>CP092090.1:50651067-50686067 GCA_029203775.1 Neoneuromus ignobilis
AAGAGCGTGTGAGATGACACTCAAATAGGGTGAATTAAAATGATTTTTTGGATAACTGTAATTTTTGCAGAAATTTTGTATAATGGTGTTGACCAAGTAATTGAGGGTTATTTTTTTGAACGAGTTCAAATTGGGTAATAGCGAGGCACATGCCGCTCGTAATATCAGCACTGTGTTTGGCGATGGTACTGTTAATAAACGAACCGTATAGAGATGGTTCGAAAAATTCTGTTGTGGTGAAAAGGACCTACAGAGAAAGCCTCGCAGAAAACCACCTGTCCTTGTTGATAATGACATTCTTTGAGTGCTAGTGGAAACTGATTCCTCTTGAACATTGTCTTCCCTCGCAGAAGAACTTGGGGTGTGTTGCAAATCCATCAGTAACCATCTCAAGAACATGGGAAGGGTTAAAAAGCTCGATTGGGTTCTAAATGATTTGAATGATCAGTAAATGCAGAGAAGATTTGAAATTTGCAGTTCTCTTTATTTGAGGAATAATAGGACCCCCTTTTTGAGAATAATTGTAACCTGCGATGAAAAATCGATCAGCTAAGACAACAGAAAACGATCGGGACAGTGGGTTGATTGTGGTGAACATCCAGGACACACATCGAAGCCATGATCAAAAGATTATGGTGACAGTATGGTGGACTGCAAGGGGTATCGTTCATTATTCATTCTTGAGGTCTGGACAAACAATAACTGCTCAGTCATATTGTCTTGAAATTGAAGAAATGCATAGAAAATTTGTCCAAATGGACTCTGTATTAACCAATAGACATGGACTCGTCCACATTCACGACAATGTAAGACCACATGTAGCGCACAAACCTTACAAAAGCTGAACTACTTAGCTATGAAGTCCTGACGCATCCTTCATACTCATCTGATCTTTCATGAAATATGAATGAGGTCAAAAGGACCTTTACAGACTTTGTGTCTTTTAAAAACCGCGATTTTTTCGAGAGAGGATTTTTTTTATTGGAAACGCATTGGCAAGAGTGTATACAAGCTATGGTATTTATTTTGATTAATAAAATGTTTTTTTTTTTAAAAAAAAACAATTTTTATTTCTCTTCGAATAATTAGACATTTCATATTACCTCATATCTGAAATATTTTCTTAATGATATAAAAATTTATTTAACTATTCCAAATATTTATTAGAATAAACGAATATTATATTGAAAAATAATTTTTTTTTTTTTTAATTTTATTATTTCTTTAATTTATCAAGCAGGTCAAATGAGCTGTTTTAAATTTTTGACTTAAAATTACTCTTTAAATATTATCGTTTTTTCCTTAACTGACTATGCCTTTTTCTGGAATGTTTATAAAATTAATTGGGAATATATATTTCTCTTCACTGCCCCCCTGTATACGATATATGTATATAGCAGTGATTCTCAACCTTTTTTTCGTAAAAATGTTAAAATGTAAAATGTGTAATTTTCTATACAAGTTATAAGTAAAATAATGAGTATTAAATATTTTTCATATTTACAATCGTTCAATAATACGTATGTTTCGAATTCAAAATGTATTTCTTATGCATTATCATATTTTATTACTCGTGAAGTTCATAGTTTTATGCAAGTTTATTATTTACCAACATGACTAGTTTATGATTTAATGAACAAAGTGGAAATGTTACATAATTACATGTTCTCGAATGTAAAAACCAATAGCAAATGAAAAAAAAATAAAACAAATAGTACGATAAAAGATCCAATTTATTACTGATTGTTTATTTTCACTATGTATTATAATTAAAGAGTACACGTGATTTTATTCAAGTGCTATTAAGAAATCTGACGGAACTTTAAACACTTAAATAGCAAATACATTACTTGAAATATATTAAATTATATATACACATACATACATAAACATACATACATATATATATATATATATATATATATATATATATATATATATATATATATATATTCATATTCATTTATATAGGTGATTTAAATGAGATTAAAGATAGTAAATAAGTAAATGTATGTCTAAACCCTTTCGTTTCATTTGAGTCCTCCCCCCTCTCTCTCTCTCTCTCTCTCTCTCTCTATATATATATATATATATATATATATATATATATATATATATATATATATATATATATATATATATATATGCACTTAATTATGTGCTATAACTAAAAAACAGCAATCTTAAATAGAATAATAATTAAAAAATAAGAGTGGATATAACATAAGATAATAAGTCAATAAAAGGTATATTACTTGAAATATGTTCAATTGCTAATAAATAATTTTAAGTATTTAAATGTAAATTTCTAATAACATATCATGCAATTACAAAAAACTAAATAATTTAAAAAACTCGTTTCTTTAAAAGTGGAAGACGTGAGCATATACAACTTGAATTATTCAAATTTTTTTTTAACAATTTTCAAAATCAATTATAGAAATTACTGTCAAGGACAATCCCAACAAACACAAATATTATTTTCAATTTGACATCAATAAACTTTTTCTTTTAATCGTTTATTAAAAATAATGTCCACTTACCGATATCCCTTAAATGAAGAGAGACCAAACATCATTATGACAGGATTGGACCAGTAGACTTATTAAAGTATAGTACGAAATCGAATATAGTTTTGATCAACTGTATAGAACGGCCAGTGAATTCTACATTAAACTTAAGACATGGTTACAAAAACAAAATGAAGTTGTTGTTTTTAATGATGTTATTAATATAAACGTACTTTTTATTTCCAAAGAAATTCCGTTTATGATAATCACTCAATAATTTACAAACCATCACTTCAACGTGAACTTCAAGCAACGCACAAACACTACACAAAATATACTACTGTGGAAACTAGCAGTACCAGTTCAGTACACTTTGAATAAAATATCAAGAACGAGTTATACGATTATAAAACAGCCCAAGCGTATACATTATGCAACCCAAGTGGGTTTAAATTAATTTGAGACAAACAGTTTTCTTGAAAATGTACACTGTTACTTAGTTAAAATGATAATATTTTGTAAGTTCAGTAGGTATACTATTGTTATTCAAATGTAAAATATGAAATAAATATAATTTAATACCAGTAATTTTACTGTGTATAATAATTATACACAGATTACAAATTAAAATAACATTATGAGAGCGTGTAAGTATCATATATACATGGTTAAAATGAGACTGAAGGGTTCAGACATATTTTTACTTGCTTACTATCATTTACTATCCTTCAATTTCATTTGAGACAACTATATGTTTAAAAATTAATATATACAATATATATACACTGCCGCACATAAGTCATGGCACACATGAGTAGCATAAGCAGTTTATTGATATAATTCAATGAAGTCGTTAAATTAGAAAAAAATATATTTAATTGAAAATAAATATAATGAATATTATATTTATTTTCAATTAATTATATTTTTTTAATTTAACGATTTCATTAAATTATATCAATAAATTGCTTGTTACTCATGTGTGCCGTGACTTATGTGCATCTGTGTGTGTGTATATATATATATATATATATATATATATATATATATATATATATATATATATATATATATATGTATATCAATATTAATTGTGTATGTTTGTGTGTGAGTGTAAATGTACACAAGGTAATTCAAAGTCGTGAGTTACATAAGAGAGATGAAAGTGATAAAACAGATATTTAACTCTCATTAATCATTACATTAGCTAAAAAAGAATAATTGTTGAATTTTGTCACGTAATCACTCACTCTTTTTAACAAGTCTTTTAATAGTAAAAATATACTTTATTTTGGACATACACAAATACAAACAGACACACACACACACATATATATATATATATATATATATATATATATATATATATATATATATATGTGTGTGTGTGTGTGTGTACATGTGTCATCATCATGTGCCCACATGTACTGACGAAAGAACAGTATGCACGAACAAAAATACACGGTATTCTCAGAATATATCATACATACAGGTTGTCGGCCTTCATATATATATATATATATATATATATATATATATATATATATATATATATATATATATATATGACATGACTACGTATTAGGAAAAGTACACAATGTTTTCAATATATAAATAGATAAATAAGCAAATATATAGTAAACACAAACATAATTATATATATATATATATATATATATATATATATATATATATATATATATATATATACATACAAATTAAACACGACCTATCAGACAAAATAAAAATAGAGAAAGGAGTTAGACAAGGAGACAGTTTATCACCAAAAATATTTAATGCAATTTTAGAACAGATCATGAGACGCAAATTTTGAAAATAAAGGAATCAAAGTAAACGGAGAATATCTGTCATATCTAAGATTTGCGGATGATATACTACTTATAAGTGAAAAATCGGAAAAATTACAAACATTACTCGAAACCCTCTTAGAAAAAAACCGAAAAGTAGGGTTAAAAATAAATATGGGAAAAACTAAGGCATGTACTTATTAGATAAAATAAAATTTTGTACAGTATCACAAAACGACAATACTTATGGGTACAACTAATGTATATGTATAGTTGTTGCATAAGTATTCATATGCTGTGAAAATAGAATGAAAATGTCTCAATTTTTTTTAAAATAGGACCAAAAAAATAAGACACCTATTTATTTTTGATTTTGTTCAAATATATTTAATACATTTATGTAATTGGCAATAAAATTTTTCATGTAAAAATGTATAAAAGAATAAATAAAACAGACAAGAAAAAAACTCTTGCAAAAAAAATGTACCATTATTTTTTTTAATTTTTTTAATATGTACATCACATCTTATAAATCATACTTGGTCTAGATACTGTATTACTATTTTCTGGTGAATGTACTATTAATGTTATAAAAAATGTTATTCCTTAATTCTTCAAAAACATTTGTAAAAGTGAATTAGAGTAATATGAATTACCAAAGAATTGAAACAATAATTTCTAAATAATAATTTATTTTCAATATAGAATATTAAAGTAAAATCTTGATCTGCATTTATAAAACTCATTGGTAAATCAAAATCATCTATGTATAATAAAACAATTTAATTAAAAAAAATTACTTAATGTAAATCGATGCATTCGACTGAAAAAATTAACAAGCAGAAAGAACGAAAAATGTTGCACCTAGTCAACCATTCTATACTGTTTTTTTAAACGTGATGGAACTGTAAATTGAATCCCTATTAAAATTCTATCTAACATAAAAAAATCTTTATATATATATATATATATATATATATATATATATATATATATAACAGTATAAGTAGAAACAAAAATACTATAATATACAATTAAAATAAATAAAAACAAACATATATATCTACATAGTTGTGTTAAATGATAACAGAAAAAAAAATTCATTAGTTTTTAAGTAGAAGACGTACATTTATCTTTGTTTATTATTAACTAGATAAACAATTGTATTTAACTTATATGCAATACTGCCAACGTTTAAAAATGTCTATGTTTGGTTGTGACAAAGTCCAAATACACTCAATTACGCTGTTTTATGACAACAATATAAATATTAAAATCAGTTTTTTATAAATAAATATCTTACTTAAATATCCGAAGACTATAATATATGATTAATGCCGGAAGAAATTGTATAAAGGTCATTACTGAATAATTTTCTATATATTTTAATATTTATATACAAATATGTATTTACATATTTACCCACATAACTATATACATATATATATATACATATATATATATATATATATATATTAAAAGCATTTGGATTAAACTACAAAATGTATCATGAGAATTTTAGTTACAATATTTCTGTAACTAAATAATAATTATATTTATAGTTGTGTAACTTACATATTAAATTATAATATTTATATTTAGTGATATAAAATAATATACAGTGAGTCAAAGTGAAACTCATACAGAGTTATGTTTCCAATAATTTTACACATATATTTCAATATAATAACAATTTTCTTTATTTCTCTTGGTTAAGTTCTTTATTAAGGTTATTTTTATTATATTTGAAAATTTCAATTGTAAGTTAATACTTTTACTCCAGAAAAAGTAACAATTTCTGAAAAATGAACAAAAAATACATCAAAATGAAACTCATACAACGAATTATTCTTGCTTGAAAACTGCTGTGTTAAGAAAGTATACTCTTCAAATATGTGTTTGGTCACTTTGGTTACAAAATATTGTTAAGTCGTTTGTAATCATTTTGTAAAAAATATAAGTTGGATTTTCATTTTGAGTAGACAAAGGGGACAATCATCGACGGACGAGCGAAAACTAATGATTTTTCATTATAAAAATGAAAAAACTTTACGGGAAATTGGAAAAATTGTTAATAGAAACCACACTACAATGCAATTTGTAATAAAAAGATTTATAAACGGCCAAAATGTTGACAATAAAATCAGAAAGTGTCTCCGCAAGATTTTTAATGATCATGACGAGCATTGGATTCTACGAAAAATTAAAGAAAATTCGAAAATTAGCGCACCCAAATTGACTTTAGAAGTTAAAAAGTATCTAAATAAAAAAGCAAGCCCCCAAACAATTCACAATATACAAAATAAAAATGGGTTTCATGTTCCTATTGCCAGGAAGAAAAATTTCATAAATCTAGCTAATCGCAACAAAAGGTTAAGCTTCGTTTTGGAACATATTAATAAGAGTTTTGATTATTGAAAATATATTTTATTTACGGATGAAAGCAAATATAATTTATTTGGAAGAATTAATGTATGGCAAAAACCAAATACAGAAATGTCTTTAAAACACTTATGTCCTACAGTCAAACATGGGTGCGGTTATATTATGGTATGGGGGTGTATGTCTACAAGAGGGGTTGGAAATGTAATTTTATAGATGGCATTATGAAGTAAAATGTTTATATTGTTCTATTAAGAAAAAATTTAAAGCCAGTACTCAAAAACTTTGGTTTTTACAAACATTTAATTTTTATCAGGACAACGACCCCAAGCACAAAGCTTATAAAACACGTAGTTGGTTGTTATATAACTGCCCCAAAGTACTGGAAACATCACCATAATCACCTGATATAAATGTGATTAAAAATCTATGGAATCACTTAGAAGTTTCCATTAGAACATACACTATTAGTAATAAAAATGATTTAAAAAAGCGTTATTAGAAGAATGGAAAAAAATGAATCTAGCTTATTGTGAAAAATTAGTTAAATCCATCCTGAATCGTTTAAAGGCTATAAAAATTAATAAAGAGTATTCGTACTAAGTACTAAAATAATTCAATCCATTGTAAATTTTAATTTAATAAATAATTTGTTAGTTATATGAGTTTCATTTTGATGTATTTTTGAATGATTTTTCAGAATTCGTATTTTTTTTGGTCTTTAAGTATTATTTTATGATTTATTTATTTTTATATAATAAAAATATCCTAATTAAACAATTTAAGTCAAATATTAAACGGATTTTTTTTATTTAAAAATTTATGTACAAAAATTTATTGAACATAATATGAGTTTCACTTTGACTCACTGTATATATATATATATATATATATATATATATATATATATATATATATATATATATATATATAATATACACACCCACATTATATTGTAGTTAATGGATTATTATATTAATAATAACAGTAACACGCCTGTTTAAAATTGCAAATCTGGTGATCGAGGTTATACTAATTTAATTAAATTTCACCCCTTTTTAATCTATATTTAAAATTCTTCACTGAGAAGACAATGATTTGAACATACTAGAATGAATATCAACCATAGCCAGAGAGTTTGTATGGAAGATTGAACTTTCGCCAACTTATTTTTTTATAATTAACCAATTTCATTTTTAATGCTTCGTCACTTCTTCCATAAACAGAAAAGCTATTTTTTAATTAAAATTATACCAAGCCAGATATCCCATTGACTGTAAAAAAATGGAAACTGAACTCAAGTTCAAATTATATAATTAATTTAATGAAAATCAAAATTCTTAGTATTCTCTAAAATTCAGTCTTGTATGTCAGTTATATTCTTTTCTATAAATGTTCAATATTTAATTAATATACATCTGAGATATAAATAATAAAGATTTATTACGGACTTTCTTAGAACGTAATCCACAAAATGATTATTAAGTTATAACGAAAGTATTAAATTATGTAAAATATATACCACTTTTAATATATATTTAAGCTATAAATAAACTTTTAGTGAATTAACATACGGCCAGATTGATAACATCTGATAACTTGACAGAACTTAATTACTAAAACCACTTAATGGATAGTAAACCGAAGATAATGAATATGACAAGATAAAATATCATTAAACTATGTTTAATATACTGTTTCGTGTGTAAACATACATTTTTATTACATTGGAAAATATGAATAACTCTAATCTTTCATCAAACCTATACATATATATATATATATATATATATATATATATATATATATATATATAAATGAGTGTGTGTATTAAATACTATTTTCATAACACAAATTATAAATAAAAATAAAAAACACGTAAAGAAACACATAATTTTATCACAGTTTAGTTACTTTTTGAATATAATATCATACTAATGAACAAAATAAATTCCCATAAAATATTTTATGCATAAATTACAAAAAAATTATAAGAAAACAAATATAAATAACGATTGTATGATATTAAAATGAGCCAATTTATATGTAAACATCTTACATAAATAACAATCTAAAACATAAATAATATATTTTTTACAGTTACAACGATTTAAATATATAAAGAAAATACAGATGTATATATAGAGTATAAAAATACACAAAAATCTATAATAATTTTGAATTTAAAATGAATACTTTTTAAAATCAGAAGTTAGTGTAAAAAATGATTTTTTTTTGTTATTTTTTTTAAATATATAGGGTTTTTCAATAAGCATTTCAGATGTTTAAATGATAGTAAACCAAAAGTATTTAATTAATCAGTTATTTATTTTTTTATTTAAAAAAACACACGTTCAGTTTTAATGAATACGAAAGAAATGGTATGCTCGTTTCACAAAAAAAAAATAAAATTCTATAAAGATTAAATGATTTGGAATGAAGATCGATAAGTTTTCCTCCATGTAGTCCAGAGTTTATACTTTTACACTATACACAACTCTCAGGTTCTCATCACACTCGCAAACTCTTGGAAAAGTTAAAAAGGTAAATAAGTACATTCCTTTTGAGCTCACTGAAACAAACATTATTCACTGACTGAAAGTTTGTAATTATTTACTTTCCCGAAACATAAATAAGACGCTTTTGAGTAGACTAGTGTCATGTGATGAAGAATGGATTTTATAAGACAATTATCTTTACTCTGTATAGTAGCTAGATGTTGATGAGAATCCGAAATAAATACCAAAATCGAGCCTTCAGTCGAAGAAGAAAATAAAGGATTTTCCAATAAGCGCTTCAGAAGTTTAAATGGAAATAAAACAAAAAGTATTTAATTAATTAGTTATTTATTTATTTTTATTTTTAAGCATATTCCATGGCATTAATGGTGGAATGCATTCTCACTCATATGACCATCACGACTTCGCTTGACATAGTGAATTACACCACCCTATAAAAATGTATCTTTTTAATAAAACACAAATCTAGGCGTCACATTTGGATGATCCTATACAAGAAAATAAATGTATAATTGATTTATTAAGATAATTTCATATCTATACTCAAACACATACATACACATTTGTTTATATATATATATATATATATATATATATATATATATATATATATATATAATTACTTTGTTACTTTTAATGCGTTAAACAGTCTCACTTTACCTTATGTGCAATATCAGTATTTTAGTCACGAATAATTTTTTTTATTTGAATTACATGCCACGACTTATAACGTAAAAACAATATTGTATTGTATAATTCATTACTGAGCAGCCTGCAAGTATTTACAGCATTGTACAAATAAATTTCAACTTAAATTTTAACCAGTTTTTTATAAAACCTTTTCAATTTACTTACCACACATGCCCTTTTTGGTGATATATATATATATATATATATATATATATATATGTATATATATATATATATATATATATATATATGTATATGTATGTACTTGTATAGGGGAGATGTGCCACAATCGTGCTACTTAAAATATTTTTTATTATATTTTGTACTAATTTGTATGCAAGTTAATAATAGAAATATAGAATTTTCCAATAAAAATGTCAAAACTTTGACAGCTGGTGGCAGCCATGTTTGAATTTTTATTAAGTTCATTTTGGCATTTCAACTCAGTATAGTTTAGAAAATTATCATGGAACGTTTAACACTTCAACAATGGTTAAAAATTGTAAAAATTTCAATAGACTTACTGAAACAAAAATTTAATGAGTCCATTATTTCACGAAATGGACCCATCAATTAATTGGCCACTAAGATCATGTAATCTAATTCCATTGGATAATAATGATAATGATTTATTGTGGTTCAGTACTTTACATATACATTGGTGTATACAGAGTTTTCGACTTCACTTAGCTTATTATTATTTATATTATGCTATATGGGTTAGGATGGAGGAGTGGTGAGGTTTTGAGGTTGGTGGATGTTTTGAGATATTTGCAGGAAAGTTTCAAAAACCTGCATTTTGTGTGTGTTTTTTTCCTTAATTAACTTAACTAGACTTAACTAACTTATAGTAGGCTTAGACTAGGCTTAACTAACTTATCTAGGCTATTTGTTTATGTATCGTTGTTTCGTTACTTAGTATGTTGTGTCTCGATCACATTTTGTACTGATGGCACTTTTCCATTGGATTATTTTCTGTAGGGTTATTCATTGATTTAAGCTGATAAACCACAAACTACAGAAGCATTCAAAATAAACGTTGATCGTATAGTTCATGAAATTGTATTACAATTAGTTGAAAGAGTGACTAAAAAATTGATTTTTTTAAGTTTAGATGTTATTCATCATCTAATAATTTAGTGGCTAGTCATTGACGTACCTAGGGGTGTAAAACTTACCGCGATGCTAGGCATTTATCATCATATCGTTTGTTTTAGGTCTTGTTATTTAATTTTGTAACATCAATTATGATCTGGTAAAAATTAAAAAAAGAACAGTTAAACTAAAAATTGGACGAAACATCATATGCATTCAATTGCATTCCATCATTAATGGAATAGAATGTGCTTAAAAATAAAAAAATTAACAGCTAATTAATTAAATACTTTTTGTTATCTTGAAGTGCTTATTGTAAAACTCTATATATATTTTACACAAATGAATTTTAACCCCAACACCACAATAATTTAAAGTGTTCAATAATCACTTATTATTTATAATTATATAATTTATAATTATATCGGCTGATACATTTCGATGCCTATACCATCATCGTCAGAGCCTTTCTCTGATGGCGTCACCATCGAAATGCATCAGCCGATATAATTATAAATTATATAATTATAAATAATAAGTGATTATTGAACACTTTAAATTATTGTGGTGTTGGGTTTAAAGTTCATTTGTGTAAAGTGAATCAGCCACAGTTCCAAAATAACTAACTCTATATATATTCCAAACTAGTGTATCAATACTAAAAATACAACTCATTGGGTCTATTCACACTAGTCAACATTCATACAGTATTCATGCCCATTACCGCTCATCTAATACCCTCTTATCGCCAAACTCCCCCACCTAAAAAAAATATTTTTCGGGTAAGAGCGTGTGAGACGAGTGATAATGGGTTGTGAATACTATATGCATGTTGATTAGTGAGCAAAAGCCCATTAACACCAAAGGAACATTTATAGATGAAGTGATTCAAAAGAAATTCGAATATTATAAATTCAAATATCCTTTATGTTTAAAAAGAAAAGTTTTTGATCAGTGCATCCAACTTATTCTCATTTATGGTAATAAGACAAAGGTCTTAAATGCCAGAATGATTCTGCGATTGCAGACAACACAAAGAAGCATGAAAGGGTGCTTGTTAGGAATAATACGTAGAGATAGAAAGAAAATTGAGAAGATCGGAAAGCAAAGTTTGATATGTTATAGTAAAAGTGAAAAGTTTGAAATGGAAATAGACCGGTCGTATAACAAGAAGAGAAGATCAATGATGGATAAAAAAATACTAATTAGAGACCTAGATGTAAAACAGGTCTAGGAAGATACCTATGCATAGATGGAACAGAAACATACAAAAATTCGTCAGAATGAACTGAAAGAGAAGGGCTTTAGTTCGGTCGATGTGGAAGGTTTTGGTGGAGGCTTTTCATCCAGTAGTAGATAGAAAAAAATTTGCTGCTGCTGTTAATATAACGTCATCCAAATGTGACGCCTAGATTAATGTTTTATTAAAAAGAAACATGTATATAGGGCGGTGTATAGGTAAACATGTGTATAGTTTCTTTTATTTCTTTTTAATAAAAAAAAATCTAGGCGTTACATTTGGATGATCCTATATATCTTTCAATTCAGTTCGATGAAATTTAGTCGAAATAAAATGGAGGAAGAAAACATTCAACCGATCAAAGTGTAAAGTTGTGGAAGGAGCCATCATCCTACAATGGATAGAAAAGAGATGATATATAGTGAGAGGGGGAGGAGGAGGGGGTGAAGATAGATAAATCAAAACATTATGTATGAAATATGCATAAAAATAATATATAATTAAAAATATTAACTTAAACATATAAAATAAAATCAAAAATACGTACATGTATGGGGTTACCGTTATAACTGACTGTTGATATAGTAAAACCACTGATGAATTGTTTTCAAACATGCGGTGAAATTAAGCATTTATTAAAATAATGAACACTGTAGAATAAATGGATATAAATATGTTTGTGTCTCTGTTACTATATATTTTCTATATTAGATATAGGTCATCCAAATGTGATTTGTGTTTTATTAAAAAGAAACTATACACATGTTTTTTTTTAATAAAACACACATTTAGGTGTCACATTTGGATGACCCTATATTTCATGTAATTTTTTGCGTCCATTGGGTGCGTGTAAAATATCTAATGATAGTAAGTATTATTTTTATATGAAAATAATGTTTAAATTAATTATGAAATATTATATATATATATATATATATATATATATGTGTGTGTGTGTGTGTGTGTGTGTGTGTATGTATTTGTATATACATATTTGTAAATGTATACATGTACGTATGTATGTATGTACAGCACGCATACATTGTTGAATACTGACACGATATCGCGTGAGAAAAAATCCACCACGGTCGTATGACTCTCAAAAATATCGACTTTTCACTATCACCAATGAATTCGCGATGTAAACTAAAGAAGTATATCACTGAAGTGACCATTGAAACTGATTTTTAGCAAATATAATTGCAAAACTACCAGTTCTTCTGTCATTGTTATCAACATACATACTTATATAATCTTTCTTCGCGTTGAGAAAAGAGTGAAATTGTCGCGTGTAGGTGAAGAGTAAAGTGGGTTCGTACGTAGGTTTTTTTTGGAAGTTCTGACAGGTATAAAGGAGACACAATTATGTTCGTTGATTACTGAATTGACACTGGGACCTGTCTGCGTCTAGGAACGTAGGCGTGTAAAGTTTTTTTCTGCACGTTTATATCATGTCGCATGATATTTAGGCCCGTGGAAAAATTTAAATGGATAAAAATACTATGAATAAAGAATACTAGATTAAATGTACGTTCACATATCTGTGGATTTGTGAATTAATACCCACACAAACAAGCCGCCCTCTCTCTCTCTCTGTCTGTCTCTATGTATTTTGTAAATATATACATTTACATATGTATGAATGTGGATTTAATCTTAAATCATAAAATATTGAAATAACTCGAAACATATTACAACGAAAGTAAAAAAGTAGAACATTTCAATTATTAGGAGTAACGGAAATATAAAGACAGAAAAAGTACTGTTAAAAATACAACTTTTTCAGTCTTATTGCATTTAAATATAAAAATTGATCCAAAATTTTGTGCTATGTATGATAATCAATACTACAATAAACATGATGATTTTTGAATCATTGTTCAAGCACGTCGGTCTCAACAGAAATCTGGTAATAACACAAACACAGCCCCATTACATGTCGTTGACTTTAGCACAGAAAGTAATTGCGAAAAAATATAAAAATAATTATTAAACGATGGACAAAGTAAGAAAACAATACAATGACAGATAAGAAAACATAGGAACATTTTCATTTTGTAATAATAATTATTTAGAAAGAAAAAGCAAAAAAAAATTATATCATATATTAAATATAAGATTGCGTATAATAAAAAAAATATTTTCATGCAAATGAACCAGTGATTTTCAACCTTTTTTCGTCACAATACCCTTTTAATAATTTAAAAACTTGGCGGCACACTAACAATAAGATAAATTTAAAAGAATTTTATTTGGTTAATTGATTGATGTACCTATATTTTGTAAAAATAGCATACCATAATAATTTTCAATGAAATATAAAATGAAATTGCATTACAAAGTAAACAAAATGTTTATTTAATAATAAATTACAAGTTACATTTAATGCGAAATTTGAGCTTGGTGTTTTTTGATAACTTCATTTATACTTGGGCGTAAAAATGATAATGCTACTCTCATTTCGTGATCCAGATTTAAAAGTCTGGATCTTTTTTTCGTTCTCATGTCGGTCAAAGCCTAAAATCCGAATTCGCACAAATAAGATGTGGAAAATTGTAATAACACATTTAAAGCTTTTTGTGATATTGTCGGATAATCGTATCTAAGATTAATCCAGAACGAATTAATTGATTCTTCTGAATGTTTTGAAATTAAATCTCGGTTATTACACACCGAAATTATTTTCTTCTTCTTTCAAAGTATGGGTATTCGCAGTGGCGGCACACTTCAAGAATCTCGCGACACAGTGGTTGAGAATCACTCGCCTAAACATTACAAAAAACTGAAAAAATGTTCAATATTATTTCTTTGTTTTTCGATACTAATGCCATCATCATCAGAGTACTGTGTTATAAAATTTGTCGCAGAGCTTTATTAACCTATCACACAAATGAACTGTTATGTCAACACCACAAGATATTAAAAAAAGTGCTCAATTATTATTTATTGTCACTATATGCTCAATACATAAATATTGAACACTTGTTTAATACTTTGCGGTGTTAGAATAACAGTTCATTTATGTGAAACTGAATTTGTCAGTTCCAAAACGAATAACGAATTTTTATATTACTTATTTTGTATCATTTTTAATTAATACTAGAGTGAGAAAAGGTGCCATGGAAAATTCACCTTACTGAGTTTTTCAAAATAAACAACTAAATTTCTCTCTATAGACAAAAGGATAAATGTTGATTTAATTGTTTTTTACTATCACAAAAACGTACTAATAAAAAAATCAATAAAAAAATAGAATATTGAATCATAAAAACAATCATCTTCGATGTCTGCTCAAGCATTCAGCAAAAATCAATTTTATAAAAATAAATGGACGAAAAACAAATTTCTATGAATGCCTACCAACATAAGTTTAATATAAAAAGCTCCAATGAAAATGAACTCTTAAATTTTACCTGCTACTCCGTCCTACTTTTACCTGATGTTCATCTGATAATACAGTCATTTATTAATACTTTTCGAGCATTAAATGCTACTGAAGCAATGATAACGTATATATATATATATATATATATATATATATATATATATATATATATATATATATATATATATCTGACAATACAGCTTAATAAAGCCATTCTTTGTCAAAGTTTCTATACAGTTGTTTTTTACAAAATAAGGTTTCAACCTCATACTCAATCCCGAAAATGTATATATATATATATATTACCATATCAATTATTAATTATATATTCTCCCTCGACAGCTACAACTTTCTACCACCTTTCTAGTAATTTTAATATGCCATTTGCATAAAAATCTTTTGATTTGGATAAAAAATAGACATCGAGACCCGTTTTCACTTCTTCGATATTCTTAAAATTTTTGTCGAATAAAAAATGCTGCATTGATCTAAATAAATGGTAATCCGATGGAGCAAGATCGGGTGAATATGGTGGATGAATAATTACATTCCATTAATTTATCCCGAGTAATTTTAGCTGTATGAGGTCTCGCATTATCGTGCTGAAAAAATATGCTTCCTCTATTGAATATTCTAGGTCTTTTTACACGAATTGCTTCTTTTAATCGTTCCAGCTGATCACAATAAAACTGTGCCGTTATTGTCTGGCCATATTTAAGAATTTCATAATGAATAGTTCCTTTACAATCCCATCATAGAGACAAAAAGACCTTTTTGACTGTTAAATTCGGTTTCGACGTTACCAGTGGTACCTGCCCTTTAGAAAGCCACTGTTTTTTGCGACATTGTTTCGAGTACATAACCCACTTCTCATCCCCTGTCACAAGATGTCGAAGAAATGTTGAATTTTATTAATTCTTGGCATATTCGAACCCATACAGAATAGATTCAGTCGGATTTGCTTCAACTTCATTGCGTAACACCTCATTGTCCACTTTCACTACCTTCTCACTTCGAGGTTTATTTTTTAAGTCAAAATTTCCACTTCGAAATTGTTTGAACCACCTCTGATACTACCGAATAGTCAATATGTCCCCGTAAATGTCCCATATTTTTTTTGCCGCAGTCGTTGCATTACTTTTTTGATGAAATTCGTATAACATGCAATTTCGTAAAAATTGATTATCCGGCACAAATCCTTCCATTTAAAATAGAGTGCAAAAAAAAATGTAATTTCTTTTGAAAGTTGTGCTTTATATGTCTACCAATCAATAGCAAAAAAAATACATGTTAACAGATCGACAGCCGAAACACAACTGACCATTGAAAAGGACGATGTCAAAAAACGACATTTTCATCCGGTACCCCTATTATATATATATATATATATATATATATATATATATATATATATATATAATGTGTGTGTATGTATATATTCTAAATAACACATAAAAGCATAGAAAGTTAAATGTTAAAAGTAACATGTAAAAACAAGAATCGTAACAAATAGATTCCAAAAACAAATAAAAGTTATGAACGATTTGGTAGAAATTAAAATTGGCCTACCATATTACGAGAAAAGATCGCCGAAGAACGGCGGAAATTAATGACTGGAAACCAAAAAAATATAAAAATGCCTAAAAATAGATCCGTGAATAAAAGGAATATAGATAACCGAAAAAATGGTTGTATGAAACAGAAGAAAAATCGGTTAAATCACTGTTATCAAACAGTAGATAGAAAAAGGATGCTGCTTATATAACACCTAGATTAAAAAGATGTTATTAAAAAGAAACTATACACATGTTACTCTATACACCATACACATGTATCTTTTTACACAGATCTAGGCGTCACATTTGGATGATCCTTTATAAACTAGTGGTGTAGCAGCTAGAATCGCCACTACATGATGGAAGAATATATTCGATCCCAGGTTGAGGAAATAGATCAAGCGGAGTTCTTAATTAGGTGAAGGCAACCTGCTTAAGAGGGTAAACCCTGAATTGAAAAATCTTCACCAACTCTCCTAGTTAACTTAATGAATATTACTAGATGATGATCATTATATATCATCTAGTAATACAAGTAATACAGTAAACCTATTATATATATATATATATATATATATATATATATATATATATATATATATATATATATATATATATATATATGTTTTAATTTTGGTTTCAAGTTTGACATCTTAATCACCATTCTGATCACACTTATGAGTTGATGAGTACCTTTTCACTTTGACCAAAAATATTAGACATACCAACATTCAAAGAATATTACAGTACCTTTTCTAAAAATCCCATTTACACTTTCTTGCCACTTTCAGGCAATGAAGTGGAAATTTAAAGGATTGAGATTATAAGGGAATGACGATGTTAATGATATTGGATTATATTATATGAAATGTCAGATTTTTTTGAAACGAACCGACAATATGTTATATATATTATACTTGAAATATATATATATATATATATTATCGAACTTGAATATATATATATATATATATATATATATATATATATATATATATATATTCTATATATCTCTTGTGAATTAAATTATAATCAATTTGTCTAGAATACTTATTAGAATTAGAAATTATTTTTTTATTATTTATTTTTAATTATTATTTACAGTAGAGTTTATTAGTAACAATTAAAGTATTTTTTTGTATGAATACAAATCGGGTACTAAGACAACTTACGACATTAACAATGTATTCAAAAAAGAAACAATTAATGCATACACCATTTAACATTGATATGAAGAGTGTCTGTTAAGTGCTGAAAATCTTTCATATAAAAGTCATTGGAAACCACATATTGTTATTAAAAATGACCGTTTAACATACATTGTTGAAGCCGATTCTTCTAACAGTCATAAATGATTGCTAGGGTCTAAGATGTATATCATATGATTATAAATCGACGTTAGAATTATTGAAAATGTTAAAAAAAATAAAGAAAACTGCACTAACTAAACAAAAGTCAAAAATTGTGTCATCTTGAAGTTGTCTCATTCATTGCTTAAAAGCCAAAATAAGTTTTTTTTAGGAGAAATCATTATTTGCGATAAAAAATGGATTCTTTACGATAACCAAAAAAGATTTGAACATTGACTGAATGCCAACCGACACTCAAAACATACAACTGAATTACTATTATAGCCATGAAATGTTACGGTTACTTTATGGTAATTTACTGAATGAATTATTCATTAATCTTTTTAAGTGGGAGAAATAATCAACGCAACGAAATATTTATACATATATACATAAGAAACTAAACAGAAAACGTCCAGCATCAGTAAATACAGTTCCATACTTCTTCATAATAACAATAGACCTCATGTTTTATAAATAACGGTGTAAAAATTTCGTAATTGAAATTTTGCTGAATCCATTTTTCTCAACGGACATTTTGCCAACAGATTTTCATTCTTTTAAAAGATTGACTTCTTTTTGGGCAATAAATATTCTTAAACCGAACTGATCATTCAAACTTTTGAAAAAAATGTTTTATTAACCCAGGCAGCCCAACATGGTGTTAATTATATTAGTTATATTTCAAAGCCTTATATTTAATGAAAAACTTGGGTAAAAAAATACATGTCTGATTTTGTAAACACGAGGTAATGAAGATTAAAAAATTAAGACTCATATTAAAAAGGATATTTATCTCAGAATCCATATGAAATAGTGATGTGATATTATATATATATATATATATATATATATATATATATATATATATATATATATATATATATATATATATATATATATATAGAAAAATGCTCTTTAAAACAAAATAATTTAAAAACAGGCTTTGTAAAAAATCTAAAATGATGTGAATAAAACTCTTTTTTATAAATCAATAACACGAACTGATTGAATTTTACTAACTTTCCGGTTTTCATAATATTTCTCAATTATATTTAAATAATTTATTTGATAAATGTTTAGCTACAAAAGTTCCATTATATATTCAACATATTTATAGGAGTATTTAGATCTATTTTTAAAAATATGGATTTAAATAAATATATGTTACTTAAAAAAGTAGTACAATATTTACAAAACAATTATTTTTTTTATAAGATAAAATAATATATAATAACAAAAATATTTACATTAAAAAATATTCATTGTTTTTTCTTAACTTACATCTTTTATGGAATTTCTAAGTGACTCAATCTCAAAAAATATTTTTTATTTTCAACAGACAAGTTAATAAAAGATTTTCTAAAAATTTATTCCGTAAATTTAATTTTTTTTATATATTTAATAAATATAATTTTATAGTAACAAATATAAAAATAAAAAAACAGAGTTTACAAAAAATATACATCTCCAGAAAATTAGCTAAAGCATGCCTGCTTTACGATTTTTTAAATTTGGCAAATACTAAAAGAAATGTCAAAAAATTCAATATTTAACTTTAACAGCATTAAGTAAAAATCTGGATTATTTACCAGTGTAAATTCAAATCCACACATAAAAATCATAAAACTTTTAATTAAATCGCATTTGCCTAAAAACATATCATCAGAGACACATACAGTATTAAATGATAAAAAAGTACAAAAGGTTTGATTTTATAATCTGTATCTAAGGAAAATATATTATCTGTTATAAAAAATTTGAAAATGTTAAAAATAAAAAATACAATAAAAAAAATAATCAAATATGTAATTATTATATATACATATGTACATACACACACAAATATATATAATATATATATATATATATATATATATATATATATATATATATTAAATGATTTGAAAAAATTTATATTAAACATTTATATAACAAAAGAAACAAATTATTAGAACCAAAATATTTATGTAAATACTGAGTAAATCAAGAGTTACATTCATTACTTGCACATTATAATATTTCATTGCTCTATTATAGATTAAAAATAAAATTCATAATATTACATATGTGTATGCATATATGTGTAAGATCACAATTTAAAAATCCACACTTTACAGTGTCATTTTATCATATGATTTAACGAGTATTTTGTATATATTTCTTTTATACAATATTACTGCTATTACTTCATTTGTAAGTATATAATAAAATATGTATATAAATAAAATATTATTTTAAAATTAATTAAACAATAATACAATATTTACAAAATTTTTAAAATTCGATTTTTTATCATTGTATAGATACATTTTGGAAGAAAACCAAATTCAATTTAATTTTCCTTTAATATAAACTACTAGTATTTTTTTTATCTTTTAGGCCAAAATGAAAACTATATAATTTTGTTAACATTTAACAAACTTCTAAACATAGTTATTTAATTTATTTAAACAATTGCCCTATATAAGAATGATTATTTTAGTTTGTACACAATAATTACAGTAACAAATTCGATAAAAATCATATACTAATTGACTTCACATACATGAACAAAAAATATCAATATTAAAACAGTTTTAAATGTTAAAATTACATTTATCAGTCTGTTGTAATGTAAATTCTGTTTAATTCCATGGAGGTTTATAATTATATAAACATATTTTCTAAATCATAAATAGACTCCATTTAGCAACTATGCATTTTTTTAAACAAAAAACTAAAAATCATTTACATAGTTATATTTTTTTAGTTGAAGTATTTTCCTTTAATTCCCAACATTGTTCCCAATAAGTTCGTAACCTTCCATCTATATTTGAGCAAAATTCCCGAAAATCTTTTAACAGTTGTCTTTGAAATGTATCATTTCCTGTAGCTGGTGTTGAACTTGAAAGCCATCTTCTCGATACCATATGATTCCATGACCAAAGAAATCCCATCTATAAAATATTATAAAAATAACAAAACCAAAACTATACTAAACTTCAGAAAACTATAAAAAATATTCTTCTGAATTCTTAAAATTGTTTAAATCAAAAATTTACAAATAATAAATATTAAAAACTTACTTTTCTGCTATTATCAAAGTCATCTTTATTCTTTCCACTGACATGTCTTGTAATATAAGCATGATGAGGACTCGATAATGCTTCTGATAATATTGGGTAACGTGGATTTGCACGCTTCTGACTAATTGAAGTTATTCGCTGGCGAGGTCGAAATGCAGGTGGACTTGGAATTAAAATGAATACATTACCTGAACAATGTACATATTGATGGTCATGTATCACAGTTTTATCATTTGTTGGAGCTGTTGTTTCAACAGAACATGCCATAAAACCAAATTTAGCAATAATTGATTCTTGAAATAGAAATAGACGATCAGCCCATGTGTCTTCTTTGAATTCTATAAAATTTTACATTGAATAAAAAAAAATGATAAAACTTAATAAAATTAAATTTTAAATATACTGACAAATTACATATTTCTTAACTTATGACCTATTCTTAAATACAATAAAATTTACCTTCAAACAAATAATCTTTATTTTTCATTAAGCAATCAGTATCTAATGGAATGAAAATAGGTCCTCTTAATGGATCTGACTTATGAGCATATGGTAAAGCTAATAAATCAACTGGAATTGGTACCATAAGGAGACCATTCATTTGAGCTTTTCTTGCCCAACCAAAGATCAATTCAGAAACAATAGCTCCAGATGACGTTACCCATTGCACAACAAGTTCATAAGCTTGATCAGGCCGATAAACTGTTTGATATCGTGCATGACCCCACTCAACACGATCACTTTTATTTGTTACATCTATTTCCAAATGTATGTGATTATATAAAGGGGCTAAAAAATTTTTTTAATAAATTTTAAAATTATGTGATTACCATATTAAATAAAAATATATGTAAAAAGAGATTAAATGTACATAAATATTATACAACATACACACACACACATATATATATATATATATATTATATATATATATATATATATATATATATATATATATATATATATAAATATTCAACACAAATTAAAAAAATTATCTTAGTGAATAATAAGGCATTTTTTCTTCCTATTAATTATATTACTTATTAAATATTAAAAATCTTACTATCATTGTCAGCATCTCCCTGTAAATAACTTGTTTGTATAGTATCACAAAGAAAGTGTGGTACACCAGCTTCTCTGTGTGAAGAATCAGGTCCTCCCCAACCTCTAGGTTCCCGTACTTCAACTTCTAACCACTCATTTTCAAAAGTTTGCAAATCAGTAAGTGGTGGTAAATAATCACTGCTATCTAATAATAAGTATAACACATAATTCTCTACATAAAATCATAAATTTCCGTTTTTGTTATTATTTTATACATATTATTATTACTTTTTTCTAAAAATTATATACATATGTATACCATTATTGTTTAAAAAATGTTAATTTTATAAAAAATGCAAATTAAATGATTTATTATTCATTCCATGTGTACTAAAACAATGTAAGGAATTTTTGTATAAAATTTATATTATTTAAATTTTTTCTTACATTTTTATTCCACACTGAGATTAAACAAAAAATTTAAATACAATTAATATTTCTATCTCAATTATTATATTTTTTTTAATTTTGTAATTAGTGACATTTATCTTAAATATGTAAATGGCTAACTCTTAGTAATTAATAAAAGGCCAATTAAGATCTATTTTAGTTTTTTTTATGAACAAAAGATTTTTTATGTTCAAAAGATGTACAATAAATATCCTTCAAAATATAATTACTTAAATATTTAATAATTAATTTGATTTTTTGCATACCTTTATCTTGATCTACAATAAAATATAAATAAAATCCATATATAAAAGCTTTGCTAGGGTCTCCAGATGCATGACATATCAATTGTTGCTGCAACATACTTCTCATGATAGGTACTGCCTGCTCAATAGTATTTACACCATCGAGATTTATTATAAGCCAATTTACAGCATCAGCACTAACAAAAGTCATACTAGGTAAATTTGAATGTTTCATAAGAAACCCTACTCCAGATATAGGATGTCGTATTGCTTCTAATATTTCAGGAAGTGTACTTGTTGACTTCAATGACTGAATGGATACTTGCCTAAAATATATATATATATATATATATATATATATATACATATATATATATAAATTATATCTCATATACTATTGAAATATTCATTAAACATTTATATAATTATTTTTTAAATCAAAAATAACGTAGTTTAAAAAAATAATCTAAAATTTAAATATATTTCAAAACTGAAATTGTGAGTTATTTTGTTATAAAAAATTGCCAAAGCATATTCAATATATTAAATAAAAATATTCACCCATCTTCAGATTCTTCAACTGTAGAATTGGAATCTCCTGATATAGGAACTACAGTTACTGTTGCAGGTGATGTACGCCCTCGTTCCATTACTTTAGAACTTGATCTATACAAGTAAATAGATAATTTTAAAAAATAAAATTAAAAACTTTAATAAGATTACACTTGCACTTAACTTATATATTTAAAATGAAAAATATTTATCTTAAAAGTTAATTAAAAAAGTCTACGTGCTTCATAGAACATATGAATGTGAAGTTTCCACAACTAACCTTGGCGGTGCAGATGGTACAGATCGATCAACCATGCGTGATACGGTATACTGAAATATAAGCAACAACCACAGACCATTAGCTGGAGAAAAGAAAAACCATAACCATAAATAAAGCATTAATAATTTTAAAAAATATATAGCTGGTTAACTAGCTGAATTACCTATGAATGTAAAATGCTTGTATATTTTATATACATATTCGTATTGAAATGAATATTTCTAGTAAGAATGTTTAAATCTAAGATAAATATAATTTTCATTTATACATAATATTAAAAATATATTAATTATAATACAAAAATGTTAATGTACATTTTTTTTAGTATTAGATACATTAAACTATTTATTTCAAATAAATTCATCAATTCAAAAAAATATTTTTTTTTATATATATTCTCTTAAAAGAAATATATTACATGAATTAAATTTAATTACATTAAAAATACAAAATAAAGTACTTTTTATTTTTAATAGAGGTTCTTTCATTTTTTGATATTTTTAAATAATTCTATATTTTTTTAAAAAAAAACAATCACAATAATAAACTTTAAATATAAATAAAATGAAACCAAATGTCTGCTCTATTTTATTATTATAATTTATAATACTTATAGTTTCTTTGTAATCAACTAAAAAGAAAAAGAAATTTTTAACATTATTACCAAATAAAATAATGGTTCTGTTGATTCTTTAATTTTCACAAATGATTGTATATTACAAGTATTTTAATTTAAATATTATATATATATATATGAATAAAATAAGAAAATAATGTAAAATTTAAAAATTATGCACAATATATGAAAATTATCTTAGATTTAAAATTTTTTCATTTATTATATAGCCAATGAATAATAAACATTTATCAGTAGACAATAAGATATAAGTTATACCTATTAAATAATAATTTTATATTTTTAAATATGTAAAAAGTGTTCATATGCATAGAAAAAGTTAAATCGAATTAAATCAAATTTATAAAAAAACTTTTGCAACTACATATCACAATCAAAATTTAGTTTCACAAAAAATGTATACATACAATTAATTTATATATACAGATTTAAGAGATTAAAGACTCCATAATATACTTTAAAATTATAGCCAAAACTTATTTAATTCGACTTAACTCGCTGTATGGAAGAAAAATGATTCTCCCAGCTTCTAAATAATATAAACTTACATAACATAAAATAATTAAAATCAACTGGAATTAAGCGTAAAATTATATAAAAAAAACAACAATAATTCAATAAATAACATCTTGGCTATCACAGCTCCACTGTAACAATATAATAATCTTACAAAGCTTTAAAAACGAACATAAATAAAAGATAAATTATGTTACTAACAAATTATTTCTAAAAAATATGAACCCTTCATAAAGCAGCTAGATCAAAAATAATACTTTCAAGTTATTAGTAAAAAAAGTAAGCTTGTAAAGTAAGAAAAATTAAAGTAATGGATTAATATTTTATTTTGAAAGTAAAGTAATATTTTATTTGGAAATTTTATTTTTAACTTTTGAAGTTATTTTGAAATGAAAATACAATGTAAAACCCTATACAGTTTACATAAATGCAATATGTTATTCAGATGATTAAACTTCAACATCAAGCTGATGTAAATGTACAAAAATTAAATATTAAAAATATAGTTGGATCATTGCTATTCATAACGTGTATGAGTGTAAATTAGAATAGTATTAATATAAAAATGAAAATAAAAATTGCAACAAAATATACAGATATTATGTAATCAACGCAAATGAATAATATTTGAATATATTTCAATGCATATATAATTAATATCAATAATGCAATACATTATTTAATGTTATAAATAAATATTTGGGTTACATTTATGATCATTCTTAATCAAATACTACAAATATTTGTACAAATTAATGACCAATGTAAGCTACTACATTCGCTTAAAACAATCTATTATTCACTTTAAATATTTAATTAAAAATTCTTAATTCTGTTATTATTATTTTTTTAGTAATAATATAAAATTTTATAAATTCAAACTCCATGTATATAAAGAAAATACTTGATTAGAATTGACTTTCTATAATTTTATTTAAATATTACTTACTAAATATTTTATTTTCATGAAATTAAAGAAAATTAAAACTCATATTTTATAACTTAAAATTTTTTAAAAAAATCTATAACAATAAGATAAATAAAACTATTTTTCAAGCCTAAATTTATATTTTTTATATAATAAATTAAATAGTTTACAAATATGGTATTGTGTTCATTAAATAAAATATTATGAATAGCAAGAAGCAACTAAAATTATAAAAGGATATATATATATATATATATATATATATATATATATATATATATATATATATATATATATATATATATGTAGAATTTAAAATACTTTCTAATGCCTTTTTCTGGAAATAAAATTGTCAAGTTAATAATTATTACTAAATAAATAACCAATGATTAAAAAACATTGTATCCCAATATTATAAATGTACCACAACATAAATTCTTCAAGACATCAATTTAAGATAAAATTTATTGTTAATTAGTAACTATGATCTGATTTATGAAGAATTTTATACATGAAAATCAACTGAACTGAAACCACAAAACGAACTATACAACAACAGCATTACATTAAAAACCAACAAACAAGTTCAATCCACAAAGAACATGAACATGCATCTAAAGGGATATATGAAAGTTAGTTGAAAGATAGACGAATCACCTGGGTCTAGGTCTTTCTGGTAAACGATTACTTCCCACACGTTCACGAAACGGTGAGTTTCCTGCAGCATTTGTCTGTGAAATAATTAATATTCTCATTTTAATAATATCTATTTATTTAATATAAAATTAAACCCAAATGTTTTTTCAACAATAATGGATATATTTTTTAAAATATTTGAACGACATTCAATAGTTAAGGAAATGTAGTTAATTCTATTATAAAAAGAAAAAAATTCTAATTATATTTTAAACCCGAACTCAATATATGTATACATTTTACAGTGTTCATCGTACTGTTTATTTACTGATGCACATTTAAATAGAAATTTCATCATCAAACAAACACTGCATTATAAAATTTATAAGATTTCACAATGTTGCGCTCTGATGATAACATGACCATCGAAATACGCATCAACAAATAAAGTGAATAAAATGATTATTAATCACTGTTATAAAACCTTGTGGTGTTAGATTAAGTGATTTATTTAAGTTAGAGTATTTTTGTCACAAGTATCAAAACGAATAATCTTCACATAATAATTTACATTTTTTTTAAAAAAAATGTATGATGCTTCATATCTTTGTTTTTTAATCTTTTTAGCATATATTAACTTTTTATTTACATACTTGACTTACTTTAAATATGCAAATATGGTATTTATTCATATTATTACTAAGTTTAAAAAAAATAAATGTACATAATAAATATTTTGATAGAAAATTAATATGTTTTAAAATATATTTTCAAGTGTATTTTGTTGAAATAGTGTCTTATTCATTCACCTAACAAGCAAATATAATTTAAGCAAATAATATTATTTATATGAATGCATATTACGATAGTATCATACGTTTGTGTAGTTTAAATTTTCATGCTTATAAAAATAATTTCTCTTACTTAAGGTATACAATACTGATAATAAAAAAATATGAAAACAAATTTAAAAATCATATAGTAATACAAATTATAACAAAGTTCAAAGGGGTTTTCACTTTAAGATATTCAAATAAATATTTTTATATAGTTACATATAAAGTGTAACTATAGATTAAGAGAACTAAATTCAAAATTGTTATATATATTCTTCATTCAAAAGCTTATAAAGAATTATTTAGGAAAAGAGTACAATGTATAGAAATTTCAGTCAGTTTAGCAAATAAGGAAACAGTATTCAAATGATATGTTTTTAAGTGGAGCAGAAAATTGTTGAATATTAAAATTAAACAAAAAATGAATTCAATTTTTAATAAAAAAAAAAAATCACAACAAAACTTTTCATTATAAATTATTTTTGTATTTCATACAAATATATTTGAATTCCAATTCACAAATAAGTGAAAGGAGAGAAATTTCAAATAATAAAATTTGAATAAATGCAGTGATAGAAAAGTAGATAACAAAGATTCTAGTTGACTCCCCTATATTAAAAGTAAATGATATTTGGAAAAAGTGCATGAAATAGTTTTTAAAAAAAACTGAATATAGAATATTAAAATAATAGCTAATAAAATCTACATTGAGTAAAGAATGAGTTTAATTAATTTTCAAGGAAACTTTGAATATGAAGGAGCTATGTATGATGTATTAGAAAATATTCTTCTTCCAAGCCAAAAAATATCAAATAACTAAACGGAAGTTTATGACTGTTAATTTTTTCAATTAAAAAGAAAACGTTGGTGAAATAAGCACTAAAATTTCAATATATAAGTTAAACGGCATGTCCATAAAGATGTAATAAAATTAAGAAAACGTCTAAAAAAACAATCTGTATTATAGTTAACTGGTTGAATTCTAGATAGAGATGATCCACCTCCAACTAAATCGTTTTTGGAACGCAAAATACCGATATTTGAGGATAAACTTCAAGTTTATGTATTTTAAATAATATATAAACATATTATCAAACCAGTGATAATATATCAAATATATCAAAAATATTAATAACATTTTTATAATGTACCCTCTTGAAAGTTAAAAATTTACTTGAATTAAAACATTATCTTTACTATCAAAACCAAAAGTATATCAGAAATAAAATATAATTTTAGAAATATTTAAGAGATCTTTAAATAACAGTCCAAAAAAAAATCTTTTCATATAACATCCAAAGCCCACATATTATATTAATATATCTATACACTTTATCATGAACAAAAGCACTAAGAATAAAAAAAAGGTATAACTTTCAATATATAACTTATATGTATTAAAAATCTTATATATATAAACTATTCATTTAAGTGAATAAAAGCTGAGCTGTGTTTAAATAATTCGAAAAAAAATACTACAAAACAAAATCTTTTCCACTCATTTCTGTGTTTATAAAATACTTATCAATAACATAAAATGTTCTTACATTTAATTTATTTTTTAATTTGTAAAAAATTTCAATATGTATTATAATAAATTTTTTAATGTCTCAATAATTTTATATCGATGAATAATAATAATGCAATTAAAATAAAAATATGTTGTAAAATATTTATTTATAAAAATAAATTTATGAAAAAAGATATATACTGATCAATAGATAAACTATGACAACTTTTTCATGAATCAATAACACACATTCATACATATATTCACACAAACACAACTCATTTACAGAATTCAAATAAAATAACAATTTTTCAATATATATATATATATATATATATATATATATATATATATATATATATATATATATATATTGTTTTTATAAATAGATAATAAAAATTTCACTCATTTAATTTAATTATTTTAACAAAGTCAATTATTTACCTATAACAAGTACGATTTCTAATAAAACAATATTAATATATTTTATAAATATTAATTATGAATAGATATGTTTTTAGAGGTATTATATAAGTATATAATATTGATTTTAACAATGTTAAGAAATTGTATAAAGATTTTTTTATAAATTTCATATAATGTTTAAAATAAATATTATAAATACATAAATAATATACTCTATTTACTATATTTGTTTGTATATATAATTCAGAATACAAATGGAAGTATAAGTATCATAAATATGTAATGGTTAGAAGGAAAATCATCTATTGCCGTTATAAACTTCAGATTCATGCAAAGACAATTAAACCGAAAACAATTACAACAACAAAAAATACCTGAAGAGAAGATGAAGAAACCACGCTCATGCTGTATCTCCTCTGCAAATGGGTCTGTGTTGCACTAGTTGTCGACCCACTCGTTACTGCAACCATTGATGCCTACAACATGCCACACTCACTCACACCACACGACAAAAAGCTCTCTACTACTACGGAACAAATGTTTATGCATTACTAACAGGTCACTGATGTTAAATTAATCACAAAACATGCTTAATTATTATACAAATAAATCAATGTGTGATGGCCTTATAAAAATTTCACACAATATTAATATCTACAAAACCACTCCTTTTCAAATATGCCTTCAAATTTCTTCATAGTAAAAAAATATTATTTTCAAGCATTTAAAGATAATCATGTGATGTGTTTAAAATGTTTTCTGCAATCATTAAATTATAAAGATATAATCATGTTTAAAAAATCAGTATAATATTGTTATATAATACAATAATTACAACAAAAATTTCTTTAAGAATCTATTATTTAAATCCAAATACGTTATACTCAAAACAATCCAAAACAAAATATTCAAATTTATTAAATATTTATAAATAAAATTATTTTTATGAAGAGAGCAACTACACTTACTTTTATTTAAATGTTTCATTTATAATAAAATACTGACTCCAATATAACACTAGCAAACAAAATTGATGTGTATTAATGCAAGAATTATTGTTATTATTATTATATATACAGAATTCACAAAAAAAAAAATAATCTTGATAAACTATAATTAAACACTGGAATCTAAATGAATCGATACAATTTTAATAAATGATAAAATTCATTATTGCTAAAAAAAGTATAGAATGTATATTATAAAATATTTATAAATTATTTATCAATGATTAATTAAAGCACTTTAAAAAAATCAATAAACAATCTATGTGAATTATTATTAATTATGTGTATAGAGTAATCACAGATTTATATATATATATATATATATATATATATATATATATATATATATATATATATACATATATATATATTAATTTTCATAAATTTATGAAAGTAATTTTCAATATTATGTCTAAATTTAACATCATGAATGAACTATACAAAAAGTAACTTTAACAAGTATAATCGTTGAAATATAAGTAAATATTATTGCTACTTAGAAAAAAATATAACTTATATAATAATTATACCATTAATTGTGCCCCAAAATATAAGTTTAATGTTTTATAAACATGTAAAACAATAAAACATATTAAATAACATTTTTTAAGAAATATTCTTTACCTCACTGATTTATAACTCAAATTTCACTGAAGTTAATATATATTTAAATAATTACAGTATTGAAAAAATGCAGTTACCTTGTTGTTATTGATTAAACATAATAATATAGGTGGTCCAAATGAGACTGGAAGATGTAATATGTAAATGGTTTCTAAACCCTTCAGTCTGATTTGGGCCATATCTGTACCTTTACTTAATGCTTGGACATAAATAAACTAATATAATTTTAATACTTAAGATTTTAGTTGATAAATATTATCATTAATAATAAATATATTAAATAACACATCATACATAGGCACACACACAAAATATATATATATATATATATATATATATATATATATTTATATACATATACACACACACACACACGAACACACATATGCAATTATATTATGTACTTTAATAACTAAAACTTTATATAAATTACTCACCCTAGGTTTTTTGTATGAATTTGGGCGTTTTATTTTATTAACAAATGCTTCTACAAAACGTAAAAAACCTTCAACATGTGCAGCATGTTCAGTTGCTGAGTGTGGTGTATAAATATCCATATGTGTTTGAGGTGCACTTGGATCAGATTTACTATCTAGGATACGTTTAGTAGCAGAATGGTTCAATGGCATTAAATATAATCGAAAACGCCAAAACTTTAAACTATCTACAAAATTCTCTACAGGAAAGTCAGTATCTAAATAATGACCACGTAAACAAATATAATGATCTAGATAATTCCAATTGTAGGTTTCTAATTTTTCGGTCGTAAAAGATACCCACGATACTTCGTATGTTTTATGATAAGGAGCATGAAACCGATATCGATAATGTATATTGAAAGGTGGATACGGATGTCTATAAAAAAATATATACATAACAAATATAGACAAACGTACACATATATATACACATATTTCGATACTTATAATTACCTTGGCCGATATCTTGTAACGGTAATTGCATTACCGCTTAATGATATTTTATGAAAGACACGTCCAATAGATAATAAATATTCTTCCTTAGGTTCGACTTCAACAGTTCTTGCACCAACAACACAACTTCCTGTCTGTGGTGGACAACCTTTACAATTAGAACTTATTGGTGCATTATTAGGTTCAGGTAAAACAATTAATTGAAAACCTTGTGCCAATCTTTGAGATACAAGTTCTTTAAAAACTTCTCTTGTAGTCAGAGGTTTTTTACAGAATGCTCGTTGTTGAGCAGCATCTGCATTAACATCATCTGGTAAAAGATCATAACTGGATAAAACATAATCATTCTGCAAAGCACGTTTATCTGGGAAGTAGTCTGTTGTAATCGGTAAACAAGCTGGTATTGTAAGTGATTTCCAATCCACACCTGTATTTTTAAATAAACTATTAAAAACATTTTATGTACAAACTGATAAGCTTAAACATCCATTAAATGTAAAATACGAATTTTTCCAAAATATTTTGTTTAGAAATCATAAACAGATACTTTTTTAATACAGTTTATACAACCAATAGAAGAAACCAATTTTATAAAAAGCAAAGAGATTTTAATATATGTTCAATCTCAATATAATTTAATACAGGAATTTTTCCTTTTTATGATAAGTTATTCAATCATCTTTATATTTTTACAGATGTTTAAACTAATCATATTTTATTTATTTATGTATATAAACTACACATTTATCACTACAGCAAAACAAATTACAAAAAGAAATTACTTCAAATTATGAAATAACTTTATACATTTGAGTTTTTCATTTTATACTGCTTTTAAATTACATTTGAATAGTTTTTGGAAAACACACATTCTATTGCACACAGTTATAACTACTTAAAATTACTAACTATTCATTACTGTTATTACAACTGGTATATTATCATACTTATTTAAATCTATTTTTTATAATTTTAGATTACTTCAAACATTTATTGTATTTTTTTAAATAAAAATTATAAGTATATGCACATTACATGCTAAAATTTATAAATATTAACAAATATGCACCTGTATATAAATATATATGAGGTTTATACACATGAATACAAATAGACATGTATGTGTATGTGTTTGTATGTGTGTGTGTGTATGTGTTTGTATGTGTGTGTGTGTATGTGTTTGTGTGTGTGTGTGTGTATGTGTGTATGTATGTGTGTGTGTGTATGTATATATATATATATATATATATATACACATACACAAACAAATTCATACATACATAAACTCAAAGCTGATTAAAAATAGACAGTAGACAAATAATTTAATATACTTAAAATAACAGTAAACTCAAATGTACAAAGTTTTTCATCAGTATAAAAAAACTGTGGCTACAAAAACTGCTTTTGATTTAGTTTAAATTTTCAAAGCATGCATCACATTTACTAAAACACATATCTAATTTGCATTCTAGACACAATAAAACAAATACCTCAGTTAATAAAAAATAATACAGTTACATGCAGAATTATAAAAACAAAATTGTTATTTTTATTCCAAAAACATATATTTCTTTACATGATTTTTCATTATGCATTGTTATTTTATATATATATAATAGAATTTTTTTAAAGCCAATCTCTAATTAATGTCATGTTTAAAAGTAATGTAAACATTTAAAAAATATCCATAAATTTAGAAATTAGATTTTTGCACTACTCTACAATTATAAATTTCAAAATATGTCAACTTTGTCACTAAAATATTTTATTTAATTGTACAAAACAATATTTATTTATGTATAAATATATTTCCTAATTACTGAATGAAATATATTTATATATATATATATATATATATATATATATATATATATATATATATATATATATATATATATATATTACTGCCCATTATTTAAACTATAATACAAAAAGCAGTTCACATGCAATTTTAATAAAATTAATATTTAAGCTTAAAACAACAAATAAATCATGACTGAACCATGCTCAGAAAACCCCTTAATATTCACATATACAAATATGTAAGCACATATATTTGTATATATGTATGTTCATATATATATATATATATATATATATATATATATATATATATATATATATATATATATATATATATATATATATATATATATATATATATATATATATATATATATATATAAACATATATACCATATGAATAAAACATACATACTTTTAAAAAATGTTTTTATCTATTTTAAAAATATGCCCAATAATACAACATATTGAAGAAAAAGGATATTGGAAAGAAACAAGAGCTAAGGAAAATTTTAAAGTTCTATTTTTTTAACAATTTATCTATATAAATGCATAATGAGTGATAAAGTAATCTCAACACCTAGTGTAAACAAAAAATCTACAAGCAAAAATTTTAAACACCCAACAAACCAAAAAACGTGACTATAATTATATTATAAAAAATGATTTAATATAAATTTATATTTTGCATAAATACTTTAAGTTGATCAATAATTTCTTTAATAACTTAAAAATATGTGGAATCAATTTACAATGATGTAAATTGGATTTTTTTTAAAAAATAAGATTTGTCAATCTTTCACACAAATGAACTACCAACCCCAACAACAGTCAATAATGAAGAAGTGTAAAATAATTATTTATTGTCACTGTGTATTCAATAATTAAATATTGAACATTTTTTCAATATCTTATAGTGTTAGGTTGATAATTCATTTGTGTGAAATTTAAATGTACCACAGTTCCAAAACA
>CP092090.1:50688567-50726067 GCA_029203775.1 Neoneuromus ignobilis
ATTTTCTTTTAATTAACAGAAAAGTATTTCATTGCAACTCATACTATTTCACATTTTTAAACATCAATGTATTTTAATATGTCACTAAAATTTAAAATATACTCATTTGTGTAAAAATTAACATTTCATATTTCATCCTTCAATTTTTGCATGAATTTTGGATTTTTATTGAAATACATTTATGAGTCATGAAATATACATGCAACACATACATACGCACGCACACACACACTCTTGCTAATATTAAATTTGATAGTTAAATGTTTTATACCTGTTGTAAGTGCAGGTGTCCATTCCTGTTCACCTGTTGCTCCCCAAAGTAAAGTAAGTGATTTCGATGGTGCTACTGTTACATTATGACCAGCTGCTGTATGCAGTATACTTGAACGTTTTTTATTAGCTAATATAAATGGAATAAAAAGAAATATAAAATTAATAATAACATTTCAATATTTGCAATTTAGTTATGATAATAAAAAAATAAAATATATTATTTATTGATACATATTTGTATTAGAATTTTAAAAATACATCACTGATTAAAATTTACTTCCATAATTGTTTAATTTCAACTATACTGAAACATTTATATTTTAAATTATCTTTAATAAATTTAAAAACATAATTTATATAAATATAGTACATAATTTAATAGTTCATTAAGTAAACATTCAATTTATTAAACAGAGAATAAGTATAATTTTACTCACATTCATGTAAAGCTGCTTGAGAAGCAGATCTAGATATACTATTATTTAATCCATGAACTGTTAAAGGACTTCCAGGTAATTCTAAATCCACAGAAGAATGATTAGAGTTTGATTGAGCTGGTACAGCTTGATAATGATGTTGCTGAATTAATACACCAGTAGGACCTAAGAAAAAAAGAACTATTACATATGAATTTATATTCAGATGTTACATCTACATACAATATATATATATATATATATATATATATATATATATATATATATATATATATATATATATATATATATCATCATCATCATATCATCATAACGCCCACATCAGTCCACTATATGAAAGCCACAATGAATGCTACCATTCATTGGTATTTGTCATATTCACCACGCTGACCAGGCGGATTGGTGAAGATTTTTTTATTCGGGGTTTACTCCTTCTTGACAGTTATTTTTACAAGATGAGGTTGTCGGCCTTCATGCTCAACCTCGACTTGAAAACGAGGACTCTCCGACTGGGAATCGAACGCAATCTCCCGCATGACACGCGGTGATGCTAACCACTGTACTACCCAGTCGGTATATATATATATATATATATATATATACATATACATATATGTGTGTGTGTATTTATATATAAACACTCTTATGTGTAAACACATATGTAAATGAAATTAAATAATAAATATTTGCCTTTAGGAAAAATATGTGTCCAACGTCTACGATTTGATGTAAGTTTTATAGTAACATGTGAAGGATCAAAAGGATTAATTAGTGCTCGACCTGGACGCAATCCAACATTTGATATTACTGGTGGAGGAGATCCAGCAGATCCTACTACAGCTCTACAAGGTGGTGATAATTTATTATCAAGAGATTCTGTTGTCATATTATATTTGCTAATATTAAGTTCAGGTTGTTCAGAAATAGGAGAAACAGGAGGACTATCTGAACTTTCATACGATGAAACAGGAATACTAATTGCTTGAGATCGATTAGGTACCATATTAAAAGAATGCATTTTGGGAGAATCATTTGAATGATGTATATCAGGATCAGACATTTTTCGTTGAAGATGTTTAGTTGTAAAATTATCACGCCCTACATCACTACCAGTTGAATTTTTTTTTGTACTTCTTTGGCTAATCTACAATAAAAATAAAATTATGAAAAATGTATCACAATTTTTTTTATTTCTTTTCCATACTCTTTGTAAACTGCTGGTACCATGTACAGGAGGCAACTGGAAAACCTGAGCATCATATGCATCATAATCAAAAAATGAATTGTGTATGCATTCATCTTCTTTAAGTAATTTTTTATTCATTACTATACTTGTACCATTGTTGTGATTAGATGGTACTCGAGGTGGTAATTTAATGCGAGGTATAAAATTAGAATATGCAACTTTTTTATTAGATGAATAAAATGATAAATTTATCCAATGAGGCATTGAATAATCATCTGCTGCACTTACTGATGTATCTTTGTTATGAAACTATAAAAAAATCCAAAAATGTCTTAACATTTATAAATCTAAAAGTATTATTTTCAATATATACCTTAAGTAAAGGCACTGCATGTAAAGGCTGTTCACCAACACATACTAAATCACTACCAACACCATTATCAATGATTCGTTGTTTGGTGACATTAGTTAATTCTCGATCTACCTCAAATACACCCACACCTGGAGTAATCACAACACTTAATTGCCCTGTACGATCTAGACTACGTTCTAAGTAATGTTTTTCAAAAACTGAAAAAGAAATAATTCATTACACTTTTAATGTCAAAGTTAAATATAGTACACTCTACAAAAATAAAATATTTACATAAAAACATTTTTCTATATGTTACAAGAAATAAAAAAAATCTCAAAAGATTAATACCAAATATTATATAAGGATTGAAATTATAATTCATTAATCCTTACACATAATAAACTATTGAATATAAAATAAGAATACAACACACCATTCAATGACATATTTAATACTTCAAGAAAATTTCCCTGAGCTGCTGTACTGTTTGTTGCTAATGGTATTGTAACACCAGCACGATCATGATAATGAAGAACTAACTTCTGATAATCAGAAAACAATCTTCTTAACTGAACTAAGACATGACTCCAATCATCATAACGTTCATTCTGTATTGCAACTCTACAAATTAAAGCAATATTCATCTAATAATTACAATACTTATAAAAAAAGTAATAATTTATATAATTAATTAAAATAATACCTATAAAAATCTTCATAATAACGCCCTCTGTAATCCAGTTGCAAACATTCTCTCATATATTCAGGGAATTCTTCTAGATTATTAGATTTATAAAATGTTCTTGAAAACAATACTATTGTAACTTCATGATTACTACCATGCTTTTTCCACTTTGTAAACAAGTCAGCAAGAAATCCATTCACTGCCTTTTCAAAATATAAATCACCATGAATATCAAAGTCCCACATTTCAGATGACATTTGAAGAAAAAGATAAACCATTGATGTAGATGATCGAAAAACTACTTTCGTATCTTCTGTGATTACACCACAAGCGACACGATCACCTTGAGACCACATTTCATAAACTTGACATCTTATTGCACCCATACAAAATTCTAATTTCTTATTCATGTACACACAAGTGTTCACCTATGATTAGAAATATGTAATTTTTTTTTATTTTAGAATTCATATCATTAATAATATTAATAGAATACAAAACAATTCTACATAAATATAATCATTTTTAAATAGTTATAATTGGTAACATAAAAAAAAATTGAAAGAAAAACAAATATATTTTTAAGATAATCTTTTAAGTATTAATCATTCTCAATTGATTAAATCACCAAAAATCAATAATTAAAAATAATTATAAGTGTGCATATTTAAAAAAATTACCAAACTATTCTTCAACCTCCACATTTCTGACCGTCCCATGTATTGATCCTTAAAAGTAAGTTCAACTGAGTCAAGTGCAACATCGCTTGGCTGTATCAATTTAACACACACAGCTGTATATGTTCTAAGTTGAAATGTTGTTGCTATACTTTGTTCAACACTGATTGAATCTATAATTAGAATTATAATTACAATACTTATATACTAATGACACTTTCATATATATATATATATATATATATATATATATATATATATATATATATATGTATATATATATATATATATATATATATATATATATATATATATATATATATATGTATATATATCATAAAAACCTCTTGAAGGTAAATCTTCCCGAAGTGTTGTAATTTGAAGAAGAAGTCGTGGTCCCATATCCTCATCATGATATATTTCAACAACATCACCTTCACGAGCTCCTGGATAATCTTTACTATTTATAATCAAATCTTCGCCTAAAAATATCTTACATTAGTAGAATATATGTAACATTTTAAAAACTACAAAATTGACATTTTTATAAAAGTATGATTAGTATGATATTAAACTACTCAATCAGTTTCAATAAACATTTATTTATTTGGATATATATATATATATATATATATATATATATATATATATATATATATATATATATATATATATATATATATATATATATATATATATATATATATATATATATATATATATATATATATATATATATATATATATATATATTATATATATATGTATATATAAATATATATATAATAAACATTACTAACCACAAAATGTCTTTTGATGTACAATTAATTTAAATAGCTTTGCCATGTCTTGAAAGTTTGCTTAACAATAATAAATAAATTCAATAACATTTGAAGAAACACATGATAACCTATTCTTATCAGTCATTGTAAATGTACATTTATGCATGTAAAATTTGTATTACTGCTGTATTGAAAAAAATATCTCGTAGAACAAGCCAGAAATTATTCAAACACAATACAAATATGTTGAACAAATAAAACCAATGACTCAGGCGAAATCATTTTGCAAAATAAATATTAAACGTTTCCATCATTTCACAAATGTATAAACGTCAATTTCGACCTTGACTTTGAAGTTTTACATGTGCGATTTAAAAGGGTGTAAACAAACGTACAAAATTTTAAATTCAACATTGTATAAAATAAAATACATTTGACTTATTAATTTTATTTTTAAAAATTGAAATTATTTATATATATATATATATATATATATATATATATATATATATATATATATTTAATATAAGGGGATCCAAATAGAACTGAAAGATTTAGCTTTACATTTATCTGCTTACTATTATTTATTATTCTTAAGTCTTATTTGGGCCTCTCTGTATACTCTGATGTATACAAATAGTTTGAAAACTTTTAAAAAAATATTTATAAAAATCGAAAAAATCTTTTTTATTTATTAGTTTTATAGAATCATAATTAAATAATCAATTAAAAATATTCTTCAATACAAATGAATTATTCATCCTAAATACTACGTGATTTTATAAAAGTATTCAGTAATAAATTCTTATGGAATTTAGGATAAGTAATTCATTTGTATTAAAGTGAATTTTCCATCAAAACAAATAATTACTTCATTTCTTTAAGGGAGTATTCTAGTCTAGACACACGAATTTTAGGTGTTTTTTCGGACGCTATAAAAAAAACATCAAATATTTTTACTATCCATTTTTTATCAGTTATTTAATGACATTTTAAGAGTATAAAAAGTATTATTAAAAACAAAAAATTGAAAATTGAAAAAGGTACAAAATTGTAAGGCTGGCAAAGTGGGGGCTCGAAAAAAAAGGTGTCTCCTTGTTAACGTGGTTCCAACCCTTCCGATCATCTGAAACAAAATTTTTTTTGAAATTATTGAAAAAGAAGGTTGTAGTAGTATCTCTGCCTAAGGAAATTTAAAAAAAAAATTTTTTTCGCAAAATGGCGGTAGTGTGAAAAACAGTCATTTTTTGCCCTATTTTTTTTATCTTTCGGAATTTTTTAAAAATAGTAAAAAACAAAATTTTCAAAAAATCCTAACGAGGGGCAATCACTGTTATATTGAGAAGTTCTGTACCAAATTTCAAGTAAATCGGTCCATTAGAACTTGAGATATCACGTCAACCGTGTCGAAAAAAATAGTTTCGAGAAAAACGCGTTTAAAGTTGATTCGTTCCGGCCAGACCGGATTGGTTGGCGCGTCACAAATATAGCTATAACTCCGAAAATAATTCGAATTTCGAACAATCCTCTTAAGGACATATTCTTAAATGTCTAAACTTTGAAAATATGTAAAAAAATCGTTTTTTTCGAAATTCTAGACTAGAATATCCCCTTAATCAATAGATATGTTTCAAATAAATATACCCTATAATATTTAGAATTCGACATTTAAACAATCATAATGCAACAATTCAATAAAATAAAATTAGGTTAATTTGATTTATTTTTCGTTTAATTACTTTTTGTAAATAATTTCGGGCAATGTTCGATTACTTTAAAAAAGTTCTTTGCCATTCTTCTTAAAATAATGGCTTCAATTGTATTTCAATGATATATAATATTATTCGACAAGTTTACCAAAACAAATCAATAGATGATGTTCGATTGAAATTAAATCTGAAGATTAAACATTACTAACAGGTTTATCTTTAGACTGAGAAGAATTGCGACAAACATGTAATAATATCAACTCTTTTTAAATTCTACAATAATATTATATTATTAATATTATATATTTTTTATAAACGTTTATTTCGATTAATAGTTAATAAAATAAATATTTTACACATCTTACTATTATAGAAAGACTTTTCTACCACTGTCATCAACTTAAAAACACAATATAAATATGTTAAAAAGATTTTTTATTATTGATACAAGATATACATATGTATACAATTATTTTATACAATATTAGCTTCTTTAATTATTAATATAGATTTATTTAATACACGAAACAACTTATTTTTAATTAGAGCTAATGTAGCTTAAAATTTTAAATTTGAATTTACAATATATTTTTTTTACAAAAATACATATGTACAAGGGTATATAAAAACAATATATATGCTAATTATATACATAAACAATACCTTAGATAAAATTATTTCAAGTCAGACAGACTTGAAAATACAATTGTTATTTTTATCTAAGGATTTTATTACACAATAGTAAATTATTTCCTTGAAGTAGCTTTTATTTTTATATATATTATTATTTATTTTTATATATATTTTATTTTATATATATTTTTTATTTTTATATATTTTTAATTTTATACACTTTGACGAAAATAATAATTATTTTTATAAGTATTGGAATAAATCAAAAAAAGATTTACTGCAATAAAATGAATATATAATATTATTTGATTTTATATTCTGGAAATGTAACGTATGCAATGGCATATGAAGAAAATATTTACAAATTTAAACATATTTATAAATAATTACAGTGAACAGTCAATTTTTTCAACAACCATATCTGGCCGCAATCCTCCTTGGCTTCTATCTTCGACATCATGTTTTAATATAAATTCACTGATATCTTTACATATTCGTTCAGGAGTTTCTAAATGTAAATAATGATTTCCGTCGGCCTCCATATGTTTCACTTCTTTGCTGGACTTTTTTATTGCATCAATGATACTAAAATAAATTTTCGGTTTTTCGGCTAATATGGATTCTTTCGCTCTGATATTCATAATCGGAGTTGTGATTCTGCTCGCATACGATACTAAATCTTCCTGTATCAATCCTGGCAAACTTGCGCAATTCAATCGTAGATCACGATATAGATCATACTTGCCTGGTTGATTCGCCGAAGGTTTCAACATTCTCTTCAACAAATACGGTGCGCATTCTTTCGACACATAACCCAGAGATGTTTTTTGTACATAACTGATACATTCTTCTAACGAATAAGTAACCGAATTGCTTTTGATCATAATATCGTCGAATTTTAGAAATTTGTTGAAAGTTTCCCCCAACATTCCATTATGTCCACCAGGTAAAATGGTAGTCGGTTTCAGTGAATCGATTCCAATCAAAAAATCTACCTCGTTGGGATACAAAGCAGAAAACAGGAATGATAAAGAACTTCCAACAGAATGGCCGAGCAAGGATATTTTTGGCCAATTAAAATAATTCTTTATTCGTCTCAATAATAATACTCCATCGTATATGTAATAATATTTGCCAGGTGGGTGCAATGATGAAGCTCCGTGGCCTATTAAATCAAGTGCTAGAAATCCTGTATTATCTGGTAACATTGGTATTAATCTATCGAATGTACCAGCATTATCCTGAAAAAAACACATATATAAATATATATTATACAACATTTTCCAAGATAATTCCTTAGTAATTAACTATAATAAAAGTTTCAAGTGATATTTTTAAAAATTATAATTGTATATTACCAGCCATCCATGAACTGCCAAAATTGGTCTTTTGTCATGTGGACCCCACCATTTTCCAGCGATATGTCCCCATGGTACAGGAATTCGAACTTCAACAAAATCTCGTTTATCTTGTGAAGTACTTAATTTTCTTACTAAATTACTTGCCGGCACATATTTAATAGTATTTAACAACTGAATTCGCGTGATCGAAATCATTTTTCTAGAATTAAAAAAAAGAGTACAGTTCCGATATACTCAAACAAAATGTATGAAAGTATCTTCAATCGCTTCATATATATATACGTGCGTGGACGTAAAGCTGATTAAAATTTTATCTATTTTTACTGGAATTTTTACAAACCTGTTCTTGACAATCGATTGATATGTTAGTAAGAAGAAAATCATATTTCATTGCATGATCGCGATTGATTTTCTTCGTTTTTTTTCGAAGAATTGATTGTAGATAATCACGGAGACCGTATTCATGCAGTTGTATTGATAAATTTATTTTTTCGAGATTGTGAATAACACCTCCATTATTATTTTTTTTCTTTTAACAATGAGTTTCATTTGAATTTCTTTTATCTAGTTTTAATCTATTATATTTTTTTATTATTACTTCCAAATATGAGAATACATACAAATACTTACACATAACCAACTTACATTCACACACACACACACACACATATATATATATATATATATATATATATATATATATATATATATACGAGGGTCGTTTGATAAGTATAGTAAATTTATTTATTGTTTAATTTAATTAATTAATTAAATTAAATTGTTCAATTTAATTTTTCTTACTTTTTTACCATACTTATCAAACGACCCTCATATATATATATATATCTATATATATATATATATATATATATATATACATATATATATATATATATTGTATATAGGTTTTCCAATAGGAATACGAGTATAAGAACTTTGACAGCTGGTAGCAGTCATGTTTTAATTTTTTTCATGCTCATTTTGACATTTAAACTCAGTATAGTTTGGTAAATTATCATGAAACGTTTAATACTTCAACAACGCTTAAAAATTGTAAAAAAAATATTATAAAAATCAATGTTCGGTTCGTAAAACTTAACACAATCGTTCAAATGAACGTATCCTTTATCGAAAACCATTTGTAGAAAAATTTGAAAACAATTTTACTCTACAGCAGTGCCTGTAAGACTAACAAATACAAGAAATTTGGTAATGAACATTTCAAAATGAAGCTAGAAATTACGTTAACCATGATTAATGATTTTTTTTACAAAAATGACAGTTTTCATGATATGTGGTTTTAATAGGACGGTGCTACGTGTCATACATCTACGGAAACAATAGACTTATTGAAATAAAAGTTTAATGAGTCCATTATTTCAAGAAATGGACCCATCAATTGGCCACCAAGATCATGTGATCTAACTGCATTGGATTATTTTCTGTAAGGTTATGTAAAATCATTGGTTTATACTGATAAACCACACATAACAGAAGCATTAAAAATAAATACTGAACGTGTAATTAATGAAATTTGACCACAATTATGTGAAAAAGTGACTAAAAATTAGAATAAACGAATGTACTACGTCGAGTGAAATCGTGATGGTCCACATAAGTGTAATTATGTTCCATCATTAATGCTATAGAATGTGCTTAAAAATAAAAATAAAAAATAACTAATTAATTAAATACTTCTTGTTTTATTTCCATTTAAACTTCTGAAGCGCTTATTGGAAAATCTTATATACACCTGGGTCTGTTTTTATGCAGTAGATACGTTCCGCAGAAAACCGCATTAAAAAAATCGCACAAAAGAAGACTTAACTTACATTGAAAAATTAGGGATATGTTCCTTAATTTTCAAAAACCGCATAAAACCAAAGCAACAAAGTGAAATTACTCTAAAATTCGTATAAAAAAATGACGAAATAAAGAATGTCTAAAAAAAAATTTCAAATATCTGAATAAAATTGATACAAAACATAGTTTTTTACTTTATTTTTTTATTAACTATTTAATTTCATTTAAAGCAATATGTACATATGTGTAACTTATTTTACATTTTTTCATACATATTTGAAAATATGCGGGTTCGTTTGTGAACTGGTGTAAAATCAGATTCGTCACTAGAAGAAACACAAACAGAATTAGCGCCGAATTCTGTCTCGTTCTGTGTTAATTTTTCAAACGACAATGTAAGAATCGGTGATTAAACTTTGAAACGATGATTTTTCTAATTGTTTATGAAACTCACGATATTCAGACATACAATTATTTGGTTGTCGTTGGAATTTAAAAGCTCATTCAGAATTCGTGTCATTAACAAGAAAATGATTTTCCAATTGATTACAAAGTGAAAGACCTTCTCAAATCATTTTTGCAGTGAAGGAAACAGATTCTACTTCTGTTTCATTATCTGTTTCTAAATCTTCTACGGTATCTAAACTTATTTCAATAATATCATTGCCACTTAAGGCATTAACCATCCTTTGCTAGTCGAAAATTCCTTACCAGTTTGAGGAGCGGAAGTAAATGGCTCTGATTCCTTCATTTGATTATAAAACTGAAGAGCTTTTCGTTGAATTAAATAACTGCTTAAAGGAATTCCTAAAAAAATTTGCATAAAAAGATATTAAGAAAAAATATGAACCGTATAACTTCAAAATCGCATTAAAATAATCCGCACAAAAATAGACCCAGCTGTATATATATATATATATATATATATATATATATATATATATAAAAATTTTAGTACAATATACCATTTTCAGACTACAAGAATTGTAATAAAAATACGGGTATGAACAATCTATTTTTAACATTCTTTAATTACAACCAAAAGGATTTAATTCAGTTGACATCACGACCTTGCTTTTATTTCTGAAGAAACAAGAAATGAATAAAAATTATCTAAAAAAGATGTATAAAAACACAACAGTGCAAATCAGAACAGAATATCTCTCAGACAGAATTCAATTGAAGAACGTTTGTCGCCCAAATTGTTTAAACAGTTGTAAAACATGTAATGAAGGGTGACAATTTTGAAAATAAACGTGTACAAATAAATGAAGAATATTTGTTGTATATATAGTCTACAAATGAAAAAAAAAATCAAGAACTAAACTACTACTTGTAACATTTTCAAAAAAAAGGAAGTTGAAAATAATAAATAATATTTTCCATACAGTTTTCTTCAAAATTCCTATATGAAACTAACTGATGCTAGATTCTCAAGAAATGTTTTTAAAATCGATACATTTTGTTATCACTTATTTACAGATATTGGTGATTTTTTTAAGATAAATCGATTACAAATTCCTCGAAAATCAAACATTCAGTTAAAGCATGCACATATTTAAAGATTAATTATCATTTTATCAAATCATACGAAAATATCTTTGTAGATCTAAAACATATTTTAATTAATATATTGTAATTAATATTTTCAAAAAATTGTAAAGTCTGTTATCATGAGTTTACATCGATAAACTTATCGTTCTTTTCCATTTTATTAACATTGAAATGAAGTGTATGATTCATATTTAATACTTATAAATGAAATGAACAGAAAAAAGGAAAAATTGTTATATAAGGTCATCCAAATGTGACGCCTAGATTTGTGTTTTATGAAAAAGAAATATGTGTATAGGGTGGTGTATAAGGAAACATGTGTATAGTTTCTTTTGTTTCTTTTTAATAAAACACAAATCTAGGCGTCACATTTGTATGACCCCATATTACAAAGTCGAATATATTTCTGTGTTTGAAAAATGTTCGATCAATATAACCTGCCTGATCTTAATTATGGTATGAAACATAGAATAAATACCAGAATTAATCAACAACTAAAAAAATATAGTTTATAAAATTAGATTATTGATCCAATAACGTACAAACAATTTTAACCCTTATCGATAGTATGTCACCTCTGACGTGACATTACAACTTTGCTCTATCAGTCGTATGTCACGTGTGAGGTGACAAGACTGAACAAGTAACAACGTCCTAATTGCTGAATATACACACTGTATGTTTTTACAGTTTAATTCTTACTCGATAGCAGACAACACGTCCTGTCATATTTCAGCAATTATTTTACTTATTTTATAATATTTTATTCCTCCAAAAATTAATAAAGAAAACTATAGCAATATGGAAAGTAACAGTGATAGTTGTAGTGAAATATGTAAAAATTTTGAATATTCGGCAAGTGATTTTAATTCTTGTGATGAAGGAGACAGTGATACAAGTGTTATATTCCAGTCAAGGAAAAAAAAATGATTCCCTATTCAATATTTAAGTGAAGAGGAAAGCGAAGTGGAAAGAGAAATCGTTTCTGATTGTGATGAAGATTGGATTGAAATCGACAGTGATGACGAAGATATTTAAAGTGTGAATATAAATATTTTTATACACAAAACTATCTTTTTATGTCAAGTAACGTTAGTTAATTTTCTCTCTAGTTAATATTAGGTTGGCAAGTATCTCCCTTCCGCTTTTTTTTCTTTTTTTTTTGTACATAGCTGCGAAATTCAAAAGACCAGAAGGCGGAAGGGAGATATTTGCCAACCTAATATCTCCGACCTAGCGGAAAGTTAAGTACAAAGTACTAACGTCCGATAAGGGTTAATACCTATTTAGATTTACTGAGTATATTATAGTACATATTTCATTTTATTTAACAAGCATTAAAAATGATAAACTGCTTTCAAGAATAAATAACAAAAATCAGAATATATTTATTATTATACAGAGTGGGTCAAAAGTAATTCCCTAACTTTTTTTAAAAAAATGAATATAGAAATATAAGAAAAAACGAATTTTATTGATCTTGAATCAAATCTAAGTTAAAACATGATTTTTTTATTAAGTTTTCAAAATAATTTCTTTTAAATGAGAATATAATTCTAATCAAATTTATTTTTGATGAAAGATACACTTCTCATATTTCAATTTTGAATTTCCTTGAAATAATAAATTTCCTACAAGTATTAATCAGCAGGTACAAAAGGCAGATGCAATTACGTGTTACCTTAGATACATAGACATGTATTAAAAAAATCTATTAGATAAAAATAAAAACGATATTTGTGATAAGCAATTACAAATAAATACAAAAATAAAATAAAACATACTTGAGAAAATAAAACTATTGTAGACTTAAGTAATTGTTTACGCATATACAGATATGGTTTCTAACCAAACTACTTTTAGTTGACGCATCGGAAACAATTTATCGGAAAATGGGTTATCAACAAAATCAACTTATTGTACTTTCACAAAACTATATTGTTTGATGTCTATTCTATTCAATTCAAGTGGAAAATTATCTATTCTCTTAAATTCCAGTACCTCTTTACGTCATATAAATAAAAAATTAAATAAAACGAGACTGACTGACTATTATAGATAAGTATGTGGTAAATGTTAAATAATCTTAAAATATAGAACACATATAAATATCTCAAACAGACTAGAAAAATTGTTTCTTTAATTGAAATTCAAATTTTATCTATGAGGTATTCTAACCTAGTCTAGAAGTTAGTTCTTGAAATAATTTTCAAAACAGGTGTTAAATATATTTAATATATATATATATATATATATATATATATATATATATATATATATATATATATATAGGGTGCTCCAAATGAGATTAAAAGTTGAGACATACTGTTTGTTTTGGAACTGTGGCGGATTCACTTTAACACAAATGATTTTTTTCTCAACACCGCAATTGTTATAAATGTTCAATAATCACTTATTGTTCACTTTTTGTTTATAACAATGTCAACTGATGCGTATTTCGATTAAAATCATTAACAAAAAGATAACATTAAGATTTTAACAAAAAGACTCTGATGATGATGGCATCGCCATCGAAATGCGCATCAGTCGACATTGTTATAAACAAAAAATGAACAATAAGTGATTATTGAATACTTCATAACCATTGTGGTGTTGAGGATTTGGTGATTCATTTGTGTTAACCGTTATGTTACTACCCGGGTTCACATGTACCCATTTTCGACTTTGCGTTGAAGCCAATAAATTTTTATGGGAAGAATCGTTTTGCCCAGTCAGATCCCCATTATTTGGGAAATTTCGAGAAGATTTAGGTATTTATAATTTTTTTTATTAAAAAGATATTAATTCAAATGACATTTAACTGATATACCCCTCTAATTACTACCCGGGTACACGTGTACTCATAGGTATTTTTTAAAAGGCAGGAATAAATTAAATAAATAAAAAATAAGTAAATAATACGTTTTAATTGTAGGACTTTATTGTATCTTCAAAGAAAAAATAAACCGAAAAGTGTCATTTTTCGGAAGGTGATGGACAATTTTTACAAACTGAATACGTCGAAGAATGTTCAACATAAATAGGTTTCTGGCATTGTACATATGATTTGCTAGTCTTTCTTCTTCATTTATGCGGTGCTGTATGACAAATGCAGCAAGAACCAACGACGATTTTATGACCATGTATATCACGTTGAGTTGGAATAGTAGTAGATGTAGAAGCAATCGACGCAGAAGTAGATGCAGTTTGTATGCAGGAGATTGACATCATTATCATGCTCTCGATCGCTAATTTTGTAGACAAGTTTCTTGTAATTTGTACATTGAGGGAACGGTCTTGAATGATCGGAAGACAGAGTCTCAAAGACTAATTGTCTCAAAAATACTCGGCGCTGATTTGTCTTTTTCTTGAGCATACAGTTATTGTCGAAATAAATAATATATACTGCAAGAGCTGCAATATCAACGATATTGAAGAACAATGCAAATGGCCACCTTCTCACATTATAGTATCCTACTAATTTGTCCATAATTTCTACACCAGATTTGGTTTTGTAATAAAAATGTATTATGTCGAATTTATTTTTGGGTCCAGTCATTGCGTCGTCGTGATGCATCGATGACAAAACTATGACGGTTTTATTTATTTTTTTGGCACATATGAACATATTGTCACGTTTTCGTTATAGCCAAATAATGAAGAATTTATTTTTTGAGATTTTGTCTGTGTCATTTCTGCAGGAATATATTTTTCATTACGTTTCAATGACCCAACGACTGTCAACTTTCATGATAGTAAATGTCGTGCTAACGGGAGAGTTGTAAAAAAATATCCATGATAATATTTCGGCCTGATCCTTTGAACGGAGCCAACAATTCTTTTACAATTCGCTCTCCGAAATTTTTTTCTCTACTCGATACTGATTGTCCAGTATAAATTTAACTAGTGAGAGGATAGAAGTTTTCCGCATCACAAATCCATCATATTTATATAATAGACGCCGCCAGATATACAAATTTAGGGCCGTAATAATGAAATTTTGTAATAGGGTATACGTGTACCCTGGGTAGTAATCAATGTAAAAAATTTCGGGTAGTAACATAACGGTTAAATTGAGATATATATTTACTCGCTTAGTATAATTTACTATCCTTCAGTCTCATCTGGACCATCGTATATATTTATTGATATTTAAAAATGTTATATTATTTTTTTCAAAGTAAAGAACAGTATGTTTTACAAAGAATATAAGTTAATGTACAGACTTGTAAAAATTTCCATGCAATTGATAATCATAAATTCTAGTTATTCAAATTATTTGGTATTAAAAAAAATAATTAGTATAACCAAATACAAATGAATTTACAACATTCTTGAAGGTTTTCATATAGCAGTAGGTTGATATAAGCTGATATATATATATATATATATATATATATATATATAATATTTGTTTAAAAAACACATTTCCTCTCAATACTCTTTTTTTAAAAAAATGCTTCTGTTTAAATGACCTTAATTTAACACATGATTGAAGTGCTTACCTCTTGAATGATAGTAATTAAGTATGTTATAAACAAAATTGCATTATCTACTAAAAATTAAATCATCCGATTTAAGAATTAATGAAAATACAACAATACTAACATAAAATGAATTACAAATGTGAATTAATTTAAAAATAGAACAGATATTTTTAGAATTACACAATGAATACAGTTTCAAGTATTTTCTTTGATAACTAAATCACGTTATTTTTAAATTCAAATCAATCGAACGATAAAAATAATAGATGTAGTTTATTAATAAATTTCAAATGATCAAAATAACCTTTTATCAATAATTTTTTTTCCGAGAATTCATTTAACAATACATATACACAACACACGTACAATCAGATTTAAAGTTGGAATTTAATTCTACTTGAAACACTTGCTAAAGTGATTGTTTTAACTTGTCTTTGATTTTATTCAATTTTATCTGATTTCTTTATTGTAAAACTGATTAAGCATTAATACGGTGTTTTTTAAAACAAATTCAACTTGGATACATTTAATTTCTCAGTATTTTATCGTGCAGCGGCTTTTATTTTTCAGGGCACATAGCAATAATGGATAACATTTATAAAGAGACAATAACATACTTAATGAGGCTTTCTTTTAGTAATGGACTAAATTATGCTTTGATGATAATGATGATTTTATATATATATATATATATATATATATATATATATATAGAGAGAGAGAGAGAGAGAGAGAGAGAGAGAAGTTATTAATTGGAAATCTAGATAAATAGGATCATCCAAAAAACGCGCCTACATGTTTCTTTTTAATAAAACACAAACTATTTGGAATTTTTTCAAGCTGTTTTTTTCATTGAAAGTATGATTTATTACAATTATACATAGAACAAAATATCGTTCAAATGTACATCACGATTGCGTCTGCAGGCATCAATTCGAATATCGAAATTTTCAATGACTTTTCGACATGTTGCTGGATTTATTTCACGAATTGCAACTCGAATGTTGTTATTTAGGTCATTAATTGTTTATTGCTTATTAGCATAAACTCGGCTTTTCAAAGAAACCTCACAAAACAATCTAATGGTGTTAAATCGTATGGTTTTTGAGGTCAAATTAATCTACATTTCGTGAAATTACATGTCGACGGAAATCAAAGACACTCTTTTGCTTGATGGACTGTGATGCAAACCATAACGCCCTCGGTCGATATATATATATATATATATATATATATATATATATATATATATATATATATATATATATATATATATATATGTATATAAAGTCTCCTTCTATTCATTGCTGGATAAAGACTTTTCCCATTTAACCAGTCCATTTACATTCTAAATTTATTACTCTTGTTTTAAAGTCTTTAACCTTTAGTTTCTTTCGAATTCACACCCACACGTATGACACATCACACAAAAAAAATAACAAAATTTTGTCCTATGATACTATTATATTTGTTTTCGTATTAAAACAAATCTACTTTAACACTAGGTTTACGGACGTTTCATGTATACCTATCTTTACGGACACGTGTCAATTTGACGCATGAACAAAATCATACATTTGCTTTAAAAAAACAACTTAAAAACAACAATTATATAATATTAACTTATAAATGAAACTATAAGATATACATTTCTATAAAATTTATAATATTTAACATGATATAACATTACATTTATTCCGCGCATCTTTTACACATATATACTGGTAAAAAATGATCAGTTGTTATATTCCTGCCTTGATGTAAATATGATTCGGCTAACTTTAGAACTACAAAATCCGCCCAAAAGTGTTGAAGTTTGCGTTTCATCTTTACCCAGATCAGGGAAACGATTTTTTAGATATTTTGAATTTACATCTACTGCCAACCAAAACTTTATGTCAAATTTATGTGGCTTATTTGGCATATATTGCGTGAATCTGCATCGGACTTTCGTAGGGAACAGTTGCTCGTCTATTGAAATATTTTCGTGAGGTTTATAACAGGATTGACTATTATGTATAAATTTGTTCCCTATTTCAAATATCAATGCAAATTTATCTATACGTAAACGTTCGGATCGTTCTGTTCTTTTATCAAATCATATGAATCGAAGAATTTACGTAAATTGATCTCTAGGCATTGTGCTCGAGATGAAAGCGGGTTCCGATTTCTTCGACCATAAATAAAAATCTTTTAATGACTGCTTCATATGCCTTTTCTGTATTAGAGTTTTACAACTAGCATTAATGCTTATTTTACGATTGCGGTAATTGACCCGTACAGTAAATATAGGTATACCACATACATAATTTCTAAATTAGAAAGTTTTGAAGAAAATTAATTTCACTATTTTATTTGTCTCGTTAAATGGATAAAAGTCAATACAAGTGGTAGAAGAAAAATGTAAACGGTTTCTGTAAATTCCCTCATGAAATTCGAAATGCGTCAAAATGACGCGTCCCGTAAACCTAGTGTTAATACAAATGAATATTTTACCCCCAACACTATAATTTTTTATAAAAATGTTCAATAATAACCCATTGTTCAGTTTATTCGATATACAACGTTCTAATAATGATGACAATACTATAAAAATCATCACCGAATAATCTGAGCAATAATTGATTAGAAACTCTTATAAAATCTGGTGATGTTGGGGATGATTGATTCATTTACAATTGGTGTATGAAGTTTGAAATAAAAAATTTAAGAAGCAGGTCAATAATCAATATAACTGAATTATACATAATATTTAAATATTAATTTATGATTTTATAATAAAGTTCGATTTAAAAATAAAAATATTAAAAGGTCAATTCAGTTTAAATCATATGCAACCACGCGACAAACAACTTGTTAAATTCCATATAATCTAAAAATACTATTCATACGATTCGTTTGTAATAGTGTAGGAAAAAATTATCCGATTGTCGATTAATGACTAGTATTTTAGATGTGTAAAATTAATCGTGTTACGATTAATTTATTAATCGTTAGTCGTTTCAAGTGATTGATAAATTAATCGATGACTAACGACTAAAAAATTAATCGGTAGTCGTGATTGATTTTTTAGTCATCAATCGTTTTAAGTGATTAATAAACCAATTGATTTCAATATTCAAAATTTTACAAAATTAATTGAATCGTCATGAAAAATCACTTAAAATCCAATAATAAAATTTTCAAATAAAATGATTCAATTTAAAGAAATTACAAATAATTTTTAATTGAATTTAATTTGCAATTTTAATGAAATTGAATTTTAAATGATTATTAATGAAATATAATAATTTGAATATTATTTCCATTATTAAAAATAAAAGATAAATAAAGGTTTGTTCACACTTTTTATTCCATCTTTTAGGTGTTGAAATGAGATGAATTCTGGTAAACAAAGAAATTTATTTCTAAAAAAGAAGCAAATACATAAGAAAAGAAAAAAAACTAACTACAAATTTTAGTCTTTTTTATATCTTTTACCAGACTAAATTTTAATCTGATTATTTTTTATTTAAAAAAGATTAAAATAATGATTAATTTTTTAATGAGATGATTAACACTAGATTTACAGAGCGAGTCAATTTGACTAATTTAAGATTTTATTGTCATATATATATATATATATAGAAAACTTAAATATTATTTTTTAAAAACATATGTTGGTTTTTAATTACGTAATGACATATATACAAATATTAATTCATTCCTTCCACCCACCCCTTAATTTCGTATTTTCGAATGTGGAATACCTATTTTTACTGTTATGAGTCAAATTGACTCATTAAATGATTTTATAGTTACACATGAAATTTATGTTCTGCATAAAGAAATTTCGTATAACAATCCTAAAAACAACTGATACGTAAGCTTTCGTGTTCAATCAATTCAAAATGAATATAGTGAAGGATTGAAAACAGACAAATTTGCTTCGATTTCAAAAATGTGGAACAAATTTATTGAGAGTAGCCAGGCTTGTTATAAACCTGACGCAAACATAACAGTCGATGAGCAATTGTTCCCAACTAAAGCTAGGTGCGGATTTACTCATTACATGCCAAATAAACCAGACAAATTTGGCATAAAATTTTGGCCAGCATCCGAGGTTAGAAGTAAGTATTTTATAAATAATTTTCCAAACTTGGGCAAAGATGAAACTCGAGAATCGAATATTCCTTTGAGCGAATTTGTTGTGTCTAAGCTTGCAGAGCCATATTTAGGTTGTGGACGAAGTATCACCATAGACATTTTTTTTATAAGCCTTTCACTTGCAAAAAAAACTACCTTGGTTGGCACTATACGTACAAACCGAAAAGAATTACCTAAAATTGCCAAAGCTAAGAAAGATAAAATGACACGGTATTCTATAAAACTTTATAAATCGGAGAATTATTCTCTGACTATTTATAAAAGTAAGCCCAATAAAAAAGTTCTGCTACTAAGTTCAAACCATAAAAATGTAAAAATTGAAAAAAATAGAAAACCTGTACCGGAAACAATAACATTTTATAGTAGTATCAAGTAAAGTGTGGATATACTTGACCAAATGACTCGAAAATATAGTGTTAAAGCAGGCTCTCGCAGATGACCTTTTCAAGTTTTCTACAATATCTTAGATTTTCAACGATCCATGCTTGAATCTTATATAAGGAAATCACTCAAGTATCTATTTCAAGAAATGACTTTATTTTCCAATTGGCTGAAGAACTAAGAGATGACTATAGAGATGAAATCAATAACATCGATTCCATTAACGAAAATGTAAAATATTGAAGAACGGCAGAATTGTCAAGTTCAAGCATCATGCAATAGAAATAGATGTAAGAACATTTGTACTAAATGCAATAAAAATGTCTGCGGAAAATGTATTTCAAAAACAGAGTTTATATGTAAAAAATGTTTTCAATAAAGTTTTTTTCATAATAAGTGAATCATTTAAATTAAATTAAAATTGTTTTTTTCAAAAAACTTCAATTTTGATATATGAGTCAAATTGACTCACTTTAGTAAAAATAGGTATATAATCAACAGCCGTAAATCTAGTGTTAATCAGATGAAAATTTAGTCAAATAATGCCCTACTCTGGTCTGTAATAATTGAATTCTACATAAAAAATAACATTTTAAAATATTAGTTAAAAAAATAACACACAAAGTATTCCTTATCCAATTTATAGTCGGAGATATGTTTGTATTTTTGTTACATTTTAATTATACTACTTTTTTCAAATCATGTTAAAAAATGCATATTAAATATATAAATCAATTATATTAACAAGTTAGACAATAAACACCAAAAAATATTTTTACAATACTGTATAATACATTTTTTGAAATACACTAAAGAATAAATTACTAAAACGAATATTCGACATTTTTAACCAACATTTCTGGTTTTAAACCACCTACACTTCTATCTTCTGTATCATGTTTAATAATAAATTGATTAATTTCTTCAGATATCCTTTCCGGATTATCTAAATGAAGATGATGGTTCCCGTTCACTTCAATCCGATACATATCTTTACTCGTCTTCTTCAATTCTTCGAGAACTTCGAAATAATATTTAGAATCTTCGAAGAACGGCGAATCGGTCGCTTTGATATTCATGACCGGTGCAGTGATTTTATTAGCGTACGCTAAACATTCGTCGTGTAAAAATCCAGGTAAAACGCCAGTCTTCAATCGGAGGTCGCGTGTGAAATAAAATTTATTCGGGTCTGTTTCGCATCGAGCCAATGCACGTTTCAATAAAAACGGGGCGTATTCTTTTGGAACAGATCCGCGGGTTCCTTTTACAAGACGATCGATCGCTTCTTCTAATGGATAACAAGGCGGTTTTGAATTTCGGATCAGTTCGTCGTTCGACAGGAACGTTTTGACAACTTTCGCTAATTTTCCATTATGTCCGCCTGGTAAAGCAGTGATCGGTTTCAACATATCGATTCCAACGAGAAAGTCCACTTCGTCCGGATATAAGCCAGTATATATAAAGCTTATAATACTACCCATTGAATGCCCGAGTAACGACATTTTCGGCCATTTGAAATATTCAACAATTCTTCTAAATATTAGAACGCCATCGTACTGATGATAAAATACTCCAGGAGGATACCATGATGAAAACCCATGGCCTATCATATCAATTGCTAAAAAACCGATATGTTTCGGTAGCAGAGGTGCCAGTCTATCAAAGGTTCCACAATTGTCCTGAAAAAAAATAAGAGATTTTTTAAATCAATTTCATTCTCTCTCTCAACATCGCCGTCTAACAAAAACCACTGTAAATTATTAGGGGTACCGGACGAAAATGTCGTTTTTTGACATCGTCTTTTTCAATGGTCAGTTGTGTTTCGGCTGTCGATCTTTTAGCACGTATTTCTTTTGCTATTGATTGGTGGATATCTAAAGCATAACTTTTAAAAGAAATTACATTTTTTTTGCGCCCTATTTTAAATGGAAGGATTTGTGCCGGATAATCAATTTTTACGAAATTGCATGTTATACGAATTTCATCAAAAAAGTAATGCAACGACTGCGACAAAAAAAATTGGGACATTTACGGGGACATATTGATTTTTCGGCAGTGTCATAGGTGGTTCAAATAATTTCGAAGTGGAAATTTTTACTTAAAAAATAAACCTCGAAGTGAGAGGGTAGTGAAAGTGGACAATGAGGTGTTACGCATTAAAGTTGAAGCAAATCTGACCAAATCTATTCAACAAATAGCAGATACACTCGGATACTCTTGGTCTAGTATGCAAGAACATTTAAAAATAATTGGTAAGATTCATAAACAAGGTGTGAGAATACCGCATCATTTAAGTGATGAAAGCAAATCTGTACGGGTTCGAATGTACCAAGAATTAATAAAATTAGGGGAAAATTCAACATTTCCTCGACATATTGTGACAGGGGTTGAGAAGTGGGTTATGTACTCGAACCAATGTCGCAAAAAACAGTGGCTTTCAAAAGGGCAGGTACCACTGGCAACGTCGAAACCGAACTTAACAGTCAAAAAGGTGCTTTTGTCTGTATGGTGAGATTGTAAAGGAATTATTCATTATGAAATTCTTAAATATGGCCTGACAATAATAGCACAGTTCTATTGTGATCAGCTGGAACGATTAAAAGAAGGAATCCGTGTAAAAAGACCTAGAATATTCAATAGAGGAAACATATTTTTTCAGCCGATAATGCGAAATCTCATACAGCTAAAATTACTCGGGATAAATTAATGGAATGTAATTATTCATCCACCATATTCACCCGATCTTGCTCCATTGGATTACCATTTATTTAGATCAATGCAGCACTTTTTATCCGACAAAATTTTTAAGAATATCGAAGAAGTAAAAACGGGTCTCGATGTCTATTTTTCATCCAAATCAAAAGATTTTTATGCAAATGGCATATTAAAATTATCAGAAAGATGAAAGAAAGTTGTAGCTATCGAGGGAGAATATATAATTAATAATTGATATGGTAATATACATATATTTTTTAAGTTGACTTTCTATTTTAAAAAACGACATTATCGTCCGGTACCCCTATTATTTACTGATGCCATTGACAGATGTACAAACTTAAAACAAATACATGACATTCCACAAGCGCGCGAAATTTAAATGAGAAAGTTCCGTCAGTTTCCGAATTTAATGTAATTCATATTAGGGAATTAGGTTGGCCCTTTTAATATCTGAACTATATTTTTTACAAACCATTCCTTCACTGTTCTGGAAATGTGTTTGGAGTTGTCATATTGAAATCATTTTTTTAATAAAACTTTAATATAAAATACAATTAAAAATTTTTGAATTTACTGATTCCAGTTATTTGACGGACAATTGTTTTGACTGACAGTGTGTGTGCGTGTGTGTGTGTGTGTGCATCATACAAGTCAAACAGTATTTTATGTTTCTGCCTCCTGACAATTTTGAATTAAAGGTAACCAAAAGACTGTAATTAAAACTTAAGTGTTATAACAACTTTAATGATCTCGATTTAAATTTAAAATATTATCTAAGTATTTCATCTTCCTTCCTGACAAGGAGGTTTACGTGCTCTATTGAGACTTGGAGAGCTATGGTGGCAGAAGTTTATTCTCCTGGTAAGACCTCCTAAGTCAGATTGATCAAAATCCATAGACAGACGAAATAGTAGCCTTCAAAGTAAACCTCTGCGGAGTGGAAGAATCCATAAAGGCTATGGAAAAAGCTCAGATAGAAAATCTGACAAGCTTAGAGATCATAATGAAGCAAAACTTTTACAAGACTATCCAGAATTAAAACTAATAACTCAGCCAAAGAGAACAGAAGAAAGAAATCAGAAAGTGGATGAAGGACTCCAATGTTTAGCGGCAATAAAAGAACAGAAAGAGAGAGAGAAAGAGTTCTAAGCATTTTATTTATTAATTAATTCATAATAATTATTTTATTTTATTTATTTTTCAGAGTATTTTCTACTTTGATGGGTAAAAAAAGGATTTTTTTTATATTTTTTGAAAATATATTTTAATAATACAATCATAAAAATTTAAGTTAAAATTCGAAAAAGTGATTACGATATAGCCATGTAACAAGATATCGTAAAAGTAGAAATTAATTAAAAAGTTGAACACATCTTTCTCAAAACTACATTTTTTCAAACTGGTGACCATAATATCTTTTTGTTGTTGGTAACAGAATTGAATAAACAATTTATATCTTTTTCATTTAATTAAAAAAAATAAATACAGTTTTAAATCGATATACATTTTTAAAAAGGCGTCATTTTGTTCATTTTCATGTTTAGTTATTAAATCAGATATCAACGATAATTATTCATACAAATTAAGAAAACTTTTCGTTTTTTTAAAAAAAAAACTTCAGATAATTATGACTATTCATTGTCGCCAATTATACGACATTTTTTACAGATGCTATATCCGTATTACTCGTACAATATAGTTATTTATTGTAAAAAAATGAATGTAATATACAATATCAACAAATATGTGTCAAGTTTGTAAATTATCTAATAAACTAAAGATATTTAATATCTATTGTGGAAAAAAACTGAAAATTACATCAAAAATCAACTTATGAAGTAAAATACCTCATTAAAGATAACAATTCATTCTATACACGTGTTATCAATACACCAAACAATATTTATTTTATCTTATTTCTAAGTAAATATTTTAAAAAAATGTAAAATAATTTAAAAATGTTTAGTGTCGTTTCTTTATCCAAAAAATAAAAACACCGCTTTTTATAATTGAAAATTAAATGATTGTTTCTATATTTTTTTATTTATACTAAAAATATTCTTAATTAGATATAAATGAAAAGAAAAATTATACTGAAAAAGTCATATTAATTTACCTGCCATCCGTGTATTCCTAAAATTGGTCTTTTATCTTGTGGACCCCACCATTTACCAGAAATATGTCCCCATGGTACAGGAATACGAACTTCAACAAAATCTCGATTCTGATTTAAATCACTTAACTTGCGTGTCTGATCCACAGATGGCCTCAATATGTCCACGTTTCTGATACATTTGGTGCTGCTGGGCAATGTTCTCAATAACATATTGTTTGTTAATTTTTTGTTATATACTAAACGCGAATTAATTTAACGTGTTATAATAAATGTATATGTATTTGTATACAATATGTCGTTAATTATCTTCAGTAATTAAATTTTATTTCAGTTCCTAACCTCGAAGTTACGTCAATCATTTATCACACACATTATCACTAAGGTTTATTGTAAAAAGTAAATAGTGTAATTTGTATTATAAATATTACGTATCTAAACTGAATTTCTGTTTTCTTATGATTAAATAATTTTCTTTGAAATATATATACTCTCTAACAACTCGTATTATTCAACGTTAATATATTCGCAATGTGTTAAGAATCCTAGTACAAAGTCCACAAATAAATTCGCACATAGTGAATAATGATTTGTGTATCTGTCATGCTAAATCAAACGTAGTATAAAAAGTGACAGTTGTTAAATTCGTAGAAATAAGGGTTTAAAGAATTTTGATAAAATAATAATTGATACTTTCCACATATATGAAATATGATTGATTAAATTGTATTTTTTATCAATTGTAAATTTATCATAGAAATGATAAGAAAAACAAGTTTCAAAATTATTTACAACTATATATTATTTATTATAAAATTAATTAAATCAATTTATATTTTAAAAAATATTAATAATTCGCAAATATTTAACCCTTATCGGACGTTAGCATTTTGTACTTAACTTTACGCTAGGTCGGAAATATATTTGAGTGCTTATTGTAAGAGAAGAGTAACTAAGTTTACTTGATATAAAAAGATAGTTTTGTGCATAAAAATATTTACATTTACATTTTATTAAACGTGTAATCTTCAAGCTTAAATGTTATTTATATTTTTTCAATGTGTGGTATTTTTTGAAACATTTTTCTACATGAAGGAATGGTTTTCTGTTACAAGTTTCACAGAAGTATATAGTCGTCTTTCTTCCTTCAGGTAACTTCCGATTGGAACATACAATGCAGTCATTATGCTTCCCTTGGGAATGAGGTTGCAAGATATGTAGCTTCATCACAAGAATGAAAATCACTTGCCGAATATTCAAAATGTTCACATATTTCACTACAACTATCACTGTTACTTTCCATATTGCTATAGTTTTCTTTATTCATTTTTGGAGGAATAAAATATTATAATATAAGTAAAATAATTGTTGAAATATGACAGAACATGTTGTCTGCTATCGAGTAAGAATTAAACTGTAAAAACATATAGTGTGTACATTCAGCAATGAGGACGTTGTTACTTGTTCATTCTTGTCACCTCGCACGTGATATACGACAGATAGAGGAAAGTTGTAATGTCACGTCAGAGGTGACATACGATCGATAAGGATTAAAATTATATATACATACAAAGATATAATCACAATTAACCGCTCTCAATCCAGTACTAGATGATGGCCTCTCCCAATACTCTACATTTCAACCGATCTAATGCCTTATTGAAGAATAAGGAGATAAGGATATATAGAGAAAGGGAATTCGTCGAAATGGACTGGAAGCAGTCCATTCCGACGAATTCCTTTTCTCTCTGTCCCATCTATCCATAGGTCTCTTCATGAGTCTTCTTATATATCTAGATTTCCAATCAATAATTTCCCTTGCCAATCGGTGATCCTCTCTTCTTGCTATATAAACGACCCATTTCTATTTCAAATTTTTTACTTTATTTTATCTATCACTTTTATTTTTTCTTTGATCCATTCATTTCTCTTATCTTTTCACGTAATTCCCAATATACATATATGTATATATAGCCTTGCTCATAGGTATAGAGCACCCTTAACATTTATTTCTAAAAAAATAAAACATATTTTTTTAGAAAATGAATTATTTTATAGTCTTTCTATTTCTTATTAAGTTTTTAATATTTCGTTATGCCCCCTTTACCTCTTAAGACTTCAGCCACCCTTTTCGGCATATTTTGAATTAAATTTCTGCAAATACCGGGGTCTATTTTTCCCATTTCTCTTTTATTTTTCATTGCAGCTCTTATTATGTTTTACAATATTTTTCTTGAATAACCATAAATGCTTAATCGGATTTGAATCCAGATATTGGGGTGGCCATTCCAAAATGCTAATGCATTAACTTTGCAATTATATGATTAAAGCTTTTGAAGTGTGGCAAGAAGCATTATCCTGTTAAAATAGGAAAGTAGTCTCACCTCTACCACTTAATAATTTATCAACAGGCGGTTGTTACAAACAATAATATGGAGATATAGGTAGAAGAATTTAACCGCCCTTCACATACAAATATTTCTACAGCACCTGCCATACACATACACCCCCAAATCATTATGGACTCCCTCCAAATTTTACAGTTGAGACCACTTAGTCCAAATGGTAAGCTTCTTCAAGTCGTCGTTTTATGTACATAGTTCCAAATGTACCGAAAATCTAAAAAAAACATACATTTGGTTATTTTTTGTTTTCTAAAATATTATTCAAAAAAAGTTTGTTTCCTAATGTGTTTGGGATAAAATAATGGTTAAAAGAATAAAGTTTTACCTTTATATTAGTTTCATCTGACCAATGTACTTTGTCTCAATGATCAGTAGTCTAATTTTAGTGATATTTGACTCACTCAAGACGGTTTTTTCTATTTGACTCAATGAGTTAGTTTCTTCCTTTTGCGCGCCTTACAGCCTCTATCTGTTTGTTAACCGATCGGGGTGAAATTTCTAAGTTAATTGTGGAACTGAATTCAGAAGCCAGTTCAAAAGAAATCTTCCTCCTGTTTGCAAAAGAAATCCGAACAGTAGTTTTGCGTTTTCCCCTGATTTTGACTTATCTCGATGAGGGCCAGTTTCAGCAAATCGTTTAAACTGCTTTTCTAGAACACTATGTGTTTTGCTATTTTGACTTCGTTTCACCTTTCACTATTTAAAATCACAATTTTCTCACGTTTGTTTCATTCGATATTCTATTTCTGGCACTCATATTTATTAGAATAACTAAATACTCCAACTAAAACTTCGAAATCAAAAATAACTTTCTAAACACTTCACTAAATACGCGCACACTTAAATTAACTCTCTACAATTGAAATCACTTATTTGAAAAAAATCTGTAAAAACGCGAACTAGAGACACCCGATGTGATAAAACCAGTTTAAAATTAAAACCAGTTAAAAAGTTTAATCCTTTAAGCAGGTTAACTTCACATTGAAAAAAAAACAATCGATTGGAATAAATGTCATATTATTTACAAAATTAAATAATCTATAATACATTAAAATGAAACACTCAACTAAAATTAATGAATTAAATGCATAATACACAGTCAAATAATATAAAATTAACATACATTTAACAAAAAATGAAACAAAAATATATCAATGAAAATGTAAATACTAAAACGTACAATCGAATATTCTTGTTTGTGGATACTTGCTTTATTTATTACAAAAGCATAATTTATCTCATTGTCTGTTGCTGATGTATCTATTTCGAATTGGCTTGTATCTTCAGTAATATTGTGTTCATTGAAATTTGACAAAAAAGTCGTTATCACTAAATCGTTTGTTATTAGTCTTTTCCGATGTTTATTAATCAATGTGTTTGTTGATATATTTTTAAGCACGATTGTTAAATGTACCATTTTAGATTGACGATTCGTAGGAATATTCGGAACTGAAAACCGTATCGTGTCAGGAATATATTCTTTTGCAACCACCTAAAACAAACGAGCAAAATGTGTAATGACCATCGAATAAGTAATTATCTTTTATACAAATTAATTATTTTCACGCATCTTAAAATTTTATAAGTGCTCAATAATCGTTCGTTCACTTTTTTCACAAAAAATCTAAATTTGGTAATATCGTTTTAAATAAAGAATTTGTTTCTATAAATTTTATTTACAACATAATCGAAATGTTTCACATGATATTTTTCAATATATTGTAGATTCTCTCATCTGCAGTGCACTTGTTCCATCATCGCCTAGATTTTTTGTGTTTTATTAAAAAGAAACATGTATATAGGGTGGTGTATAGAGAAACACGTGTATAGTTTATTTTGCTTCCTTTTAATAGAACACAAATCTAGGCGTCACTTTTGGATTATCCTTTACTACACGATAGAAAAAAAAACTCTCATAGAACTGAAAATAAACGGATTCAATTTAAATGTTCCTGTGAGTAAAAAGACGCATTTTCAATTGAATAATCATATAAGTTAATAGAATAGTCCGTACTGGAAACATTTTCGGATTATCCTTGAAATACAATTATACCCATTTAAAGTCACTGTTTAGTTCGAAATTCATAATAGAAATGTTATCGAGCTGTTTTTCAAATAATGAAATAATTATAATAAATATCTCAGTTTTTTTCCACTACTTTACCTGTAAACTGTAAGATCCTGGTAGTAATATTCGCCAAAATTCTCCATTTGATGTAGAATTAAATGTTATATTACGTCCAATAATCATCAATGACGCATTTTCAATTGGCTCGTTTTCTTCGTTTGTAATAATTCCTTTAACTCCTACATTCGCTTGCTTCATGTATGATAATAAAGACTATAAAATATAAAAATATATGCACATAAGTACAGTTCATTTTTTGGAGTATTTTTGGATAAAAATCAAATCAAATATAAAATCAATCTTAAAATTATATCTGAATAATTAACTAAATAATCATATGTTATTATTCTTGATTTTTTTTAAAGAATACTCTTAATTTGTTCATTTTTTTTAAATACGTATGATGTTATTTCAGCCAATTGATTATATTAGATTGGACCATATGAAAAATCAGATTTTTCTCCAAAAATAAAAGATATGTAGAACAATATTATAATTAAGAAATTTTCTTGAATGGCTCAGATCAACTATAAATATTTTATTTAAACTAAAGCACAAAATTAATTCAATTAGGATGTTTTTTTTATTTTAATAAATAAATAAAAGTCACGCAGTATTACAATAAAACCATGTGAATTAATTATTTCTTACTTACTTTCCGATTATCGTTCCAATGTTGTTTTAGTTTACTCTTGAATGGATATTTGCAACATGATATCTCTAATGTAACTTCCATACATCCATGCCATATGTAGTTATAATCCTGCATCCCTCCTTTAAAATTATATTATTTGTATTACAATAAGTAAATAAACATAAAATTTAAAAGAAACAATATTATATCGTATATTAGTAAAATAAAATCTACGTGTTTATCAAAACCTATAATATATATTTATAAATGACATTGGAGTCAAAATACAATCTAGAATAGTATATTTAACTGATTTTGAAGTCATTTATACATACAGTGTGTCAAAGTGAAACTCATACAGAGTTATGCTTCCAATAATTTTACACATATATTTTAATATAATAACAATTTTCTTTATTTCTCTTGGTTAAGTTCTTTATTAAGGTTATTTTTATTATATTTAAAAATTTCAATCGTAAATTAATACTTCTACTTCAGAAAAAGTAACCATTTCTGAAAAATGAACAAAAAATACATCAAAATGAAACTCATACAACGAATTACTCTCGCTTGAAAACTATTGTGTTAAGAAAGTATACTCTTCAAATATGTGTTTGGTCACTTTGGTTATAAAAAAAACCTATTGTTGAGTCGTTTATAATCATTTTGTAAAAAATATAAGTTGGATTTTCACTTTGAGCTGACAAAAGGGACAATCATCGATAGACGAGCGAAAGCTAATGATTTTTCACTACAAAAATGGAAAAACTCTACGGAAAATTGGGAAAATAGTTAATAAAAGCCACGCTACAGTACAATCTGTAATAAAAAGATTTAAAAACGACCAAAATACTGACAATAAAGTCAGAAAAAGTCTTCGCAAGATTTTTAATGACCATGACGAGCGTTGGATTCTACGAAAAATTAAAGAAAATTCGAAAATTAGCGCACCCAAATTGACTTTAGAAGTTAAAAAGTATCTAAATAAAAAAATAAGTCCCCAAACAATTCGCAATATATTAAATAAAAATGGGTTTCATGCTCGTATTGCCAGGAAGAAACCTTTCATAAATCTAGCTAATCGCAACGAAAGGTTAAGCTTCGTTCGGAAACATGTTAATAAGAGTTTTGATTATTGAAAAGATGTTTTGTTTACGGACGAAAAAAAATATAATTTATTTGGATCCAATGGGAGAATTAATGTATGACGGAAACCAAATGCAGAAATGTCTTTAAAACACTTACGTTCTACAATCAAACATGAGAGCGGTCATTTTATGGTATGGGGATGTATGTCTACGAGAGAGGTTGGAAATTTAATTTTATAGATGGCATTATGAATCAAAATGTTTATAATGATCTATTGAGAAAAAAATTTGAAAGCTAGTGCTCAAAAACTTGGGATTTTACAAACATTTAATTTTTATCAGGACAACGACCCCAAGCACAAAGCTTATAAAACATGTAGTTGGTTGTTATATAACTGCCCCAAAATACTGGAAACACCACCATAATCACCTGATATAAATGTGATTGAAAATCTATGGAATCACTTAGAAGTTGCCATTAGAACAAACACTATTAATAATAAAAATGATTTAAAAAAGTATTATTAGAAGAATGGGAAAAAATTGATCTAGCTTATTGTGAAAAAATAATTCAATCCATCCTGAATCATTTAAAGGCTATAAAAATTAATAAAGAGTACTCTACTAAGTACTAAAATAATTCAATCCATTGTAAATTTTAATTTAATAAATAATTTGTTAGTTGTATGAGTTTCATTTTGATGTGTTTTTGAATGATTTTTCAGAATTCGTACTTTTTTTTGGTCTTTAAGTATTATTTTATAATTTATTTATTTTTATATGATAAAAATAACCTTAATAAACAATTTAAGTCAAATATGAAAGGGATTTTTTTTATTTAAAAAAAAAATATTGAACATAATGAGTACTGTATGAGTTTCACTTTGACTCACTGTATATATATATATATATATATATATATATATATATATATATATATATATATATATATATATACACCTTTATAAAATAATTTACTTAAAAAAATATTTACCTTTTATAGTATACCAAGATGCCCCATTGACAATTCCATTTTCAAAATATTTTTTATTATCATGACAAGACCATCCAGATCTCATATCTAAATGTGCTTTGGCATATGAAGATGCTAACATACGAAAAACATCATCATCTGGAGTTTTTGATTCGGAATTCAACGAATGTGCTAAATAAAAAAAATGGTTGAATGAAAAAATATCATTTTTCGGACATGTTCACAAATAAAATGTAATTACAAAATAGATTAAAAAATAAACAGTTAAAATATTAATTGGTTGTTTTGGTATTTATAATTATAAATAATAAATGAACAATAAGTGATTATTGAACACTTTAAATTATTGTGGTGTTGGGGTGAAAATTCATTTGTGTAAAGTTAAAATGTTACTTTATATATAGATAAGTTTAATACAAATTCTTCACTATTTATTTTGAAATTGTGACAAATGCACTTTCACACAAATAAACTATTATTTCAGCTCCACAAGATAAATATCTTGAATTCTCTACAGTTCCAAAACAAATAGTGAATTATTTATAGATTTTATATATTTTATTCGTTTCATTATTCATAGAGAGTTGATAATTTCATCTTTTATAAAACTTATTTGCAATAAAATATAAACAATAATGACACAAACAAAATCAGTATCAATAGACTACTTGGAGATTATACATTGTATGAAAATCGGTCATAGAACGATAAAAAGAAATAAGGACTCTAAGATATTAATAAAAGAATTATTATAAAACGGAATCACAGGCAAGAATACAAGAAACAACTTTAAAACTTATCTGTTTCAATATTTGAAATGTGATAAACCCTATTCTGGAAAACTTTTAGCTTTTGAGAATGATATTCTAAACTAGAAAATAGCTGAAAACTTACTAAATTTATGATTTACACAGCTTTACTTCCTCCTCAAGCTAATAAACTATTTTTGAAACGAATTATAACAGAATATAAAAAATGGGTTTTATACTATAATTTAGTGAAAAAAGCATTATTCATTAAAAGAAGGAAAACCTCAATGACGACTGTAAAAATATAAATATACCAAAATGAAATAATGCTCTGCTCTTGAAAACATTGCAGAGGAATGGTGAATTTTGAACTTTTAAAACTCTTGAAACGATTAGCAAATATGTAATATAATATTAAGCAGAGAAAAAACGGTTTACGTTTTTCCCAGTATCCAAAATGTTTAATAGCAATTTAATTAAATAAATTTAAAAGTATACATAAACAATTTCAACCTACCATTTGATGGGAAATTCTCAAACGGATAATTGGCAACCAATGCTCCTCCGTGTAGACTTGCAGATAAAATGAATGGAATCTTTTTCATCCATTCTATAATAGCTTTCGTTTCAGGTTGCATTGGCACATCATTAATTTGGAAATAATCAGGAAAACTTCGATTTAAGTCAATATTATTGGCATTTTTTCGTCCCTTATGATGATTACATATACCTTCATCAGACTTAGCAAATCCATCAGGGTTCATTGTTGGTAAAATATGAATGCGAGTTGTGTTTAGTAACCACACAACATCTTCATTATTCGAATTATAATTTTCAATAAGGTACTGAAAGAAAGATTGGTCTTAAAATAAAGATATTCAAAAGTACTTTTTTCCCAGAGCGAAATGAAGTTTATATAAATAAAATGAAGAAGTAACAAGAATCAGATTAGAAGACAAATGACAGTTATCGGGACTTTTAAAGCCCCCAGGAATATCAAAGGTACTAGACATTAAAATCACTAGAAGACTTATAACATCTAAATGCAAAAAAAAATTCAAAAGTACAGTGAAATTTTGCTAAATCGATTTTCTGTAAGTTGATTTTTTTACAAGACATTTGATTCACAGATTTTTTATTGCATACAAACTTTTACATAACAAAATATTTATAGTAGCAAAGTAGGGCACCGTACGATTAAATTTTCATCCGATTAAAAATATAAATAAAAATTTAATTATAATTCTTGGCCGTAAAAATGATTAAAATTTTAATAACTAAATTTTCATTCTATTAATCATCCGACTGAAAAATTAATCACGTCATTTTAGTCGTTTTTTAACTAAAAAATTAGTCGGGTAAAAAATATAAAAAACAGCTAAAATCTCAAGTTAAGTTTTTTCCTTCCCTTACGTATTTGCATCTTTTTTGAAAATGAATTTATTTGTTAAACAGAATTCATCTCAATTCACTGTCTAAAAGATGAAATGAAAAATGTGAACAAAACCTTTATTTATCTTTTATTATAACTGTTTTACACTCTCCCATGAAAATAATTCAGAAATGATTATACACCCGTACTTCAATTTACGCGGAGTATCCGTTCCACGGGGATTTGTTTTACGCGAATGAAAATCGCGTAAATTGAGTCTGTCAGTACAATAGAAAAAATATTGGAAATAAAAGCTAGTAAAGTTGTAGAAACACATATTTATTTCACACAGTTTAACAAAAAAATAATGACGTTTTAGAAAACAAAAGTAGATCAATTTTATTCGGTGTCACTATCGCTACTGTAATTCAAAACGATCAACTTTTTATATATTTATATCGTACTTTTATACGTTCAAGTAAGAATTTGCGTCACTCTGATATATAATAAACTCCATGAAAAACTATATAAAATGAAATCTATCTGACCGCGTATAAAAAGTGCCGCGTAAATCAATATCGCGTAAAAAAAGTCCCACGTAAATAGAGGTATAATTTGCGGCGTAAAAAAAACTCGCGTAAAAAAAGTTTCGCGTAAATTGAGGGACGAGTGTATTACATTAATAATCATTTGAAATTCAATATATATATATATATATGAGCCATTGATTTTGAAAGTGGGGCAAGTCCATTTTTTGAAAAAAATAGTTAAAGCTAATTCTTATTACAAATTAATATAAAATTTATATTTTTAATCAATTCACAATAAATATCTTTTAATATCAGTATAAATTTGTTACTAGTAATTTATTATTGTGTGTTGATTAGAAAGTGAGACAAGTCCACTTTAAATAACGACAGCGCGGGAGGAACTACAAAATATAAAAAAATAATAAATAATAATAAAATATAAAAAATAGAAGATACAGAGTTAACCTCAAAAAAACCAGGGAAGTATTTCGCTTTTACTTTTGAATATTTTTAAACCCATTTAAATGCCAACCATTAAATATTTAGCAATGACATAAAATGGACTTGCTCCACTTTCTAAATCAACGGCTCATATATATATATATATATATATATATATATATATATATATATATATATATATATATATATATATATATATATATATATATATATATACATATATTAACTTACTTCTATCAAATTCAATAATAACTCTCTTCCTACTGCTTCATTTCCATGTATATTACCTATTAACTTAATATTTGGAACACCAAGCGTATCATTCACAGCAGTAATTTCAATCACAGTTAAATTAACTCCTGTAATCAATACATATAATAAAATAGTTGTAATAATTAGTTTTATAGTTATATATATATATTATATATATATATATATATATATATATATATAGACACACACACACACACACACACACACACATATATATATATATATATATATATATAGTTATATATATATATATATATATATATATATATATATACTGAGTTGAGTAATAAATAATTTACATTATTGAGAGCAAATTTTAATGTCTCATTACTCATCCCAATGACTCACTACATATGACAAGTTTCTACTTGTTTGAATTAAATGAATAATACTCAGTCTTGTTATATATACATCGTATTCAAATAAAAAATTATTGGCTGTGAAATGGACGAATCAAAAGTGCACATTCGCTATATAATGTTATGGGAGTTTAAGCAGGAGAAAAATGCTTCGGAGACAAGTGAAAAAATATGCAGTGTACGACAATGTTCCACGCAAAAGGCAATGGGTTGATAAAGATAAACTTCTAGAAATGGATCCAAAATCTAAGCTTCATGGAAAAAAATAATGTTGTGTGTATGATGGAATCGTTGTGGAATTATTCAAGCTTTTAAATCAGAATGAAGCAATAAATGCAGAAAAAACATTGTTCTCATCCATGACAATGTAAGATTCCATACAGCAAGAGCAATGCAGGAAAAATGTTGGAGTTGACATAAATGAATTATTACTACAACACCATAGGATATTAAAAAGTGTTTTATAAACAAATACAGTGAACAATAAGTAATTATTAAACCCTTTCTAACATCTTATAGTATTGAGGATGATAATTCGTCTGGATGAAAGTGAATTTACCATCTAGGAATACTTGTTCAAGACTCTGGAAGTTACTAACAACGATAGTTTTTTTTAAATAAAATTTTAAAATTGTGCTGATCTTCGTTACACATCTCATTTCTTTATGCTTCATTTTGGCAGGTTAATTCTTCCCATCATTCTTCTGTTCTCTGTTGCATTGTTTTACTTCATGGTTTTTCTTTGTCAGGAAAAATTTCAAAAAAATTGAATAGACATCTCTGTCACTAGTAATCCCTCCTCTGCCCCCGTAATATTAATTCATCTGCTAAGCATTATATAAATAAATATATAGAGAGGGGGAGGGGGTAGATAGAGAGAAAAATATGAATTTTTATAGGTAGTCCTCTTTTTTTCTAACAGAACTTGGTTGTCAAAAAGAACAAGTTCAACCCATTGTTGCACAATTTCGTCAATATAAAAAGTTAAAAGGATAGAAAGTATATTGCACCCTCATTAATAACAAAATAATTTTTACACTATTCTAGACAATATTATATATATATATATATATATATATATATATATATATATATATATATATATATATATATATATATATATATATATATATATATATATATATGAGCAAATATAAAACTATATGAGCAAAATAAAACCTCAATTATCCGCATGCGGTTTATCCG
>CP092090.1:50728567-50763567 GCA_029203775.1 Neoneuromus ignobilis
TCAAATCTATTTAATGTGTTTAAAAAATATGTAAATTAAAAAAAAATAATCATATGATTATACAATGTTTAATAACTATATATATATATATATATATATATATATATATATATATATATATATATATATATATATATATATATATATATATATATATATATATATATATATATATATATATATATATATATATATATATATATCTGAATCAGTATATTTTAGAATTATTTTATTTTTTATCGCCAATTTCATTGCCATTTAAACTTCCTCGTTGTTTTTTATATATATATATATATATATATATATATATATATATATATATATATATATATATATATATATATATACTATACGTTGATTATAATCATTTTTCTTTTCTCACTAATATACAAAAATAGGCATAAGGTAACATGAATAAATTATTTTTGTTTCACAAAATACATATACCTTTATATATATATATATATATATATATATATATATATATATATATATATATATATGATCTGTCTTTTTAAAAGTCTCTATAAACTTCAATTTCCAAATAATTTCGAATTAGTCCAAAATAACAGAGAAACAATAATCTATTTTCATTGAATTACTTACATATATACATCACATCAATTTGTTTATATTCACGAGTACAAAAAATCACAATCACGAACATAACATTAAATATGTACAGTTTACATTTTTCGTTTTATATTTCTTTTATAGACAAAGAATGTTTTTTACTTTACGTTAATTATTTTCTTTAAAAATATTACTTTATTGAATAAATGCGAAATAATATTAAATAAATTGACAATATAAATTCTAAACATATTTATCAATTTGAACATAAGCTACAGCTCAATATCGTTAAAATGAGGAAATCACTTAAATATTTATGAATATATATATATATATATATATATATATATATACCAATTAAACAAGGAAAAATAATACAAAACCAAAACAATCAATACATTTAATGTTTATATTACTACACGTGTACATAAATAATATCACACAGCAATTTTGGAAACAAATATTTTCATTAAAAAAGAGATTAAATATGTCTGTACATTACAAACAATTCTATGAAAACATATGTTATCGAAAATTAAAAATTATTATATAAAAATGACTGTATTTGAATACAATTTTGAATTTGTACAGTATATAATATAAAATTTGTTAAAATCAAATTTAAATTTAATTAAAGTTTAAATTAAACTGAAAAATAAATAAACATATATATATATATATATATATATATATATATATATATATATATATGTATGTATGTATGTATGTATTTGAAAAATATTAACCGTAATTATTATTCCTTTACAAAACACTTACGAAAAAATATATGCATTATTTTACAGTTAAACCTTTTTGCACTTTTTAACTATTCTAGTTAACTACACTATTAATCTGTCTTCATGCATTTGAAATTTTGTTTACATTAAAAATTTATATACAAAAAATACAAAAAACTTAAGAAAATATTAGTCAACACATAAAAACATCCTGTTTGCGGTTTAGTCAATCTCCGGTACATATATTTATAAATAATACATACAAATATCGGTTAACATGTGTATGTGTATATATATATATATATATATAATCAAACTTCGTCTGGCCACAAAACTGAATTTAAATTATTTTTTTGAAAAAAGTATTAAATAAGAAAATTACAAATTAAACGATAAAATCACAACGAAATATTTTTTTGGAAAATTAATCACTTTTTTAAATTTAAAACGTGATAATTTGTTTAATAAATAATAAGGTTGTGTTTAAAGATAATCAACACAGATAGTAGACAATCTAATATTTATAATATTTGTTTATACAGCTTACTTATCTTTATAAAAATAATAAATTATACAAAAATACAAAACATATTGTTTGAATCATATCTTTATTCCTGTTATTTAAATTTGCAGAAAGAACAGAAATTAGCTGTTTTTTAAAAAAATAGAATACAGAATCATCCAAATGTGACGCCTAGATTTGTGTTTTATTCAAAAGAAATAAATGGTATAGGGGTGTATAACAAATAAGGGCGTTAGACAAATGGAGTTTTTAGTATCCACGATGGATAAATATGCATATTTAAATATTTTAAAACGAAATATAAAGCAAAGTGTTGAAAAATTAAGTCTAGATCCCGATTACAATTTTTTGCATGACAATGATCCGAAGTACAAGGCAGAAGTTGTTGAGCTATAGATATTATATAATGTTCCAAAACAGTTGCATGCACCTCTCCAATCTCTAGACCTAACTCCTATAGAACATATGTGGCATTTTCTCGAACGTAAATTCGCCAACATGACATAATTGCAAGGGAAATGTTGAAGAAAGTTATAGAAAAAGAGTGGAATAAGATTAGTGCTAAGGAAACTACAAAAAGTAGAGCATTCCATGCAGAAACGATTATAGGAGGTTGTTAAAAACAGAGGTTATCCAACTAGTTACTAATTTACTTGAAAAGCTTATTTTACTTTATATTATTTTTGATTTTCATTTGCTGTACGCAAATATTATCTGCTCAATTTGTATGAACTCTTGTGTTTTTTATTTTTTAGCTATTTGTTATACATTTAAAATGTTTTGAATTGTCGTGTATAAAAAATTAGTAGTTTATAGAATTAATAAAAAATATATTTGTTTTCAAATTTACATTAATAAGTTTCTTTTATTGAGAAATATATCCGTACTGATAAGTGTACTCAGACAATTTCGAGCATTTATATGTAGGAAAACATATATAGTTTCTTTTATATTTTTTAAAATTAAACATACATCTAGGCGTCGATTTGGCTATAGATTTAGATTTTGTAATAAGTCATTTTTATATCATTAATTAAAAACAGAAAATAATAATTACAAAATTAATACATTTTCTTTAATGTAAAATTCAGAAAAAAATAATATGTACACTTATATACAGAAAATAGACAAAATAATATAGAACTATACAAATTTCTTTATTAAAACAGGTCAAGTCACGATTTTCTCTTAATACACTTGAATCTTTATTTGAATAGATATAAGTATTTAATAATTCAAAATGAAATATACCATTATTCGTATAGAATTTCGAAGTCTTAAAATTTTTAAGTAATTCTTAATTTTTTAAAAAACAATGAAAGAAGGAATATACTTTTTATTCTATTTTCAAAAAGTGGCTATAGTGGTTCAATTATATAAAATACAACAATTGAACTTTTAAGCAAATAAAGTGAACAATAAGTGATTATTGAATACTTTTATAAAATCTGATGGTATTGAGGATGAATGATTCATTTGTGTTAAACGTTTCAAGTCATCAAACATCTAACTTTTATGATACTTGTCCCACTTTTTCATACTTTAATATTGCTTTCATTAATTAAGAACTTAGAAATTACCAATTTATTGTATATATTCTATTTATGAAACTTCCAAAGAACCGTTTTTTGTAAAAATGGAATTTTCAAAATGGTTATTAAATTCTATCATATTTATTACAGAAATTTTATGATTTTTAAATACAATCCATTTTAATATATGACGTTATCTATTTCTTTGTTAAAGTTTCCAACCAGTGTATATTTTAACAAATACTATTTTTCCATTATTTATAATATTGTTTAATGTTGCTCTTGGCACTACTAATAATTTGGTGGTTTTGATTGCTAAAACTTCGGTTAAAGGAGCACCAACAATAACATCTTTCAAAATCTGTTAAACCAATCATTTTTCTAGCACTTACACAAGAAATGTTAATTGTACAGTCTATAATGAACAAAAAAAGAAAATATATAGCAAAAACTAATGAAGTAATATCAGAAAAATTTAGATAACTAATGTTTTTTCAACATTGTCAATAAAAACAATTTTATTACAGAATTATCTAGTGTTTCCATTAATTCATCAATAACCTTTATATATATATATATATATATATATATATATATATATATATATATATACATATATATACAGTGAGTCAAAGTGAAACTCATACAGCATTATGTTCAATAAATTTTTGTATATAAATTTTTAAATAAAAAAAATCCCTTTTATATTTAACTTAAATTGTTTATTAAGGATATTTTTATCATATAAAAATAAATAAATCATAAAATAATACTTAAAGACTAAAAAAGTACGAATTCTGAAAAATCATTCAAAAACACATCAAAATGAAACTCATACAACTAACAAATTATTTATTAAATTAAAATTTACAATGGATTGAATTATTTTAGTACTTAGTAGAGTAGCCTTTATTAATTTTTATAACCTTTAAACGATTCAGGATGGATTTAACTAATTTTTCACAATAAGCTAGATCAAATTTTTCCATTCTTTTAATACTCCTTGTTTAAATCATTACTAATAGTGTGTGTTCTAATGACAACTCCTAAATGATTCCATAGATTTTCAATCGCATTTATATCAGGTGATCATGGTGATGTTTCCAGTACTTTGGGGCAGTTATATAACAACCAACTACGTGTTTTATAAGCTTTGTACTTGGGGTCGTTGTCCTGATAAAAATTAAATGTTTGTAAAAACCCAAGTTTTTGAGCACTGGCTTTTAAATTTTTCTTGATAGAACAATATAAACATTTTACTTCATAATGCCATCTATAAAATTACATTTCCAACCCCTCTCGTAGACATACACTCCCATACCATAACATGACCGCTCCCATGTTTGACTGTAGGACGTAAGTGTTTTAAAGACATTTCTGTATTTGGTTTCTGCCATACATTAATTCTCCTATTGGATCCAAATAAATTATATTTGCTTTCGTCCGTAAACAAAACATATTTTCATTAATCAAAACTCTTATTAATATGTATTCAAACAAAGCTTAACCGTTTGTTGCGATTAGCTGATTTATGAAAAGTTTCTTCCTGGCAATACGAGCATGAAATCCATTTTTATTTAATATATTGCGAATTGTTTGGGGTCTTATTTTTTTATTTAGATACTTTTTAACTTCTAAAGTCAATTTGGCGGCGCTAATTTTCGAATTTTCTTTAATTTTTCGTAGAATCTAACGCTCGTAATGGTCATTAAAAATCTTGCGAAGACCCTTTCTGACTTTATTATTAACACTTTGTCCGTTTTTAAATATTTTTATTACAGATTGCACTGTAGTATGGCTTCTATTAACTATTTTCACAATTTCCCGTAGGATTTCTCCATTTTTGTAATGAAAAATCATTAGTTTTCGCTCGTCCGTCAATGATTGTCCCCTTTGTCTACTCAAAATGAAAATCCAACTTATATTTTTTACAAAATGATTACAAACGACTTAACAATAGGTTTTTTTGTAACCAAAGTGACCAAATACATATTTGAAGAGTACACTTTCTTAACACAGCAGTTTTCAAGCGAGAATAATTCGTTGTATGAGTTTCATTTTGATGTATTTTATGTTCATTTTTCAGAAATTGTTACTTTTTCTGAAGTAGAAGTATTAATTTACGATTGAAATTTTTAAATATAATAAAAATAACCTTAATAAAGAACTTAACCAAGAGAAATAAAGAAAATTGTTATTATATTAAAATATATGTGTAAAATTATTGGAAACATAACTCTGTACGAGTTTCACTTTGACCCACTATATATAGAACGACCCAAATGAGACTAAAGTGTTTAGACAAACATTTATTTACTAATTATTATTTAATCTTCTTTACTATCCTTCAGTCTTATTCGGGCCATATATATATATATATATATATATATATATACATAAATATGAAAAAATAATAAACGTAAAACGGTTAATTCATTACCAATTTAAATAATAAAATAGATATCTATGTCCATTAAACGCCTATTATTATATGTAATATTATATTATTATTTTATATCACAAATAATTAATTTTTATATAACGTTCACCATAGAATAATACAGTATATAACAGATAACACTAATTACGTATATTTTGAAAAATGTATCAAGCTGTTTATAAATTACGTTTAATTTTTATTACGCATTAATTCTATCACATCTTAAAATAATTTCTTGTGGTTTGAAATATATCTATTTGGTTACAATATTACGACTCTGAATTAATATATTGCAATATTAAATTTAAAGATTGTAGAAGAATATATAATAATTAATAATACCATAAATAAGTTAATAAAACTTTTTTTAATATATTCAAAATTAACAGATTAATTATGAACTACAAAACTGTGCAAAAAGTTATAATTAAGTTATTTATGTTTATTATTCTTTTATTAAACAGTAATTCTGTTAAAAGATCAATTTTCACAAAAACAATATTGATTTAATGCTACAATTTTTTCTCTTAACGTGTTCTAATTTTAGTATTTTTATTATTGAAATAAAAACTGTAATATTTTTTATATTAAAAATATTTTATATCGAAATATAATAGTATTTTCTTCGAAAAAAAATGAAAAATTATTTGAAATATTATATAAACAATATTTGAATACAAAAAAAGAAAAAAGGAAACCAAAATTGCGGAAAGATAAAATACGAAATGTGGGATTTACTATTTTTATCAGTTTTATTTGAATAGAGACCAATCATTTATAAAAAGTGTTTGCTTATATTTCATCAAAATGGAATGGAAAACAATGTGAAAGATCTTCATCCATTTAATGTGGGAAAGATCTTTATCCAGCAGTGGATGTAAGCTAATAATAATGATGATAAATATGATGTGATAGATATACACATTCGTATACAAAATTAAAAAAACATTAAATTCAAAAATGTCTTTAAAAACATTAAACAAAAATTATTTATTGTCAGTAATAATACAAAAATTACCTTTAATAAGACCGTTTCTTGAATATTATTATAATATGCATCCATATTTTATCAAAAAAAATGCGACATATGAATAAAATAATACCTATTATTTTAAATAGGTTTATTGCTATCGATAATTTGTAAAATGATAAATATTTAATGAGAAAATATATAAGATGAAAACTCACATTAGTTTTCAATTATTTTATGGGTATCCAAAACAATTAAACTAATGTATTACTTTGACATTGATTAGCCATTATATGTATTAGTTAATAAAATGAACAGTAAATGTTACTAAATACTTTTATACAATTTGAGGCGAAATTTATTTTGCATCAAACAATAATTTTTCTTTTCATAGTCAACATAGTAAAAATATTACAAAATGGTTAATGTTAAACTTTTTATAAAAGAATTCATTGTTGCACTTTGTATTATTGTATATTAAAATTAATATAATTTTTCGCAAAATCATTTTAAATAAAGTGATGATTAATTAATACAGAAGTTTTGTTATTAGAACTCCTGCCATTTTTTTTTAATTTTATGAAGCTATATTATAATTATTACAAATATCTAAATATCAATTTATTTGTGTTAATTAACAAAAGGCGTTTATAGGATTAAATAATAGGAAAAGGAAATAAAAAATGATCACAAGATTATTAATACTTATAAAATCGTATTTTCAAAGCTGAGTTTCTTTTAATTAGGAAATACCAATAAACATAAAAGAGGAAATATACTGTAAATAAAAAACATCTGTTTTAATAACACAGCAAATACACAATCAAGTAGATATAAAAGTTTTGTCTAATTGAAGAAATAATTTCACTTGGTAATTATATAACCTTTTACATATACCATAAATATATAAATAGCTTAAATATCACTAAAAAAATAAAAACATTTTTTTACCATACCAAACCATTCACACAAATCAACAAAACACTGTAAAACGTTATAATAATAAGAGTAAATTTAATAAATATACCATTTTAATTGTTATACTGATTAAAAAATATTTTCATAGCAATTACATCTCATCAATAAAAGTATCTCTGTTTAAAATTTATATTAAAATTAATTAGTATGTTCTAAAATCCAAAGCATTAAATTCACTGTAGTATCAAACTCCACTGAGACGGTAGCTAATGAATGATTATCTTCATATAAATGCATCCTGAAAATTTATTACGAAATTATTTCTTTGAAATAAACATATAATTAATCAAAACTAACTTGGTTTTAACACCATTAGCTTTTAAACGATGATAGTAATCAATTCCCTGAGACGATGGTACTCGGAGATCTTTTGAACCGATCAACATCAAAGTAGGTGCTTTTACTTTGTGCACATTAACTATTGGCGATGCTCTACGCTGAGCGATCATTAATGATTCGCTTATAGGTCCTTTTTGAGTAAATTTGGTGCCTGCTTCTACAGAACACCTACTTAAACATATTATTTAATAATTATTAATTTGTATATAAATACAATTACATTTTAAATTAAAAATTTATATTTAAACACAAAACTAATTAATATGAAATAGTTAGTATATAAAACTAATTTTTTCTATAATTTTAATATTAAAACATAAAAATTAAATTATAAAATCAAATAATTATTGAAAACACTAACCAATCTGGTATGTCAGATGTTAAATACATTGATGCAATATCAATAACAGGATTTCTTGTTACAACAGCACAGAAAGTATCTGGATACTGGCCACTTAAATGTGTAACAAGAAAACCACCATGAGATCCACCGGATAAAGATATACGACTCTCGTCTAATTGTGGAAATTTTTTCAAACATTCCTCCACAGCCAATTTACAATCTTTTACATCGGCATCACCGATTCTGGACGGAAGAAAATCTACACTTTTTTGGCCGGCGCCAGTCGAGCCTCGATAATTTACTTGAAGTGTAGCAAATCCTATTGAATGTTTTAATTATTTCTACTTTTTGTCACAATAAAATAAAATTTTATAAAATAATACAAAATCTACCAAGTAAAGCATAAAGTGAGGTCGATAATGAATATGAATTTACTGATGCTGCATGAGGTCCGCCATGAATTAATATGACTAACGGTGTTGACTTTTCTGATCCTGTATCAGGACCAAAGTATATTGCATTAAATGAACCTTCAAAAAGAAATCACATACATGTATATTAATTTAACATTATATGCAATGTTTTTTAATATGCAATATTTTTTTACTTACAAACTTCATCATCATTATTATGATTTAAATATAGATAATGATAATTAAAATCTTTTTCATCCAACCCTTCTACAACAAAAGTACTTTTAATGCATTCCCATTTAATATTATTTTCTTGCCCTTCACATGGAAGTTTAGTAATAACTAAACAATCTGGATTTTTTATATTACTACGAACAGCAATCATAATATCATTTTTTATATCTAATATTGACTGACTTCCATCAGAAAAGCTTAATTCAGTAATATCACCAGAATCTAAAAAATAAAATTAAACTTCATTCAATTTAATTTAAAGTAAAAATATTTTATCTTAAAATAACTTGTTTATGAATATATGACTTTAATATATTGACTCAATCCCTTTACAAGATTCAATAATTTACATAAAAATGTACACTTGTGCAACCATAATCATAATAAACTAAAACATATTTCTTACATACCAATATCAACGATAAAAGTTTTTGTAACCAATTGTTGTACAGTTGAAAACACTAATCGTTTGCTGTCTTCAGAAAAACACCTCTTTGATAATGCTTGACTATAAATACCATAAAATGAACCTGAATTGATTGTTATTTCTGTATCAATAATATCAATAACTTTCTTTGGCTTAAACTACAAATAGTAAATCAATATAAAGTTTGAATTTTATATCATAATTTTTTTTAAATTACCTCAGGTGAAAAGGGCCAACTTATTTTCATTAAAGCATGTGCAGAATGATGTGGACCGGATAATTCTCTTTCTAACCAAACTAATTCTTTGCCATTAGGACTTAATCTAGGTGACCTTACACATTTTCCATTTGAAGATATTTGATCTAGAGAATTATTAATATCACAAATAAAATAATAAATCTTTTTATATATATTTAATTAATGACTTACTATATTCTCCATTCAAAGTTAAATTAAACAAATAATTGGTACGATTAGTACAAGCATAGAGTCCTAATTTTCGTGGCTCTGTATCCCATGCAACACCAACAAAACCATCACCAGTGGGTGTCCATATAATTTGACCAGGGCAAAGACCATCAGGAAGACCATTAATTACAGTGACAATATCAAGCTGTGTATCATACACGCATATCACTGATACAAACTTCCCAACTAATTGTTCACCCCAGTCTTGACGATACAAATGTTCTTCTCCCTAGTGAAAAAAATTCATTTTTACAAAACATTTTCAATTTTTTATAATAAACTGATATTCTTATTTAAAAAATCAGAACTTTTCTGTTGTGAATTTACAAATAAAATTATTAATAACCTTTTCCCACTACTTTTTCAAAATATGAAGTTTGCTTAATTTACAATTATTATTAAAGTAATCATAATAAACAAAATACTAAATAATGTCATATTCCACAATTAAATTCTGGCAATATATATATTTTTAAATAATATCTCATTATTTAAAAATTCATATTGTTTAATTATTGTTAAGTTCTACAGTCCAAATTCTCTATTTGAAATAGTCACTCAAAAATCTATAACTCATTATATTGGATAATTTATTATACCAAATATGCACTATTTAGAAGTTCGCCTGTATTTAATTGGAAAATATTTTTTCTGATTCAATAACTTAAGTATAAGTTCTTTTTTTATTTTTTAATCATTTATTATGGAAATTATTTTTTAATGAAAATTTAAAGAAAAACATATCTATCAAATTGTTTTATAAAAATCATCTTATGTTTAATACCTAATATATTATTTACTTACTTTTTTCATAATTGTAAATACCTTATATTGATATACATATAATACAAATATTTTTATTTATTACTAAAATAATTAATCAATAAATATTTTACACTAATATGTTATTAATAACACAAAGAATATTATATATATATATATATATATATATATATATATATATATATATATATATATATATATAATATTCAAATTTGTATGCTGAGAACAATTTGTTACTTCTCTTAATGACATTAAAATAAATGGTATTTATTATCACATTGAGAAATTAAAAACAAGAAACAATATATCTAAGTGTTGATAAATTTTGAACTAAAAAAGCAACCCTGTCTCTTAGATAAGTCAAATCATTGAAATAAAACATTTTCAATATACATAATTTTGTAGAACGCAATATAAATAATTTAGTAATAAATAAAATTCATAAATAGTAATTTATAACAATCAATATTTCACATATTATAAGTAAATATAAAAAAATAAATAAAATAGGTATGACCATGTACAAAGGATGCTAGACTACACATTACCAGTCGTTTATGAATTTGAATGCCAAAGGAGAGAAAAAAGTTGCCCTCCCGAAAGTTATAACAAAAGAATAGATGAAACAATATGAAACATACTATTTGAATTTATGATATAAATAAATAAAACTGATGTTTAAAATTCGAAATACATCCAATAAAAAATCATTTACTATTACTACTACTAACAAAAAATTATGAATACAATTCTTTAATAATGAAAAGTAAAGCAAGGTATGCAATTCTAAAAATGAAATTTAATAGGTTCGTCCACATAAAAAGCAAATATGTTGAAATAAATATGTACCTCTGAAGTAATTTACTATGAAGAAATAACCATTTACCACTGTTAGTATTTATTTTAAACTTTACAAATTCAATCTGAATATCTCTTAATTGAATTCTGTATATTTTTTGTGTTTAAAAATATTTATTACATCAGAAAATTTAAACAATATAGAAAAAAGTGTCGGGGTTAATAACATTTTCAAATGAAAACTTGAATTGAAATGAGTACATATTCATATAAAATTACACTCGTTTACTTTTGTTACTTTTTCTTTAAATTTAACTGAAATGCATTTTACATTAAAATGAGAAAAACAAACTTAAATTATTTTTTTAGTAACCTTTACTATCTGAGATACATTTCCATCTGTATTTTCATGTTTATTATCTTTTCGTTTATAAAAAGGGTCTTGTTTAGGCAATTTCTTTTCAGCTATGTATGCAACTTTTGTCTCACAAGGAGACCACTCTAAGACACCAAATTCGCCTAGAAAAATTATCAATAATATTAATTTTTAACTATATTTAACTTTACGTACTAAATATTAAAATTACCATCTGTATATACATCTAAATGAATTTCTAATGCACTAAGATCGACATTACGCCACAAATGGGAATTCTGCCAAATTTCCAAATATTGTTTACGTTTATTACTATCAAAATTTTCTCTAAGTACAGCTCTAAAATTTTCTGTTGGACTTAAATTAGATAGCAATCTAAAAAAAAGTACAACATATTAAACTCTAAAAATAATATGCATTGTTGTGCATACGTACTCATTACTAATATCAATTGGTATTAAATCATTTTCTTTTATAAAAGTTTTATTTAAGATATGAGTTTGTTGAAACTTTAATGACTTATTTCTTTCAAGATCACGTTGAGACCAATAGGATTGTATAACAGAACCATTGTTACAAACTCTAGCTCCTATTATTGATGGTACTTGAGCAAGGGAACGATACAAATTAACAACCTTTTCAACCTGAAAAAAATACACTTTTTAATAATACATAGCTTGGTAATAATTTGTGTCTTACAGTCATTTTGGTATAGAAAAAACACAGAAGTACAAAATTAGTAACGTATGTTATAATAAAAATACTAGTTTGCTGTCAATTTTTCATATTTAATTAATACTTGAAATTAATACTATTAAATATATTCTTTAAAAAGTATTTTAGCTAAAAAAACTTCTTTAATTACAATGAAATTATAAAAAAGAAATCAAATACGTATCAAAAATGAATTTCTTTACTAATTATTTTACTTGCTAAGAACGTTTCTAAGCACTGCATATCAAATTTCTTACTAGCTGTTCAATCAAAATATGAATACAACAATTATAAAACTTAAATTCATTCACCTGTAAAGACATTTTTTTCTATGTTTTGTTGCAAATTAAAAAATAAATATTTATTTTTAATGTTTATTGTACTTTTAGCATTATAATAAATTTGTCTACTTAATTTTTAAATGACAATTACAGATCCACATTTCACTTTTGACAACCAAAAATGCATGCTCATTTAATAGCATTTTAGTTTTATTGGTAGCATTACAATTATTCCCACTACTAATTTTTCTAAATATAAATCTCATTTTTTTTATATCGTGTAAGTAATTACAAGATATAAAAAATGATAATAAAATTACTCCTATCAATAAACATGATAACAGCATATGAAATCAAATCTTACAACGCATTATTTTTTTATAAAACAAATATACAAAAATGTATAAATACAATATAAATTCAAAACTAATAAATATAATTACAATTGAATATATATATATATATATATATATATATATATATATATATATATATATATATATATATATATATATATATATACATATGTATTATATGTATAGATCTATGCATATGTATATATACAAGTCATGCATTTGTATATGGATATGCATATATATTTACACCCACCATACATACATACATAAAAACAATTATTTTTTAATAATTTTGCATAATATATTACAAGCTGCAATTTCACTAAAAATTTTATTTAATTCAAATTTAGCAACTACCTTTCATTTTTCACTGAAATATTTTATTTAAAGAAAGTGTACAGTTAATTTTTATGAAATTAAATAAAAGAATACTAAAATAATAACATCTAAATGTTTATTTTGTCTTGAAAGAAATTTTCAAAATTACTTCCATGTAAATTTACATATATATATATATATATATATATATATATATATATATATATATATATATATATATATATATATATATATATATATATATAATGTGTGTGTAATTGTATTGTGTACGATATAAAATTCTTATTAAGAATATTTACACTTTACTTTTTCATTTTTAATATTTTAAAATTTTTAAAACGGTTCAATACTTTATTATTTCTACTAAATAATTGCACTATAAATTATTTTCATTCTGTTACTTAAGTAGGTCGACAAAGAATCTATTTTACATAATTCGTGGGATAAATTTATGTTAATTTCAATAACTTTGTTTTTAATTAAAGAAACTTTATTTTTAGTACGAAAAAAGATATAAATTTATATTATTTGTATTTGCACCTAAGTGTGTGTGTGTGTGTGTGTGTGTGTGTGTGTGTGTGTGTGTATGTATATATATATATATATATTTATATATATATATATATGTGTGTGTGTGTGTGTGTATACATATATATATATATATATATATATATATATATATCAAGGTGACCAACCGTCCTCCTTTAGGGAGGACAGTCCTCCTTTTGGAAGTTCTGTCCTCCCTCGAAAAGTGTCCTCCTAGATGTCCTCCTTTTCGATATGTAAAAGCTAATTTGTAAATCTCTAAATATTTAATAACGAAAATTTCCCATAATGATGAAAACCACGCTTATTTAATTTTATGTAGGCAGTAATTTTGTTGTGACTATAATCGGGGAGAGAAAATAATACTTCTTAAAAATGCAACAGTTGCGATTTTCGATTGTGTTAGTTTATTATTTGATTAAAATAAACTAGCGATATCCTTTGATAAATTAGTAGCCTTATTGACTTCTTACTGAAAACACGACAGTAATTATTTCTTTCCTAGTGAATATTCGACATATAGACCTTGGTAAGCACAATTCAAGTTTTATTAATTAATTATCAATTTCATAATTTTCAAATATTATCATTTTATTTACAAGTTTATATAACTGTTGTCATAGAACTGTAAAATAATTTGATTTTAAAATTTAATGTTTATTCCTATTCGCTTATGCTGTTAAGTTCCAGTTTTAATAATTAATTTTAAATTTCATTTAAGGATGGAAAATCAAAAAAGAGGAAATTTCAGTTCAACGATAAATTGAAAAAGGAATTTCCATTCATCATATCAAAAAAAATTATTTATGTCTTTTCATTGGAAAAAAGTTGGTCACCTTATATATATATATATATATATACTCGTATATATAAAATACATATAACATTTAAGTTTATAGCTTATATTCAAATTTTAATTATTAAAATAAAATGGCACCCATTTTTCTGTAATGGTTATTAGAAAAGAGAATGAATGATAATAAATAATATGCATACTTAAATAATATATATTCTCTCTCTTTTTGTATAAGTGATTAATTTTATCAATCTCTTTTTAACCATTGCTGGTTGAAGGCCTTTATTAAAAGAACAAAATTTAACATATAAACATGCAATTGATGAACAATCTTAATTCATGTACATAAGTGTAAAACTCCTTGCATATTGTGGGGTACAGAAGAATGAGAAAATAGATGCAGTAGTTAAGATTAGAATCCAATTTCCATTCATAGAACCAGAATCAGCATGAAATATAACATCCCTTTTGCTATAACTACAATAAGACAATAGACCAAAAGAATAGATTAAAACAAATTCTAATAGATTCTATGGATTTTTTTGGCTTAGTAAATGCTTCCCAACTCTTTGATTAAGTTAGAGATAAAATTTCAGAAAAGTTCTGATTTTCATCACTGGACACAAGGAATTCAGGAAAGATTTCAAGACTATGGAACTATTCCACAAAGTTCTTGTATGTCGGTTATGTCAGCAACTCTGCTTTTAGGTGATTGTCAAGATATGGCAAAAGAGATTTTACCTCTAACTAAAAACACGAAGTTTTATTACCAGAACTGAATCAGGAAATTTATAAAAGTTACTTTGGGTTGAAATGATTACGAGTTATCTGTTTTTAGTTTTAAAAAAAGTAGTTTTAAAACTTGAACGAGTAGGTAATTTAGCCTTACTCATATTTACATAAATAATTGTATGAAAATAATTCTATCAATAAAATATATTTGAATTTGAATTTTCTGTTATCACGTATAAAAAAAAAATATAATATTAAGGAACAAGAGTTCACACTTTGTAATCAATGTGTAAATATTTCATTCGTTTAGATAGAAATGAGTTTAATAATTTACAAATAATTGCAAACTGATTAATTTTAAAAACTTTTATAGATATTTTCAAAAATTTGATTATTTACACTCCCCATATATCTTAACCATCATTCAACTATAGATAATTACGTACTTGAGAAACACGAGCTTGAAATATAAAAGGAAACAACAATGTTTAGAGAGTGATAAATATATTTGTGTTATGATCAACATCGCTGTAATAAAACTGCTTTTGAATATTAAATGTAAGGATTAAAATTTTAACAATGACCGAAGTAGAACAGAGAAATGAATCTGATACAAAAAAAATTGTCCACGTTTACCCATTAATACGGGTATGAATAATATTTTTGTATGAAATGTGTTTAAGAGTATTGATTTTTTGTGCTTCTATGAAATCTGATTAGAAATGTTTTAAATTACGTTATTTGTAGTTGGAAAATAATAATATATTACATTAATGATTACATATATCATTTGAAAGAAATTAATTTTATTTAATTTTATATATATATATATATATATATATATATATATATATATATATATATATATATATATATATATATATATAGAGCATACAAATAATTTATTGAAGTTAAAGTTCACATATTTAAAAATATAAAATAACAAAGCAACATGTATTTATATTTTCAATTATTAACTAAAATATTAATAATTTTATAATAAAAATGTACACAAATTAATTGTACCTATTAAAAAATAAAAATGTTCAATTTATACACAGAGTATGAGCTTATAAATAAAACTAATTTAATTTCTGTAAAAAAATATTATTAAATAAAGTGTTTGAAAAAGTTAAATGTAATTTTTTACATTAAAAAAATCGTGTATTGAGATAAATTATCAATGTATTCACTCACTCTAAATAGAAAATATTCATTTTTCATCACATTTAAAAAGAAATCAAAAATCAAACATGTGTATACATTTAATATTTGATTTTATTTTTAAAGTATGAAAGTTTTGTATTGTGTATATATATATATATATATATATATATATATATATATATATATATATATATATATATATATATATATATATATATATGTATGTATGTATGTGTGTGTGTGTGTATGTATGTGCTGACTGTATATACTTGAATGTATAAAAATATTATGAAAAAATAATGTTCTACATCATGCAAAGTAAAACAAACAAAAAAGTGTACTGATTTTGTACATAATTACACGATCAACAAATATTAATTGTTTAAATGAATTATAGAAAAATTAACATTTTAGCATTCTGATATGATAGACGAAATGAAAGGTGAAGCTATGGAGTTATGTGTTTTGGCATGTGAAAAACATGCATCAAATAATGAGGTAAAATTCTGATTTAATGATTTTATACAAATATTCAATAAATAATTCATTCGTATCATTGAGTTATTTTTTTTAAAAAAAACTGTATTTTATATGCAGATGGCAGCTCGCATGATAAAAGAAACAATGGATAAAAAATTTGGACCAGCTTGGCATGTGGTAGTCGGTGAAGGATTTGGTTTTGAAGTTTCATACGAATGTAAAAATCTCTTATATATGTTTTTTGGAGGAAATGTTGCTTGCTGTATATGGAAATGTTCATAATACTTTTATGTTAAATTAATGTTAATTTTGTACATAATAAAAATCTTTTTTATGCTTTATATTATTATATATTTGATTATTTAAAATATATTAGCTTAAATTTTGTACAAATTTACAAAAATAGGATTAACTGTTTTATTTTGTTAAAATAATTATAACATGATCTAATGTCGAAGAAAGTTACTGATACTGAATGTTTATTTTGAGAATTTTAATAATCTATAGATTTTAATTTTAATAATAGTATTTCTAGCAATTATACAGAAAATATTGTTTATTGGGAATATTTAATAACAGTTATAAAACAAATTTGATAATTTATTATCAGTTGCATGTTTGCTGATAAATATTACTTTGATCAATTTTTATTAAAAAATTAACACTTGCTTTACAATACGTGCTATAAACGAATTTACTTATAAAAAGCACAGATGTAACAATAACTAAGAAAAGAGTTTATAAACACCAATCTTGCAATGTGATTTTATCGTTTGTGATTGCTAACTAATATGTCTAAAAAAAATATTGTATGTATGTGCCTGTTTATGTAAAATATAAAGATTTAGTAATTAAATTATTTTGCAAATATTTGTGTTTTATTTAAACAAACATATCTTGTTTTATACTCCATTAATTACACAAATACAAATGAATGAAATACATTTTTAAATAACATTTTCTTTTAAATAATTATAATTATTTATATTTAAAATATTAATATTTGCTTAAATAGTAAATTTTGCAAAACAGCTGATTACATATTAATAATTTGAAAATGGAACATTATAATAATAATAATTCAAAAATTTTTACTATTTTCCGTGTTTATTTTTAAAAAAATGTTTATTTGGTTTAGAAACATAAAAAATTAACAAAAATCATATTCCGATTAAACAATGAAAATTTTATTTTTTTTTAAGAATACCAGTTTATAAGTGAATAGCTAAATTAAATATAATAAAAGGAATACGTGCTTTTTAAAAATAACTGAGTACTGTTTTTTTTTTAAAAAAAAACTATTAATATATGCATTTTATAATTTATAATGCATTTTTACTTAATGAGTGTAAAACATACTAACTTGCTAATAATTTGTAATTAAGCAAATTTAACTTTATTGAAATGATAAAAATTAAAGCATTTTGTAAAAATCTACATTAAAAATAAAATACATTCTATAAAAGCACTTAAACATATTCATTGTAACCATCTATCACTTACTACAAATATTTCATACAATTACATACAAAGAAAATGATATCAAAATTAATAAAAGGTAATTATTATAAAACCCATTTCACACAATATTCATTAACTATTGAATATAGTTTTCAAAATATTGTAAAATTAACTAATTTCATTAAAATCAATGGTCGTAGTTGACAATTTGAATATTAATTAAAACTAATCAAAAACACATACAAATACACACATGTATACTAATATACATAATGTTTATATACACTCAAAAAAATACAAGTGTAATTCATAAAACATAAAAAAAATAAACATTTTAAAGGCAATACTAATATTTTTATTAATCATATTTTTTAAATCAGTCATATAATATATAATTATAAGATTATAATAAATTTAATAAAATTAATCTATTTTTAAAAGAAAACTGTTTATTAACAATTACAAATAAAATTTGTATATTTGTTCCAATTTATTATTTGACACGGTTTATTATACGACAATTATGAAATATGAAAAATGTGAAAATTTTCAATATTACTTAATCAGTCTTTAATATGTATGGAAGCATAATGTACATTCACGAACTGTGATAACTATTGTATGTAAATGAAATAAACACTAATTTTTTGTCACAACAAATAAAATTTATAGATTATAAGCTTAATAATTTTTACTTAAAAACAACGAATTTCATACAAGCTGTATTCACATCCGTACACACGTTAACATAGATTTTTAATAAAATATATTTATATATAAATATGCAATTTAACAATAATATATATATATATATATATATATATATATATATATATATATATATTTAAATACACATACACACATATATACATGCATAAAAATATAATATATGCATCATGTAAGGAGTTATTACTCATTTATTTCTTTGTATGCGTATGTACACATTTACATATAATTTATATACATCAGCAGGAATATCAGTTACTGCTGAATGACCTCTTCCAAACTGCAATTCCAGAAATTCAATGCTTTTTTTACTTCCATACATACACACATACATATATATATATATATATATATATATATATATATATATATATATATATATATATATATACATACATATATAAATATACATACACACCAGATAAAGATTTAAAGGAAAAGATCAATAAATATATATCTTAATATCATATTTTTTTTTTAAAAAATTAAAAATGGTGTGAATTATTTAAAGTTGAAACGAGGCCTTTATCCAACAGTGGACTATAAAGGCTAGAAATAATGATAGTCATATGTATGTATATATGTGTATATATATATATATATATATATATATATATATATATATATATATATATATATATATATATATATATATATATCTGTATGTATGTACATCTACACACAAGCACACACTTATATACATCTGTATATGCGAATATATAAATTACAATTTCTTACAACTAGAAGGCATGTATACATACATATACTGACAAATATAAAAAGTAATCTTTTTATATTTATAATGCATACATATATCTAAAATTCAGGCAAATTTAAGAAAATAATTACCAAGTCCGAACAAAAATATATATCATTAGTTTTTCATAATGAAAGGAAAGAATAATTTAAACTTTTTAATCTACATTAATATTGTTTACAAAAATTGAATGTGACAAATGATATTTTTATAACACTATTCTATTAATTTATTAAATATATTATAGGTTTAGAATGATTTTTGTATTGGTTATTATTTTTATGAATTATATATATATATATATATATATATATATATATATATATATATATATATATATATATATAATTTATATATGCAATTTTTTATAAAAAGCATTAAATTACAGCTAATATAGATAACTTTATTACTATTTTTACAATAATTTTTCATGATCAATTTCCATATGCATGTTAATGGCAACAACATTTACATTTTTTGTTTTTGTTACAATAGTACAAATCATTACTGTACTAAAACACAAAATTAAATTAATATACAGCAAAAATATCTACTAAATGTTCTTTTTTTTATTTGACAAGATTTTTATGATTAGTTTGATATATAAAAAAAATTCATGATACTGATAGAAGTTATAATTAGATAAATATATTTATAAATAACAAAATCACAATCATGTTAAAAAATAAACTCCACAAACACATCATATACAAATTGAAAAATATTGAAATTAATATTTTTAAATACATTACACAAAATATAACAATAGAAAAATAGCAGCCAAAATGTATTTAGACTTTTGAAATAATTTTTTACTTACAAAATGCAATTCTTTAATAATAACAGTTTATTATTTCATTACTAATTTGCAATTTGATTAAATGATGTTCAATATGACTGATTTTATAAATCATGTAAATAATGGATATTATAATTTTGAATTCATTTTTGTTACTTTTCCATAATATAATTGAATATATGAATTTGTCACATAATTTACTTTGTCACAAAAAATTATTAGTGCTTCAAAATTATAACATTGTTTCATCCAATGGTAACAAATAACATTATTAATTAATGCAGTTACAAAACATTATTAAAAACCAACATCAAATAACAATAAGTATTCAAAGTTAAATTCACAATTTATTAAAAATTAATACTACTGAATAAGTTTATTTCTAATACTATATATAATCTGATGTTTACTGATCTTTAACATATAGATTGGTTTTGTTAGTTAACATTATTATCAATAATCAAATAAATTTCATTTAAAATTGTTAAAAATTCAATATTGTTAGGTAACAATATTAATATTACCACATAGAAGTACAAATGAAAGAATTTATGTTTTAAATTCCCTAATACCAAAATGGATAAAAAAAATGTCTTACTTAAATTAATTTATTTCACTTACTACAATCAACCCATAAGTATATGTATTCATATGTGAGGATATATATATATATATATATATATATATATATATATATATATATATATATATATATATATATATATATATATATATATATATATATATATATATATATATATATATATATATATATATATATATATATATATATATATATATATATATATATATATATATATATATATATATATATATATATATATATATATATATATATATATATATATATATATATATATATATATACACACACATATATATATATTTTGACACTTGTGTACTTATATATAAATTTATTTTTTTATATGAAATTTTAATCAGTAATATTACATTAACTTATTATGACTAATTACAACTATAATATAATTTTTTGGTACCATAAATAATACTTATCATTTATACTAGTTGTTGATGATGATGCTAGAGACAATCAGTCATAATAAGATTCTATAAGTGACTTAATGGATACACATTTATGTCCATGTTTAGTGTTGTATATTACAATTGATTTACATAACCAACAACTTTAACATTAATAAATAGAAAATTGGAATTATACATATTTCAGTAAATATCAGGTAACAGAATGCAGATATGGATAAATACATTTTACTGATAAAATCAGCTATAAAATAATACAATTGAATTTATTATAGTTTTATATATGCATATATATATATATATATATATATATATATATATATATATATATATATATATATATATATATATATATACACACACACACACACACACATGTATGTATGTATATTTATATACACATACTTACATATGTATACATGCATATTTATATATGCAAATATTTATATATAAATATCAGTTATATATGCATATGTATAATTAGTGATCATTAACAATAAACAATGATAAGAATATAGTTCCAAAAATTATACAATCATAACATTTTGAACAAGAAAAATAACTAACACAAAATGCTCAGTTGATTTAAAAATAAATATTAAACACAGACTTTTGAATTTAAAGTTCAAAATAAAGTAAACATTATTCTGAAACACTATGACGGTTTACATAATACATAAATTAAAAATCACTGAAACATATCAGAACTGTATGTATATATATATATATATATATATATATATATATATATATATATATATATATATATATATATATATATAAAGTAATTATTATTACACATTATTATAATTTAAAGTAACCATGTCCAAGTATAATTACTTAATTATATCAAAAATATTCATCTTAATAAACCAAAAAGAAAAAATGTCCTAAAAGCAAATTTTTCACAGAATTAAGAAATTCTCTTGAACTTTTTTAAAATAAAAAAAATACAATAGATGAAAATAAGTTCTTACAGAAGCAAAAATATTATTATATTTAAGACAAATTAATGATTTAAAATTTAATATACATTTTTAATTTCAAAACAAAACAAAAATGATAACATAAGAAAGTACTTTCAATTGAATTTTAAAAAAAGTATCGACAAATATTTCACTCTATCTATTACTTGTTTACATATAATTTTTTAAATTGAATATGAAACAAATTGTTAATAATCACCTAATATTTTAAGGTACTTTTGAAATACAACAAACTTAATGGAAATGTTAGCAGTGGTGAAGTATTACAATAAAATAAGTAAAATTAATGTAATTTAATCAAATATATGTTAAAATAGTCTTTCATAACTAAATATAATACTTCAATAGTATTTAACTCATTACAGTCTACAGAATGCTTTTATATTATTTGCTATTTTATTAACAATTTTAAATTCAAATTAATCAGTAAACTTTTATTACAAAAATAATTGTAAGTACAGCTAAATTGAAATAATATATAAAGTTACCAATAAATTTTGAATAAAAATATAATTCAAATATATTTTCAATTATATAAAAGTAAAACATACTATTTATTTTGTATTGTCTATCAATTTCATACTTGACATGTTTGTGAAGTAATCAAAAATTATATTTTAAAAATTAAATATTAATATTTTACATCACATTGTAATTAAAATTTGATTGCAAACAACATATTTTAACAATGTGACATTGATAATTTCAGAAATATATAAATTGTATATATAAAATTTCAATGGTAGATACATTTTTCTAATAACTTCAATCATGAGTATGTGTTTATTTAATTTTATGGCATGTCTTTTAGTTATGCTATCTAACTTTAGGCACTTAATTTTAGTGCTTTCAAATATCATTTATAATAATTACTAAAAAAATTTGGCATTTCGAACATTTTATTTACCTATTATATATATATATTCAGACATTTTTAGGTAATAATTGAAACATATATAAATATGTATATATATATAAATATATATATATATATATATATATATATATATATATATATATATATATATATATATACATAACTACATGGTACAATTATACACAACCACAAGAAAATTGTTCAAATCTATAAAACAGAAAATTTTCAAAAATTATTTGAAGCACTTAATGTCTTTTAAACATACAAAAAAGCAATATATTTTTGCTTGCTTTGGCATTTTAATCTTGCATGTGTGTGTGTGTGTGTTTATGTATGTATGTGTATATATATATATATACATATATATATATATATATATATATATATATATATATATATATATATATATATATATATATATATATATATGTATACACGACACACATACATAGAGATACATAAAATAAAGATCTATATAAATAATGTTTTGACCATTATAAACATTTTATTCTACTGTTTCTATAATTCTGTATGTGAAAAATGTTGTAAATGCCAATAATATTAAAATATTTTATAAATGTATAATAACAGCTGAATACTTTTTAATATAGATTTGTACATAATTTTTATTATATATTTTATACAGTTAACAAAGTTAATAAAAAAAACATGATAAAAAGCATTTTATATTTCTAATTCAATAACAGGAAAGTTAAATTTTTACTCTTTAACAATTATTTAACCTTTTGTTACAAACAACATAGCATTGAATCTTCTGTTAAAAACAATGTACTTATTTTTAGTAATTAAATGCTTTTTATATAAAAAATCATTCAATAAAAAACATCATTTAAAAGAAACTAGTCTTAAAAATATTTTTTTCATTTAAAACTAAGATTCAAATTGATATTTTATAACAAATTTTGCTTATATCAATTTAATTTTACTTAATAATATAAAGTAAGATTTTATCATAAACTGAATTTATTAAAAAATAACTTTGTTCAAATTTTATACAGAAGATTTCATATCAATTTTAAAAACTCTTCTTTAAAGGTATGAATTTAAAACAAAAATGATTTTAAAAAGTTAACCATTATATAAATTTAATAAAAACAAATATACATTTTCAAAAATTATTATTGAAAATATATAAATACATGCAATTCATAATTTTGTTATCAATTTATAATAAAAACTGTGGAATTAATAACCATTAATGAAAATGTTAATAAAAATAGTTACCTAAATGGTGACTTGAAAACAACTTCCAAAACACATTTTTTAGGAAAAAAATGTTTAAACACAACAAATAACAACTGTTTTTTTTTTAATGTATAAAAATTGTCCCAGTTTTAACAATAATTTTTCACCTAAATAAACAATTGGCAAAGTCTGCATATAAAACTTACTTCTGGAACATTGTTATAAGAATTTTTGTAGCTTTTGCAATATCATAAGCACATGTACTAACAAGATGAAGATGTTTTTCTGTCTGTGAAGTTTCAGCTAAAGTACTTGCACGTTGCAAACTGGCACATTCTATTTGAAGCCGCGCTGTACTAGTAATTAATTGTCGGACAGCAGATCTCACAACTTCATCATAATTATTCTGTGGAACAACAGCTGTTAAATCAGCAACAGCCACTCTTATAAGTTCAGCACAAGGCACTGCACAATCTTTACGACCTGGTTTCTGAATACAGTTCCAAAGTTTTTGAAGCTGCTTTGTAACATTATTTGTACGTTTATTTATTTCTTCTGATAAAGAATGATTTGAAGTAGAAGCTGATTTGTCACAATGGTAAAGACTTTGTGTAATTGCTGGTCTAGTTGAATCTTCTTTTTGCTACAATATTACAAAATAAAAGCTTATTAAAAACAAATTCTTCAAAAAATGTCAATTTTAAATAAAGTAATCTTAAAGATCTTGATAATACAGTGCTTACTTGTTTCACTGGTTGCCAATCACGATCCCTCGCTTCAAACATACTAGCAGGCCGCTGACTACGAGGATTTCCTTGACCCACATCTTGTACCGGTACCATATCTAAACCATGACCATTTCCATTACTTAAATTATCACTGCCAAATGCTCGTGATGTATTTTGCGATGTATTGTTAAATAATGACATTTCACCTTCAAAAAATAAAATTATTTTCCATGTAAATCTACTGATTATTTAAACTATGTGAATTCATAGAATAAAGGCAAATTTAAATTAGTAATACAATATTCTCATATTGCATTTATTTTTTTAAAAAAAACATGACTAACAAAATATTACAATAATTAATTTTTTTTAAAGAGTATTTAATATACATACCAATTGAATTAAATCCACTAGTAGACGAAATACAACCTAAATCAGAGTTAAATACAGAACTACTACTATCAGGAGGATTATTTAATTTTGATCTCAAATCACAGTTTTCAAGACTTAATCTTTCAACAAGTGCACGAAGTGCATTTACTTCTTCTCGTAATTCAGTAATTTTACTATCTGACTTCCGAAGCTTATCAGCAAGTTGAGAATTTGATACTGTTTTAGAAGACTCATGAAAATCACCCATAATTGTTATATTATTTTCTTCAGGTGAAGATTTTTCCTTATTTGCAGCTAATAAACTATTATTTTCAAGTGAAATATTCATATATGAACCATGATCTGCTGTTTTCTAAAAAGTAATTATATATTACATATATATATATATATATATATATATATATATATATATATATATATATATATAAACACACATATATATAAAACTCATATACATAAAAAGTAATTTTATACATACAACTGGAGTAAGAGCTGCATAATCTTCATCAGATGCTACAGAATCATATAATGGCTCATCATCAGAAATATGAGAAAAGTGTTTTGAAGATGAATCATTTTTTCCATTTACTTTTGAAGCTAAATATAAATATACAAATATATTTAATAAAGATAAATTTAAACAAATATTAAAAAAAATATCCTAAATTTTATTTTTACAAAAGAAATGTTATTAATTCACTATCTTATTTCTCAAGAAAGTTTATTAATAATAATAGTTAGAACTAACAAATTGCAATTATTTGTTTTATTAATTCAATAATATAAAATTATATAATCAACTGTTACCTTGTTTCTACTAAAGCTTACTTTTTTGAAAAAACTAATATATACAAAATTTGATTTTATACCAACATTTCATATATTACTAATACAACATTTATGAATATTATATATACTTTATCTTAATTTTATATTATTAATATAGATATTGAAATTATAAATTAGTTTAAAATTACCATGACATTGTGTGAATCGAGCTGTATGTTGCCTCCTCCGAGCATCTGTTAACACATCAAGTACAACAGCATTGAATTCACGCAATCCAAGGCGACCAAGTTTTTGACGAGCTTGATTTCTTGTAGTACTAAGTTTTGGTTGTACAGGCAAAAACAAAACTGACCCACGATCTGAACCACCTGATCCACCCTGGGTCAATTGCCAAACTGGCAATGAAAAAATAGTTTTTTAAAATAATTAAACTTATCTTAATTTCTTTCAAATTTGATGAATATGATATAAATGTGCTCATATATACTTCTAAATACCATAAATAAAATCAATTACATTAATAGTTTGCTGAACATAAAAATTTACATTACTGTAAACAATTTAAGTTTTATATAAATAATAATTGACAAAGAAAGACTATGATGGACAAATTCACAATTTACTTGTAATTTACAAGCAGATAATATAAAAATGATACTACTTCACAACATGTTCAAATAACAACATAATAATGTATCAATTTATCATATGTTTGCTAATATCACATAAATTTAAAATTAAGTATTTTTAAAAGTTATAAACATTACTAACTATTTATAACTATTAATAAAAAAATCAACAAAATTTAAATACAAAAAATTATAATACATTTTCTCACACACATGTACACACAAACATACTCGTTTTCATACTAAAATTAAATTTAAAATAAATTATAATTGCATAATAAAAATTAACACAACATATTATTAACATAAATACAGTAAAACGGATATTTTTTCATTACTTTTCATAATTTTACTCTTTAACATCAGTTAATCAAAGTAAATAAAATAATTTAAATCAAATAATTATTCATATTAATTAGCAAATTAAAATAATTGTTGGATAATAAAAACCTACCATATACATATATGTATATATCTATTAACAATACTATATCATCTACTATAGATGTAATAAATGAATTTACAGAAGACTATTCTAATTGTATACCTAACAAAATGATGTTACACTTACCTGTCCCTCAGAATGCTAGTCAAATGGAACAAACATGCTACATTAAAATGATGATAAAATGAAAGAGGCAAATAATGAAACGGCAAGAAATATTAAGCATTTGTGAATAATGCATGACTTATCTTTAATTTTTATATATTAATGTTAAAAAAAATCTACAAAAAGTATAATTGTTACAAATAAATCAAACATCATTCACTTATTCAACTAAATTTACTTTTTAGTTAATTTATCTATGACAATTTTAAGCAGGGAACATTATAAGTTTTATACCAATGACATATATTCATTCACTCACCTGATTCTATTTCACGTCTATCAACCTCATCAAAAACATCAATAGCAAATTCATCAAATAAACGATTTGATAACTGAAAATGAACATTTTAGTTAAAATATAAAACGAATACTTTCAAATATTAATTACTAACAATTATGTATGCATGCAAAAGTAATAAAAAAAGAATATTTACAAGATAACTTATATATTTTGTAACCTAATTATTTTATTATTATTAGCATTGATCTATACTGTTTATATTATAGTAATATAAAATATTTTTTTCTATTAACACAATTATTTCTTTTAATATTTAAAAATAACATTAAAAATTTGTGAAAGTTAATCACTGATGTAAAAATGTATGTCTTTGTATGTATGTATGTGTTTGTATGTATGTATGTGTTTGTATGTATGTATGTGTTTGTATGTATGTATGTGTTTGTATGTATGTATACATATATATACATACATATATATATATATATATATATATATATATATATATATATATATATATATATATATATATTTATATACATATATTCATCTGTTAACATTATATCACAGTTCTTTTTGATATAAAAAAGTATGTAGGTGCTGAAATAAAGGTATGGAGAGTAGGTGGTATAGTAGGTAGACTATGTCTAATTGCATATTTTAACTTGAGGTGAATAAATTATTCCCACATATTCAATAACTATTAATTTACTGCAGATTTAGGGAGATTTTTACCATTAAATAATTATATAATTGATATATTATTGTAACTGAGTAAATAATATAAATTATATATATATATATATAACTTCTTGTGTGTGAATTTATAAAAAAAAAGATATATAAACAAACTTTCCACACATAATTAATTTCATTATAATAACAATTGAATTTAAAAAATATATGTTACTATATACTTTACTTTTATTTAATTTGAGGAACATATAAACCTTTTATTATCTTTACTATATTAAAATAAAACTAAAATAATGTAAATACTTAATATTGGCAGAATAAATTGCTAACACAAAAATATTCAGAAATATTTTTGATATTTCTGTCTAGCAATTACAGAATAGTATATAATAAAAATAAAATTGTATTTTACCATTTGAAGTCGTGAATGTAATAAAACTGATGTATCAACTTCTTTAACATCTGGTACTAGTAAATGTTGTCCAGCTCTATGATCTGGACCACGACCACATAAAAATCGTGTTAGTCTGTCTGTCAATTCATAGCATGCATCAAGCAATCTATTTGCTAATTCAAGATGACCAGCCTGCTTAGCAAATTCAACTGGCGTACGGCCCAATGGATCAGGTTTACATGGATCTGCTCCATAAATTAATAAAAGTTCTGCTTGATATATCTGATTTGACTTAGCTGCAACATGAAGTGGTGTCGAACCTTTTTCCTAAAATAGTGCATGTACATATGCATATATATATATATATATATATATATATATATATATATATATATATATATATATAAATATATATAAATATAATATATATATATATATATATATATATATATATATATATATATATATATATATATATATATATATATATATATATATATATATATATATATATACATATATATATATATATATATATATATATACATATATATATATATATATATATATATATATATATATATATATATATATATATATATATATATATATATATATGAACGAGGGTCTTTTGATAAGAATGGTAAAAAGTAAGAAAAACTAAATTGAAAAATTTCATTTAATTTATTACTTAAATTAAACAATAAATAAATTTACCATACTTATCAAACGATCCTCGTATATATACATGTCTGTACATATAATGAATATATCCTATTGCAAATAATTTGATAATTATATTTAAGAGAGATATTTTAGAAATAATGAAATTGTAGCTAAAACAATATCTAATAACACTTTCATCAAAATAAAAACCTTACATATATATTTATTATTTTATTAAAATAAATACAGTATCTGTTAAACAATTATAATTTATATTTCATCTAATATTTTATTTTGAAGAAAAAGTAAAATTCATTTACACTTACATCATGAAAATAATTTGGATCTGCTCCTTGAGCTAAAAGTCTTACACTTGTATGAAGATTTGAAGATCTTGCACTTGCATGAAGCTGTTGTCCTAATTCGTTCACACCATTATCAAATCCATCTGCTTTAGGTCCACGCAATGTCCATGCTAATTTTGCATGTTTTAATCGAATAAATTCGGATTTTGTAGGGCTGAAGGATTTTTAAATATAAAAATTTAATAATGCTAATAAAACACAAACAAATTATGTTACTTACTGTAATGGATCTTTTGGAAGAGGTTTCTTAACGGTATTTTTTGAATTTGGATCGAGTAATGCATGCTCCCAAATACTATTAACTCCACTATTATTTAATGAAAATATCATCTACAAAAAAATATTTTTTTTGTATCATTTTCTTAATAAAAGACAAATATACTAAATGAGCCATTTTTATTGTTATAAAATCATTATAATCAATGTAGTTAATTAATCAATATCATCATTATAAACAAAAAAGTATTTTTAATGTTTTTTTTTAAAAAAAAATACATTTAAAATCAAAAAAATGTAAAAAAGGTAACATAAGAAGATAATCTAAAAACAAATATTTAGAATTATTATAACAAAAAAAAATTATAAAATATATTTTGTGCTATACCCTATACTTCTGGAGAATCATTTTTTATAAATGTTGCTAAATTTCAAATATAAATTTAAATATACTGATGTTTTTTTTAATAAAAATATCTGATTTACTGTAATCAGTATAAAATATTAGTCATTATTTCATTAAATTAGTAATAAAAAAATATTAATTTAGTGAAAAGAAATAAACAATATACCTGTAACTGTGTGGGTATCCATTCTGATTTATAACGTGGTTTTATTTGAGAAATATGTCTACCTAAGCTGCGATGGACACTGCAACATTCTGTACACAAAAATACTGCACGATTGACTGACACCCACGTAGGATCTATAAATTTTAATATTTAAAAAACTACTTATTAATTTACCATAATAAAAATAATCGAAAAATAATATTTACACAATAGTAAAATAGTTTATATACACAAGACATACATGGGTGTGTATATATATATATATATATATATTTCAAATCGGTTGAAATTAAAAATTTTGGGAGGTCTTCATCCAGCGGTGGTTAGAAAAAGATTGATTATTTATTTATTTTTATTTATATATATATATATATAAAAGCAAAAAATTAATAACGATTTATGCATTATAAAATATAATAAATGTATATTTAAAGTAAAATTGTGTTAATTGATTTTAAATTAATTTATACAATTGTAACTACAAAAATGACTCACCAGGAGCTGAACAATCCGCACAAACATCTGTATTTTGACGTGATTTTGTACGCGACATAGGTGGCATTTTTATTATTAATTACTAATTAAAATCATTTACAAATATTGTAACACATTCCACTAAGGCGTCTTTTAACAATAATGTTTATAAAAATAAAATCTACACAACCATTCTTATGAATGTCACACTCTTGACAGATAGCTTATCTTAGTCTAAACGAGATGATTGGCTTGTGTATTAAGTTTGGTAGCAAACTTTATAAATATTTTTTTAGTAATTAAATTTATTCACTTTTAAAAAATGACAATAGATGTAATGGATTATTTATCAGAAGCAATTGCTTTTGGAATAGATTCATTCATTTTAGCCGTATGTTTTCGACAATATTTAAAAAATAAACATGCTGTACTTTTATTACAGGTAACCAAAGTTTTTTGATATTTAGATTTAAATATTAAAAATAACAATATAGATACAACTAAAATCAGTAAAATTTTAAATTTATATTAATTTATTACATTATTTATTTCATACATAGGAAATAATATATATTTTATTTTGTATAGAATTATTTAGCTTCTCATACAATTTATTCAAAAAATTGGGTTTTATTAGCTCAATATATCTTGAGTTAAACATTTTACAGTAAAAGTCCTTAAAAACTTAATATTAGAAAGAAAATACCAAAAATTAAATTCAAAATCATATTAATTTCAATAGTGATTTCTTTAACTGAATTTATTTTTTAGGATATACCATTTTTGGAAATAAATAAAGAATTAGAAAATATAGTTACTACATCTCCAGATAAAAAAATTTCTTATGTTGCAATACGAGGTACAGTGAGACCTTTGGGTGATCCAATTCGAAGTATAAATAACCCGGATATTATTGGAGTAGTTCAAAAATTAAGTATTAAAGAACATGTTATACAAAGAAGTACAGCAGGATTTTGGTCTGCAAATGAACGAACTATTCAAGAAGTCTATAATGCTATGCCTTTTGTTCTTGAAGATAATAATGCACAAATTGAGGTACCTGATGCTTTATCAGCAGATATTATAGGTATGAGTTCTAATGAACATTTAAATATGTTACATAATACAGTTCAATATTACATTTTATTAATATAGATCTTGATGTTATCGCTGATAATTTTGAACCTGCTGTTCCGAGTATTATGGATCATATATGGGGATTTTTTTCTGGTGTACGTCAACGCGGTTTGCAGAATACTGAAGAAATGTTAAGATCCGGAACGTTACTCACAGGTATCGGTGAAATAAGCCACTCGCACGGAGGAAAAATGATACGACTTCAATCGCCGAGAAATGGGAAAGCACCGTTTTACCTCACGACCATGCCGGTTACTTCACTTATCAGAAAGTTGGATGAAAGAAGGAGTGGATTTCGGTAGTGTTCACTATTTAATTGTAATCTGTAAATCTTTTTAAAATTCAAGTTGTCTTTCAGATGGCTTTGTATTTTTTTCGGTGCAATAGGTGTCTTTATCGGTAGTTTAATAGTGCATAAATATTGGCGAGAACGAAGACGAAAATTTGAGGAAGAACAAATTAAACGTAGTTTAGAAGCGACTCGTAGAGAAAGGCGAATTAGAGCAAGAGATTCCGATCTTAGTGAAATATCTCTTTGTGTAGTTTGTAAAGAAAATCCAAAAGAGGTTTGTATTTTTATATACATGTTTTGATTTTTAAATTTCAATCATTTATTTTTTAGGTGATTCTCTTACCATGTGGTCATGTTTGTTTATGTGAAGATTGTGCACTAGACATTAAAAATACATGTCCAGTTTGTAGGTCACATATTGAAAATAAGTCACCTGCATATATGTCATGATATATAATATATATAGTGTAAAAATCAGGATGTAATATATTTAGTGTGATAATTAAGTTATAATAAATGACAAATTCTTACTTCAATATTTATTTTATAGTTATGTGTAAGATTTATATAAAAAAAAAACTAATCAATTTAATTTAACCAATCAATTTTCATTCAGTGAGAATAATTCAGATTTCAATAATTTAATAATTTTATTTGTTATATTTTTTGATTAAAAACAAATTAACTTTTTATATGATTATATTCAAACATAAAATTTTAAAAATATAATTATAATTCATTATTTTTAAGCAATGGACAATAAAATAAACAATTCTTTGAAAACTTTAATTAAAACTTAAATTGTGATAAGATTATTACAAAAATTCAAGTTCATTTTACTTTCATTAGTACTTTATGCTAAAGACAATAACTTTTTTTTATTGATTTGCTTACTCTTAAATTGTTTATAAAATGATTAATGTATTCTAGGCAGAAATCACTGTAAAACATTTAAATTTCAACCTTTTTTTTTTTAAAAAAACAAAACATTTTTTAATAATAAGCACCATTATTATTAATTACATCTCTGTAATTTTTGTCTATGTATACATACCAACATGCACACACACATATAATACATATTTTTATAATTCAAATATGCTATCAAATTATAATCATTTCACTAAACAAAATATTTACATTTACAATATAATAATAATAAAAATTTCCTATGAATTACTTAAATAACCTTTAAACAGCATTTAAATTTTTTATTTCATTATAATAATTTATTTTTAAATAAAAATAAACACTGCATACACGGGTGAAATCTGTACATTACATATACTTTACTATTAAAAATTTCTAAAATATTAACTATAAATTATGATTAGAAACTAGATTTAAACTATCCAAAAATATTTTTAACGCTACCTTATGCCTCTCTGGTGTTATGCAATTACAATTATCACATTTTCCACATGATTTATTCCAATTAACAATTGGAGTATTAAGAGAAGTATTGTCTAAACTTTTAGACAAAACATCTTTTTTACTTCTTTCAGCTTTTAAAGAGCTTCCTACATTTGTTGTATTACATACATTTGTTGAAGAAGTAATTTCACAATTTCTATTTAATTTTGACTCAGAAATATTTTTGGTAACAACTGTTTTATT
>CP092090.1:50766067-50803567 GCA_029203775.1 Neoneuromus ignobilis
ATTATTTTAACCTTAAAAATTGATATTTTAATACCTTCAAAGCAGCTCTTCTCCCACAATTGGCTGTGCAGTTAATAACCATTGTACCTTTATTAAAACAAATGTACAATATTTTAATTACTGTCGTATTTCACGCTGTTTAACTTAAACACATTCTTTCCTTAGATATCAAATTTTGTGACATTAACAGTATGGAAAACTTTATAGAATATTAAATATTTTTAAAAGGAATTAAATCAGAACAATATTTGATTCTTAATTTGTAATTTTATTATATTTTTCAATAATTAATTATTATTCACATTTAATTACTTATACACATTTCAATGGGCACATCACTAAACTTAAAAATAAAATCAATTTCAAAATTAAATACTTGTTTTAAAAATAACGACATTGCCATTGAAATGTGTATAAGTAATCAAAAGAAAATAATAAGTGATTATTGAACACTAAATCCAGTGATAAATTATTAAATCCTGTATGAAAAATAAATTAGCTACATTTCTAAATTATATTGTGAATGAATGCATACTTAATAGTAAAAATGAATAAAATGTACTTATATTTTAAATAATTTGCTAAGATAAAATCTAATACAAAATTATAGGATTTAACAGAATTGTTAGTATTTTAATCACAAATTAAAATTTTATTTACTTTAAATTTGTTTTTTAAATTTAAATATATTTTTTGATTTATTTGTTGACCTATTTTATTTTAAATTAATCACTCATTCTTGACAATTAGTGTTAACATTTCTTATAATTTTTATTGCAAACTATTATTTATGAGGAGCACGTTATAATGTAAACCTAAAATGTTTTTTTTTTTTTTTTTAATAATTGTGTTAGTACAAAATACAAAGAGTGAATTTAAAAGTAGTAAACTTGTAAAAAAAAATTGGTATAAGGAATATATTTTTTGAAATGAAACTAAAAATCAATTATTATAAATTTATAATAAATTTATTTTCAATTTTTAAATAACAAATTATTTTTTAGGTTCTGTCGGTGCTTTAGATTTAGCAGTTGTTGATTTACTTCCTGCAGGTTTTGATGTTCCTGGTTTGCCTGTTGTAGGTTTTGCTTGTTTTGAAGTAGCAGATTTTGCAGCTCCAGGTTTTGAAGTAGCAGATTTTGCAGCTCCAGGTTTTGTAGTAGCAGATTTACCTGCAGCAGGTTTTGCAGTAGCAGATTTTGCAGTACTAGATTTTGCAGTAGCAGATTTTGCAGTAGTGGATTTTGCAACGGCGGATTTTGCAACAGCGGATTTTTCAGCATCAGGTTTTTCAGTAACAGGTTTTTCCGTAGCTTTTGTTGCTGATTTACCCGAACCAGGTTTCACTTTTGAAGCTTTTAATTTTTTAGGTTTTGGCTTATTTCCACCTTTTGTCATTGTCTTCTTGCCATATAGTGTACCATTACGAGAAGCTTTCATTTTCATATGGAAGAACATAGTTGTACGTAACTTGTTACGCTTCTGTCTGGCACGCCTGAGCTTAAATCTATCAAAATCACCCATTTCAGCGCGCTGAAATTAAAATGTATTTATCAATGTAGTTAAAGAAATAATTGAATTTCATTTACCTTCGCTTTAGCTTCTATTTTTTTCGCCCACATGCTATTAGCCCATTTTTCATTGATTTTTCCTTTGACCCATGCTTGACGAACTAATTTTGAAGGTGCTGTGAATGGGAATTTAATGCGAAATTTAGTTAAATGAAGTTGGTTTAAGCGGATTTGACCGCGAGTCACGTTCGTCAGTGGCCCATCGATTAATACCTTAAATAAAAATATATCTACTATAATTTTTATTACAAATTTCACAAAAAAATATGTTCAAATTAAAACGTTCAGAATAATAATGGCTTCATTTATATATCAGTCGGCAATTCCTATCAATACAATTGGTTCATCATATGTATTGAATATAATGTATGTAAATAATTAAACACTTACCCTTGTTTGGTCAATTACATCGACGATACTAACTAATTTTCCTTTATCAGGCCCATCTGATACTAGGGCCACACGGCCAGTTTCAACAAACCTTTTAAACGGCTGTAAAGACAAGTAAAATCAAGATTTAAGTAAGCCCACATTGATACATTACATATTTGACCACGCGGTACAAATGTGTGCGACATTTTTTTTTTTTTTAAATGTAATAAAAACCAAATGAAATAAAGTAGCTTCCAATGATACTTTCAATAATAAACAACTAAATATTACAATTAATAAGGTCTAATACAAGCAAAAGATTGTTAATTAATGACTGAACACAACATGTACCTACCATATTTACCGGAAAAGGACATGTGAATTCTTAAATGCCAACAGAGAATAGGATTAGAAATAACATCTACTTATAATAAATTCGTCACTCTACGCGTTATATTTACACTATGTAAATAAGTAAAATTAAAAAAATGTATTATATGCCCTATACTCAACATATTACTTACTTATATATATATATATTTATATATATTCAATAATAAATCAATTATACACATTTTTATATTGAGTTCTTTAAGAACCTTGTTTTTATTATTTATTATAATTAAATTAATTTTCAAGTTTAATCAAGTTCTAAGTTTACATTGATTTAAATTTTAATTGTAATATGGAATTAAATCAAATTAAGTTATATGAAGATGATTAAACAGTTTTGACCTGTATTAAATATAAAATTTTTGATAGTAATGAATATTAATTCAAATGTTTATATATATATATATATATATATATATATACACACAAGTTTACATTTATAAATACTTTATCATTTATACAAATTTGTTTAATTATTACTTTAGTAAAAGAAATAATTTAATCAAATTTGTTCGTCATACTGATAAGATTTTAATAATAATTTATTTTTTGAATTTAATGAAGCAATTGTATTTTTTATTGTGATTAATATTATAGGAAAATAGTTTGATAAGCATTTCCTATGGTAAGTAAAGATAACGCAGATAACATATTCTCTATAATTATAGGTAAGTATATTAGGATGTTTTTCTAAAATAGTTTTTTAGTTATATATATATATATATATATATATATATATATATATATATATGTCTTTATTTTTTTTTAATAATAACACTTATTAAAATATGTAAATATGATTTTTATTTTATATTTCTTGATATATATGTATGTTCAGCAAAAAATGAACCAATTTCACAATTTATGATCTTAATTCTACTTTTCATTAAAAGTAATGAAAGAAACATGAAAATATCTTATTTAGCAAGGAAACTTTCTAAGATATTAATATAAGATCATCCAATGTGCCATCTAAATTTTTGTTTTATTAAAAAGAAATATGTGTATAGGGATATACGAGTAAATGTAGAGTTTTTTTTCTTTTTAATAACACAAATCTAAGCGTCTTATTTGGATGACTCTATATAATATGTACAGTTGATTATTTTCAGTACTATAGACAAATTTTTAATTAATTCTAAATTATTAATACATATTATATTATTACTTAGATATAAATATTCAAATAATAAAATACAATAGTCAGTGAATGATTAAAGTCTAAAATAAGACCATTCTGTGTAAAAAATACTGAAATGACCTCACAGATTTTTCATCTAATAAATTGTAAATGTATAAATATGTCTTGTTATACAATATATTAAATGATAGTATATTATAATTTTTAAAATTACTTATTTACATCAGTGATAACGTAAACACCTTGGACTTATTGAGTATTGTTATTAAAAACAGATTCATAAGTTCATGTAATAATAATTTATATTATATTTCAATTCTTATCCATTTCATTGTGTATTAAAACAGTTCTGTTTTAATTTTTAAGAATTTTTTTAATAGCATATTTATAATGTAGAATTTTAGTGGGACATATATAAGTTTTGTATGAAAGAAATATTTTATTTTTTTAATTACGTCAAATATTCTTAATGAATAAAATATGACTTATTATAATTTCTGTAAATTTAATGAAATTATTGTAATAGAAAGATATGATTATAATTAAAATATTAAAATGTTCTTTGCTAAAATAATGCCTATTAGTGCTGATGACGTGAAATATTTTTTTTAACATATTAATGCTAAAGTTTTAGATTAAAAAATATTATGAGGAAATCGTATTTTATATATATATATATATATATATATATATATATATATATATATATATATATATATATATATATAATCATGTTTGATTAAAATCAACTTAGTTCAGAATGATTAAACTGTTTTTCTAAATTAGTAAATAGTCAATGAGGAAATGCTTATCTGATTGAAAACATTTTTATTAAAAAAATATAAAGAATTAGTAAACGATTTATTACTAATTGATGATTAATGTATAATATTAGTCAATATTCTTATAATTAGCACTACATTCAAAATATTTCTCAATACTTACCTAAGAGGTAAATTGAATTATTCGAACAACCCATTCTTTCTCCGATTGTTGCCGAATAAAAACGAAATGTGTTGAGTAGATTTATGTCCATGTCATTTGTAGTTTGTTTTGATAATTCGTTAGTGATTCTTATAGATTTTGGTAATTTGCATTAGGTTTTCACCATTACTTAACGAATCTCTTTAACGATATTATTACATTAATAAAAATGCTTCGTATATCTGTGATTTTATAAATACGCAACAGAGAAGTGAAAAAATGGAAGCAGATCAGCAACCTAAATTAAGCCCAATAAAAGCTTTTCAAGGTAAATATTTACATAAAAAATATTTAAAATTAATATTTTTTGTTAATGTTATTTTTAATTATGGGTACATTCACTTGTACATGTTTTTATGTTCACCTACTTTCTATAAATTGACGCTTCATCGAATTCAAGTCATTTAATAATAATATTTACATTTAGTTATAAACAAAGTTTTATTTTACACATAAATGAATTTTTTAGGTAAAAAAATGTATAATATATTTTTATAGTTGCAATGAAATTTTTTAGTAAATACTGAATGCACATATTATTAATAATATTATTTAATTACTTTGGAGTATACATATATTAATGACAAATTGAGTTAATTTATGTGTATATTAAAGTTGGTTTGTAAGTAATTACAATAAGAACGTAGGTAGTAGAATTTTAATGATTCTAACCTCAAACATTATTTTGCAAGAGTAAGTTTTGTGCAAATTGTTATTATTCATACATCCATACATATACTATATATATATATATATATATATATATATATATATATATATATATATATATATATATATATATTTATGAGTGTACATAAAATACATAAATATTTACACAAATGAATTTTAACCCCAACACCACAATAATTTAAAGTGTTCAATAAAGTGTTCACTTGTTATTTATAATTATATCGGAGGAGGGCTCTGACGATGATGGTGAGAAAGGCTCTGATGATGATGGCGTCGCCATCGATAATTTATATTTTTATCAGCCGATAAAATTATATAATTATAAATAACAAGTGAACAATAAGTGATTATTAAACACTTTAAATTATTGTGGTGTTGGGGTTAAAATTCATTTGTGTAAAGTGAATCAGCCACAGTTACAAAACAACCAATACATAAATATATTGTTTGATTTTCAGTGACTCATGGACTTAACGACAATGAAGAACCCTATCCAAGTTTATCAGATGTACATGATTATGAACCGAATTTGGAATTTGATGATACAGAATTACATCAACCACCAGATGCAGATACCGGTATGTAAAATTCTATTTATTTAGTATTTATGAATAATAATTTTAATTTATTACATTTTTTAAAAAGAAATAAATATTATTCATATATATATATATATATATATATATATATAGTTTATTATTTTCATTTATGTAATAGCGTATTTATTTTATGAATTAGTATTTTTGTGTTATTTATATTAAAAATATGTTTATTTTGTTATATTTATGTGTATTTAAATATTGTGTGTATAGAAGTGTTTGTAATGTAATTTATGTATGCAGTGGTTAAGGGTAGCGATGAAGAAAAATATGATTAAAAGAAAATCGAGCTCAATTGATTCAGTATGACATCCAGTTTTTTGTATTTACTTGAATATTATTTTAGTAGTATAGTTGTAATTATTGCTTTAATATAAAATAATTTCTCTGTTTATGATATTGTGTTTTAGATTTAATTTTAATATTATACTAGCATGATGTTTTAAATAGAAAGCATCAGTTACTATTTTTTCATTTTTTTTTTTAAAAAAAAGTGTTATATAATCTTATGCAGTGAATAGATTAATTGACAAATTTTTACATGATGAACGGAATAATGTGTGAATCTATACATTTTCAATTGCCTTTTTAGATTATAAATAATAATTTAAAAATGTTTTAACCTTTGACAATTTTTTAAAAGTTAATAAACTTTTAAGATAATGTACATGATTACAAAACCAGCAACAAATTCTATCAAATAACTATAATAGTATTCTAGCAAGCTATGTTATATAAATTTTATTATCTGCTAAATTTTAACTTGTTTCTCATGCATTTCTTATATTATATATATATATATATATATATATATATATATATATATATATATATATATATATATGTGTGTGTATATATATATATATATATTCATTCATTCATTCATTTATATACATACAACATACATATATATTATCAAGTTATGTAAATATTATAGAAATTTATACTTACTTACTTTTGATAGTAAATCTTTACATATAAATGAAATATTTGATTGTGTGAAAAATACACTTTGTATAATTAAATAAAAAAAAATATGTCGTATATGTCATATATTGATACATTAATCCAGTATTTTTTTTATTAATTCTTATCATATTGATAGTAGATATATATATATATATATATATATATATATATATATATATATATATATATATATATATATATATATACATATACATACACATATGCTAGTATTAAAGATTAATATATTTTTATTATTGACATTTTTAGTATTTTTTTTCATTTGATATCGAAGTGAATATTTATGCATATTTTTGTTTTACAAAATATGTTAGTTTCTATATTTTTATTTAATTTTTTTATATGTATTTTTCTTCTTTTTTAATAGTGGAACTCATTCATGAAATTGAATCCAGTGGTATGGACTCGCCAGTATCTGATTTTACAGAAGAAAATTTTGAAGAACAATTAGGAGATGGTTTTATGCTTGGAAGTGGACCAGAAAGTTTAAGTGTCTCATATCCTGCCTTAGTCGGCGAAGGATTGAGTTCTGAGTTATGTGGCCCACCAGACACATTATCTGATATTCATCGACATGGCATTGTAGATGTTATTGGTGATGACAAGTTGGGTCGTAAAATTGTCACAGTTTATGCATGCCGTTTACCAAATAGTAAAGAAATTGATCACGGAAGGCTCTTACAGTGAGTTGTTCTTTATGTATATGAAAGTATTATTTTAGTGATTTCATTTTTTTTTGTCATCTTTTTAAATAATTCTAAATTTAAGAATCAATATATTATTATGTTTTTTTTAGGTATTTAAAATTAACTTTAAATCAATATGTAGAGCAAGATTACAGTTTGGTATACTTCCATCATGGCTTAACATCTAAAAATAAGCCTGCCTTATCGTGGTTATGGCAAGCATACCGAGCATTTGACCGAAAATACAAAAAAAATTTAAAAGCACTTTTTCTTGTGCATCCAACAAATTTCATTCGTTTTGTTTCCCAACTTTTTCGACCTGCAATTAGTGCAAAGTTTGGTAAAAAAATCGTATATATAAATTTTCTGCATGAGCTGCAAGAACATATCACCCTCAATAGACGTTGCATTCCACAACCTGTTCTTGAGTAAGTCTAGTTTTTTAAAAATATTTGCCTATTTGTTTTTTGTTTTCCAATTAATTCAGTTTTTGTTTATAGTCATGATGAACAGTTATTACAAAGAACAAAAACACCTGCGCCATCTCCACCACTTAGTACTGCATCAACACCATTATTAGCAACCCAACAGTTTGGTGTGTCTTTACAATTTATTATTGACCATAATAAAAATGAAGTTATACCACCTATAATTCGTCATTGTGTAGAATATTTAGATCATCCTGAAGGTAATTATAAAGTAATAATTAATTAATGAAGGTTTAATCTAATGTAATTAAAAAGTGTTTTGAAAAGAAGTTACCATTTTTTATTTTAATCATATTGTAATTCAGAGTTATTTGTAAAAGGATGTCTATTTGAAAATACATAATATAAACAAAAGAAACAAGTACAAGCTTTTTGATTTTTTTATTTGGAAGAATTTATTTTGTTAAATTTAATAAATATATTATGTATCTTAATGTAATACATTATTTGGATAAGTTTGAAAATAGAAAAGCATTTATAAAGAGCAGTTGTATTTTAGATACTCATTTATTAATTAAAATATTTCAATTAAATTGTTCTTATATCTTATATTTTTATGGAGAAAGACGAATGACATTTCATTTTGTTTGTAATAAAGTATTTTATATTTGATGTTTAAAAAAAATCTTATATTTGTTTTATTTGTGTATTTTAGTTTTAGAAACAGAAGGTTTATTTAGACGATCTGCATGTGTAGCTACAATAAGAGATCTTAAGGCTCGAGTTAACAAAGGTGAAACAGTACCGTTTGATAATCCACATGTTGCAGCAGTATTAATAAAAACATTTTTACGTGAATTAACTGAACCATTACTCACTTATGATTTATATGATGAAGTTATGCAGTTTACAAGTAAGTTCCATAAGTAATGTAATCTTTATAAATATGTTCTTATTTGTTTAAGTTATGTATTAAATATTTATAGATAATTAGAATTGAAAATCATAATTTATAAATTAATTTTCTTTTTAGGTTGGACTAAAGAAGAACGCCATAGACAGGTTTCAATACTAATACTTGAAAAGTTACCAGTTCCAAATTATAATGTATTAAAGTATCTAATGCAATTTTTATACAGGGTGTGTATTTGAGTAATTTGTTAGATTGTAATTGATACTTCTTAATGTATAATTAAAATTATATAAAATTAATTTATTTTTCATTATATTGATTTTTTGCTTAGAAAAAAAAAGTTAATATGTTAATAAAGTGTAATATTTTTATTTTTGTTCTTAATATGATGAGTTCAATTTAGTTTTGTGTAAACAGTTAGCGTTTTACTATTTTAATTAAATACTTTGTGAATGGCAAAAGATTTGGATTTTTTTTTGTATTAACAAGCAACTTTCACATTTGTTTTTTATTTAGAATTAATATTTTTATAATATGTTGTAGGTGATGGACAGAAGTGATTTAAATAAGATGACGTCTTATAATTTAGCAGTAGTTTTTGGACCAAATCTTATATGGCCAGAAACAGAGCAGATGTCTTTGATTGCTATTGGACCAATCAACATGTTCACAAACTACTTGCTTCAGAATCAGGATAAAATATTTATTGTTTAACTTTGCTGTGTTGTTGTTAAACAGATATACACATGCACAGTGTAGCCATCGATGAGCTCCCTAGTCTCCTAGCATCGTATTTGTAAAAAAGTCAGAATTTATAGATTATGTATCATATTAACGATGCATGCCTTAATGTTAACTTGCTCTCGAGGCTTTTATCAATTAGGTTGTATAATGAAATGTGAACATTATATATTCTACTCAACATTCTTTGAATTTGGTGATAATCCATTTATTATCTGTATTCAATTCTTTTATTTAGAATAATGTTTATTTTTTATTTTTATATTTAATATTATTTAAGTTAATTAATTTTTTAATATTATTTCATGAAATTATTGGCATATTACCAAAATTTATTAGTTCTAAACTATAAGTTACCTTATGCTTAAACAAACATAAAAAAAAGAACTGACATTTTATAATTAACTTTTTTTAACATCTTTTTCACATATGTTTATTAATGTGTAATAAAATGTATTTAGATATAACAAACAGCATTTTCAGATGTAGGATATTTTTTTATGTTTCTAATTTTATAAATGAATAAATAATTTAAATTTCACTTTAAAAATTCGTCCATTTAAAGATAATTGTTTTGCATTTATAAAATTAGTTAATTGAAAATAAGATTTCACCATCTAATAGATATGAAATATTTTTTTTTTATGTTAAAAGAATTTTTTTAATATCTAAATAATATTGAATGTATGTGTGAAAAATGATAGTAAAATTTGAGTCTTTTCTTAATGCATAAGTATATATAGATCATTTATATAACATTCTGTGTCAAACACATTAATATAATATTAATTATTTTAGTCACAACGAAACTAATCATTTGGAGGCTAGGATCTAAAAAATTATCAAGATTTGTAATTGCAATTATTTTAGTAGTCTTGAAATATTTTTATACTATTCATTTTATGGTGCTAACAAATTGAAAAATAATAATATGGTTCTATGTCATTAATTTTGTATTAAAAAAAAATTATTCTTTTAACACATTATGGTCTGCAATATTTCGTGCTAGACTTCATCTGGAGTCCAGCTAATTTCGCAAAAAAATTCACAAAAAATAACTTCTTCATAAAATCGATGTAATTTTTAAACCAATGAACATTTTGAAATGAAATTTCATATCTGCCTATAAAAGGATTCGCTGCATAGATGTATGTAAATATAACAGTGGTTTTCAGTCTGTGATGCGTGTACCAGCGTGATAGTACAAAAAAGAGATGCTTTATAATAAACATAGTTTATTATAAAAAACACTTTTTAGCGTAAAAAATATCGGGAAGGGATAAAAATATGATAAATTACATAAAGCATATATTCTATATACAGAAATTGTTACAAAAAAAATAAGAGAACCAATTTCGACTTTATTTTGAAAAACAGAACTTTGCTACGGTAGAGATTACTTTATTTGAAACATTTTTCGTAATTTTTACAATTTACCAATATTTTAAATATATACACCACCTTCTTTTGATGGAATTAGAAAAACATATAGCTTTTATATATATATTTTTTGCGTCAAAAGTTTATACAACGAAACACGCGTGAACGGACTAAGAGAAGCGCAGCACGAAACGCGTTTATGCGTACCCGGACCGTAATGTGTTAATATGTTTATTTGTAGGAATAGTCTAATGATAAAAAAATTATTTTAGTACTAAAGTTGAAAATGAAATGAATGAATTAATATATGTACAGTTGGTTAATTAAATCCAATAGAAACTGAAATATGACAGATGATTTAAAGAATTCATTGTTATTATGAGAACGTTTTTAAATTTTGATGCGTGTGTGTGTATACATACATATATATATATATATATATATATATATATATAAATGTGTATGTATGTATTTTAAAGAACACTTGAAATGCTATTTTGTATTTTATGTTTGTTTTGTTTCATTATACTTTGGCACACACACATGCACACATTACATAAATGAGTATTGTGCATACTTTATGACATAGAACTAATTTATTATCTTAAACAAGTACTGTAGGTAATAAAATAATTGCCTATTACAATTAAAATGATTGTGTTTAATGTGGTATATGGACAATTAACCAAAGAAGATTAATGGAAACAGATGTAGACTAATGAATATTGTTTCTGTGAACTAATTGAAATTAGTTGATATATTAGGTATAAAGTAATATAATAATTGAACAACAGTTTTTTTTTAAAAAAAAACTGAAATGGTATCAATGTTAAAATTATAATATTAAGACATCACAGTTTAGAAATTTGTTACTATTTATACATTTAAATACTTTATAAATTAATATATTATATTAATGATGGCTGAAATTTCATAGAAAAGTTTTTATTTTGTTTGGTTAATATTTTTAGCGCAATTTTTTTTCTTCCAGTTTTATTCAAAATAGATTTGATTTTTATTATTGTGAATAATTTGCCAATTTTTATGTGAATTTTTTAAAATTATTTATTTTTGTGAATTAAGATATGTAACAATTAATAAATATTGAACATTTTTAATTTTTAACTATTTTAATTGTGATTATCAATAATTTACAGAATATGTTTATTTAGTACGATTTAAATAATTGTTTTATTAAGCTATCATTCATGTAATTATATATATGTGTTTGTATATCTCAATATATATATATATATATATATATATATATATATATATATATATTGTGTGTACATATATTTGAATTGTGTTTATATTAATTCAATAAATGATGAAATTGTATAGGTATTTATAACTGTCATTATTGTTAAAGAATATTTTTTTGTAACCAGTAGTTGTACATTTAATACTATAGTTTTATTTATAATACTGACCATTAAGTACTTAACATATTATTTGATCAACTAAAAGTAGTTTGATAGAAAATTGACAAGTTTATAAATATTGCTGTATCAATTTTATCATTTGATTTAATATTTTTAATCATTTTCTTACTACATACATGTAATATATATATATATATATATATATATATATATATATATATATATATATATATATATATATATATATATATATATATATATATATATGTGTGCACATATATACACATACATGCATATATATGCGTATGTACACACATATTCTATGTAATGCAGTTAATAAATGTATATGTATATATATTTATTTTTTTAAAGTAATACTTTTCTTTAAATTTTTGTAGTATAAGGCTCTGTAAGGCCTAATAATTATACTTTTATACCTCGTTTTGACATTCCATTTGACTTAATTTTTTTTTAACTTTTATTAGCTACAAAATATTTTTTTTGCAATTAATTTGCATAATGTTTTCTATTGAAATTAAATCAACATAATAAAATATACCACCTTTGTCTTCCTATTGTATATTCTTTTGTAATTTTTTCTACCCTTATGATTTGTTTTTTATAAATCCATTTATAACATATATGCATCATTCAAATAAAACATATAGTATATGAAATTGTTTATTATAAGAAATAGACATATTGGTTCTTAATTTCAGAATATAAAGTTGTGAATTATTTGAATATTGTGAATTTATAAATGTATTATTTTTAAAGATAATAAATAATAAAAATATGTTTTATTGTTTATCATTATGTTTGTGAAATTATTTTAATATATACACATTTATGTGTTTATATTTGTGTGTGTATGGAAATATGTTTGAAGAATGGGTTAAACAGAAAAAAATATATAAATATTTTTAATTTATTGTTCATTCATTTTCATCTATTTATTTCTAGTCAAAATACTTGTTATAGAAACCAGTTGTGTTTCTTCTGCCTCTTCATTTCTTTACAGTTTTTGAATTTCATTACTTATTGATTCTTTTTCAGTTTTCCATTTCTCCCCTTTTTCTCATTGATTTTTCTTTCAAATATATTTATTAGAAAATTGTTATGTAATACCCGTCAATACTTTACATTAGTTAACAAGTTTGAATTAGTTAATAGATTTACAGCTTAATTACTTCGTGCAGCAGTAGCATAGTGGAGGCCAACTCTGCTTTGGTGAAAGGGTTAATTGCCTATGTTCTATAATATGCAAGGATATGTAATGTTTGAGAAATTGAAATTATTTTAAATATATATTATTTATTCAAGATTATAATTGTGTTGCTGTGAAATTAAATAAATATAAAAAATGTTTGGATAACTTTCATAAACTTTAAATAGTTCCATTGCAAAATAAAATAATATTGAAAACAGCAAATTTTATACAAATTAATATTGTGCGTTCAATATAATAATTCAAATATTAAATATACAAAAAACTGATTTTATTTGTGATTAGAATATATAAAATTAAATTGAATAAATTTAAGTTTTAGTGAATGATAATGTATGTATGTAGAAAGCATTTCATAATTTATCTACGTATATTAAAAAAGGAGCTATTAATCTAGATTGTATATTAATATTAAAATATATTGAATTATGAAGGCTAATATTGGAACATTAAAAATAATTTTATAAATGTAAAGTAAATTTTTAAATTCCTTCATACGGTATCATTCTTTTCAAGTGCCATTTTTTCAACAAAATTTTTTATGAATTCTATTTGGGAAGGATTTCTGTTCATTGCTTCATCTATAGAATTTTTATATTCATTTTCATTGTTTTCTAAATAATAACATTTCGCTAAATATAACCAAGCTTTTAGTGAGTCTTCATTAAGTTTAAGTGCCATTTTTGAATCTTCAATTGCTTTAGAGTATAATTTTAAATTAATATATGTTAACGCTCTGTTTGTGTATAAAATACAACTGTCTTTAATATGAGATATTGCTTCTGTATATAACTGCAAAGCTTTTTCATACTGCTGTGAACGAAAAGCATTGTTAGCTCGTTTTTTTAATGTGCATGATCTCTCAGATCGTCTCATTCGATTTTCATATCTTTCAGCAGCATCTTTTTCAACAGATTTCATAAAAGATGCTTGTGACATTGTTTCTTGATTTTCTTCAATAAGAACTAGCAAAAGAGGGTAAAACCTATATTGATTTAAAATGATGTATACTTATATGCATACCTTTATTAATTACACTTTTATTAAATTTGACTTTTGTGCGAATGTCATTTATATCTGTAGACTGAATATCGTCTTTTAACTCATTGTTTTCAAGATAGTTTTTTGCCTGATCAATGGCCATATTTTGTATATTTTTATCAGTTGACTGCATATTTTTGATGATATTACTTATATCATTTACTTTGTGCAAAAAATTATTGAATTCTTCATTTTGATCCATGATCAACTTTTAAATTCGTTTTAATTCAATTAAATAAATAGTAGTTTCTTTTAACAGAGTGGGTTGATCTTACATCAAAAACAAACTTTCATACTTAGTTTCCATAGTAATGGAAAAACTTACAATATTAAAATATACCTATACATGCATACATAAATACATACATATATATATATATATATATATATATATATATATATATATATATATATATATATATATATATATATATATAAAATACACTCGTGCACTCATTCGTCAAGAACTTAGAAAATTAGAAGTTATCATTTTATTATGGCAGAGTAAAATAAATAAAATTGCAAATATATTTGTAGAAAGGTATATTTTTCTAAAATGTATTGTTTCATTTTGTAAATAAAAACTATAAAAAAATCACTATTTTTATTTCTTTTTTCATATGTATAGAATGTTATCATGTGTTAAAACAATTATAATTCTTTTTTTAATAATTCCTTTAATTTTTGAGATACTAATGCCATATTTGCTCGTTTTTGACTTGATTTAGCTACACTGCCAAGCAATGCATTGAATACTTTTGTTTTTCCTGCTCTATATTCTTCTACTAATTTTGGATTTTTATCAATACAAGCTTTGCACAATAATGCTATTTCTTTATCATCAATAATTTGTGATAAATTTTTCATTGCAATGATTTCTTCAGCGCTTTTTGTTTTGTTTAATATCATTTCTGTTAATACATCACGTGCTGTTAATAAATTTATTCGACTCGTTTGTAATAAGTCTATTAATTCTCCTAATTGATTACTTGTAATACTGAAATTAAATTACAATTTTGTTTATTAATTGCATTAAATTAAATTTATAACAGTGATAACAATACTGATGGCTGACATTTTTTTAACAATCTATCAGTTTTTACATACATGAATATTTAGGGTACATTTAATTTTTTAAAATTATATATATATATATATAATACTTTTGTTAAATATTTATATAACCACAAATGAACAATTACATTATGCAGTTAATTGCAGAAATAATAAAAAACAAAAGCTAAGGTGAATTGAATTTTTTATAAAAGAGATCTAACTACTAAACAATATTTTTGTAAAGGTTTTATGTGTTTAAATCATTGTTCTAGATTTGATTAAATTAAATTTTGCATTTGTATTAATTATATTTTTAAAAAAAACAGTTGTAATATAAAATATTTAAGGAAATTACATTTTATAGTATTAATTCATTGATTTGAATTAAATGTAAGTTATTATATGAAACAAAATAATCATATTAATAAAAAATTATAATTACCAGTCTAAACTTAAACGGTTTTTATTAACAATCGTTAACAGTTCAACAATTAATATTGATGAAACTAATTTAGGAGATCTATTAAGATTTAATTTCATGATATCATTAAATTTCTCTAATAATTCTTCTTCATTCTAGAAAAAAATATTTATGTATATGTATGTGTGTATATAGCAATAATAATGATTTCTTATAGTTTACAAAGTAATATTTTTTGTAATGAAATGTTTAATTCATTTTTATAAAAAATATATGAAAATAATATCTTATTAATTGTAAAATAAGTAAAAAATACCTACAACTAGTATAATTGCTGTTTCTAAAGGAAGATTATATTTCTCAACTATTTTTTTTCTTGTAGTTTCAGGTAGTTCAGGAAGGCTTTGTTTTAATGTTTCTACATTAACTAAACCAGGAATACAACATTGTGATTCATCTACTTGTAAATATAAAAGACCCAAGTTAGCTTCTGGCATGTAACGATAATCCTTAAATAAAAAGTAAGTAATTTTAACATTAATACATAGTGAAATTGTGTTATTATCATTTAAAATTATTAACATAAATCAGTACAATTATTTTTATTTTTTGTGTATAATATATTGAAGTTTTGATCTAATGTTTGATTAAACAATCTTTATAGATTATTAAACTATATTTTTTTTTAGGAATTACAAATTATTTTTCGAAAAATAATGATTGATAAAATAAAATCTAAAATATTATAGAATGATTGAAATTGTAAAAATAAACTTACTTGTTTTTCTTCCTTGTCTCGCATAGGCACAGTCATTTTATTTACAGCATCCCATGCTCTGGTTTCATTATATATTTTTCCACCATCCATAACTACACATTTTTGACGAGCAATTTCATAGTTAACTGCTGCTGCAACTCCTCTCACTGATCCTATATTCTTTATTTCTGTTCTTGTTCCAAATTTATCACCTTCTAAATGTATTGAAACATTTGCATCTACTCGTAATGCTCCTTCTAATTTTATGAGAAAATAACATATATTAGAAAACAAACATATACTGTATAATATTTACATTTGCATGTAGATGTTCAAATGTACATACACTTATAAATATATATTTATATGAATAAATACATTTCAAGTATAAATGAAATATTTATATTTATTACCTTCCATTTTGCATGAGCAAGTGTTTAGTTTTTTTAAAATAAGTATAAGTTCTTTGACAAGAGCAGCTGCTTCTTCACCGTCACATAAATCTGGTTCAAAAACAATTTCCATCAAAGCAACACCAGCACGATTTAAATCTATTAGTGATCTTTAAATGTAATTGAATAACAAAATAAGAAATATATACTACCAATATTTTTAAACAAATGATTACCTATTAAGTACATCATCATATAAACTTTTACCGGAGTCTTGTTCTAGTTGTAGTTGTTTAATACAAGATATTTTGGTAAATGCCTTTTTATGAACAGATTGATTAAAAACTTCAAATTTTAAATTACCATTTTTTGCAATTGGATGGTAAAATTGAGTTATTTGGTATCCTGCCTTAAAATAAATAATAAAATTTGTGTATGTATAACAATTATTTAATTTATATAGAATTTACAATACAATAAAAATTATATTCGTATAAAAATGAAACAATTCCTTAAAAATTATTTATAAATAGGTTTAAACACTTTCAAATAATGGAATTACTTCCCCACATTAAGATTTTTTTATAAAAGTATTTAACAATGATTAATATAAATTTCAATAATTATTTGACTATCCTAGGACATAGTTAATGAAAAGTATCTTAGCCAAAAGTGAATAAATGAGTGTTATACAATCCTTATAAAAAAATATTGTGATATTGAGGAGTAATTCTTGAGTTACAGAAATAATTAATTATAATTTCAAAGTCAATTATTACATAAAAAATTAGACTTACTGGTAAATCTGGATAAAAATAATGTTTTCTATCAAATGTTGAAATAGGACAAATTTTACATGATAACGCTAATGCTGTTAGTACAGCTGCTTCAACACAACGGCGATTTAAGACCTATAAAATTATGTGTGTAATGTTTATATATATATATCAATTTACTGATATAACATTATTCTAAAATGAAATCTATTACAGAATTAACTTCATTTACTGTAAATTTATAATAAAAATAAATATACTAACTGGCAATGTTCCTGGAATTGCTACATCGAATAATGCTACATTTGTGTTGACGGAGTTAGAAAATCCAGTTGGTGCTCCTGAGAAAAGTTTTGACGATGATGCTATTTGTGCATGTATTTCTAGACCCACAACACTTTTATATACTAATCTGTAATTACATATATAAATATATGTATATTGGATGTTCACAATAATATTAAAAAAAATTGACAATAAGTTTACATACTTATTTTCATCTTTACAAGTACAATATTTCCGGATATAATTTGCAATTTTGTTGATTCGCTGAAAAGATTTTGAATGTATGTATTTCATTTTCTTTGAACTGAAATAAAATTTTCAAGTTTATCAATATGTAAGTCTTTAAAATGCATCATATTATAAATATGTTATAAAAATACAATGTATTACAAATACAACTTGTTAAAATATATTTTATATAGTAATAATTAAAATATGTATAAATAATTAAATTTTATTGTTTTTATTAGGTTGCATTAAAAAATAGTAACTAGAGTAGTGCTATTGCTTTACTGGTTATAAACATTAATTTATATATTGGCAGACAAATTATTTTACAAGTACGTGTTTGCTTACATATTTAATTCATCAGTTGTACATTAATTATATCAGCAATTCATTCTTTAACATTTTAATTTTTGGCGTGACATTAAATGTAAATTATTACTCTCATTGAAAACATAGTGTCAAATCAGACACAACTTTTTGTTTTTATTTATTTCATAGTTAAGTTGTATTGAAATGTAATTTTATTTAGTTACGAATTTTTGTCATATAATCTATTAAGGTTAATTTAAAAAATCGAGTTCCAGTGTTCGCTTTAATTTTCTCAACAGAGATCTACGTTATATGTAAATATATATCATTGCAGTTTTCAAACTGTTTTACTAATTGTTAAACAGAAATTTGTATGTACATATATATAAAATATTTTTTCAGTACATATGTGTATATATATATATATATATATATATATATATATATATATATATATATATATATATATATATATATAATTACAATGTGAATTAGCCTAATGAGACTGAAGGATAATAAACAATAGTAAATGATAGTAAGCAAGGAAAAGTGTTTAAATTCATCAGTTTCATTTGAGCCACCTATGTGTATGTGTATGCGTGTGTATATTTTTACAATTTCATATTTTTTACGTCAATTCTATTTATATAAGTTGTCTTTTTATTTTTTTGAATAAAACTTAATTTATAATCATTTTTATAATAATTTTATGGTAGATTGGATTTTATAATGTTGCATTCTGAAGACAATAGCATGGTTACTGAAATGCTTATTACCAACAAAAAAGTAAACCAACTGATTATTGATTACGCCAATAGTGTCGATTCTTTTTTTTAAAAAATCTTTTAAGCTATAAATAATATGTGTATTTGTAGCATAAATAATTATGAATGATTAGTTTTCATGAAATTAATATTTTCAGAATAGTATTTTTTAAAACTTTTTTTTAGTTAATAACTTATGTTTGTGTTTAATAACTTATGTTTCCGCATATTTTCAAATAGCGATGATGATTAAAATATGTATGAAAAAATGTAAAATAAATTACACATACACTCGCTCGAAAAAATCTGAGTACACCTATCATTATGGATATATTTCTCAATAAAACGAACTTATTAATGTAAATTTGAAAACAAATATATTTTTTATTAATTCTATAAACTATTAATTATTTATACATGACAATTCAAAACATTTTAAATTTATAACAAATAAACTAAAAAATAAAACACAAAAATTCATACAAATTGAGCAGAAAATGTCTGCGTACAAAAAATGAAAATCGAAAATAATATAAAGTAAAATAAACTTTTTAAGTGAATTAGTAACTGGTTGGATAGCCTCTTTTTTAAGAACCTCCTATAATATTTTTTTCATGGAATATACAATTTTTGTAGTTTCTTCAGTACTAATCTTATTCCACTCTTCTTCTATAACTTTCTTCAACATTTTCTTTGAAATTATGTCATATTGGCGAATTCTACGTTTAAGAAAATCACAAATATGCTGTATAGGATTTAGGTCTAGAGATTGGGGAGGTGCATACAATTGTTTTGGAATGTTATATAATATCTATAGCTCAACAACTTCTGCCGTGTGCTTCGGATCATTGTCATACAAAAAATTATAATCGGGATCTAGATTTAATTTTTCAGCAGTTTTCTTTATATTTCGTTTTAAAATATTTAAGTATGCATATTTATCCATCGTGGATACTAAAAACTCCATTTGTCTCACGCCCTTACTTGTTATATACCCCTAAACCACTACTCTATCACCACCGAGTTTCACAATAGGAACAAGATTTTTTTTATTTAGTGATGTACATACAATTTTGAGTCCTTTTATTGCAAAAATCAAATATTTGCCCTTGTCTGAGAAAATCATGTTTTCCCAAAATTAGATTAGTTTATTAATATGTTCATTTGCATATGCAATCTGTTTTTATCTATTGATACCTGAAATAAATGATTTTTTACGCGCAACACGTTCATGCTATCCACCCTTTTTTATTCTTTTTCGCACAATATCAGCACAGATTTGTTTTTTAAATAATACTTTGATATCTTTTGCAATTTGGAGTGCAGTTATTGGGGATTTTCTTTCATTGAAGCTACAATATTACGCCTTTATCTAAATGTTAAGTTCGAAGATCGGCCAGAAAGTGGTTTTGAAGTGGATTTAAAATTTATTACAACCCTTTGAATGAAAGAATGTTGTCGTCCAACACCCTTTCCTATTTCACGAAAACTTTTTTCTTCTTTTCCTAACTTTAAAATAATTTTACATTCACTAGAAATTTCCTTTTTTTGAATTCCATCTTATTTATTTTTTGCAAAAAAATTTATTATTACTTACTAAAAATGATATTTTAGTGTTTCAGTTGCAACATACGAACTATGACATAAAACTGTGATAATTTTAAAACAACAATAAGTGCAAATATTGCAAAAAATCGATGATTTACCGTTTAATAAAATATGTACGAAGATTTTTTCTACTCAATTTGTATGAACTTTTGTGTTATTTATTTTTTAGTTTATTTGTTATAAATTTAAAATGTTTTGATTTGTCATATATAAATAACTAGTAGTTTATAGAATTGATAAAAAATATGTTTGTTTTCAAATTTACATTAATGAGTTTGTTTTGTTGTGAAATATATCGGTATTGATAGGTGTACTTAGACTTTTTCGAGCGAGTGTATATACATTGCAATAAATGAAAAATGAATATGGATCATATACATTTAGAAATGTCAATCATTATATTTTATTACAATATTTAATATCATTTTAAATTGATAATGATATCTATTGCAATTAAAATAATGTATAATAATACATATATGTGTTTACATATATATATATATAAATATATATATATATATATATATATATATATATATATATATATATATATATATATAAAGTTATAAATATAGATTCAACAAATATATTTAAGTGAAAAACAAGGATAAGATCGAGATTGCTAAATAAATTGTGTATGTTTTTTTTAAATCTTATCACGAGTACGTCATATAAAGTTATTGTTTAATTAATTTTTAACTTATAGAACGATCTTTGAATGTTGAAGTGTCAGAACAATTTTTCAATTAAAATCATAACAATGGTTTTTAGTATGTTGTTTCGTTATGGATCTTTTGTCACATTCTGCATCGCGTTTTATTTTATCTATTTAGACATAAATTCTATGTTTGTTTAGTATATAATTGACGTGAAAATCATTTTGTATCGAACAAATAACATTTTTAATACTAATTTATTCGTAATTATGGCTTCGTTATTGTATTATTTAATGTCTGTGAGCGTGTTTCTTCTTACATCTTACTTATTGGGTAAGTGTTCATTTATTCTGAATAGTGAAATAACTATATTTTCCAGTAGATTAATAAGGAAATATTCAGGTTACGATTTTGCCAATTTTTGCACATCATTTATATAAAACATTAAAAAATTATAAGTTTTTATTTATTGTATAACTTTTAATTCTTATATTGTTTATAGACGTACGTATATACTTGGGCCATCCAAATGTGACGCTTAGATTTATTTTATTAAAAAGAAACATGTTTATAGAATGGGGTGTAGGAAAATATGTGTATAGTTTATTTTTAATAAAACATAAATTTAGGCGTCACGTTTGAATGACCATATATATATATATATATATATATATATATATATATATATATATATATATATATATATATATATATATATATATATACACATACATACATACATATACGTCTGTATGTCTACATATATTTATAAAATTACATTGAGTCAAATAAGGTCAACTATTATTATATTATTCATTTTTGTTCAAGCAAATAAATGATCATATCAAGGTTTATACATATATATATATATATATATATATATATATATATATATATATATATATATATACACATACATACATACATACATTTACACACACACAGTGCCCTTCAAAAGTTAGTTAAAATAAACACTTCTAAGTTTTTAAGTAAAATAATATTAACACTAGATTTACGGAGCGAGTCAATTTGACTCATTTAAGATTTTGTTGCTATATATATAGAAAACTTAAATATTATTTTTTAAAAACATATGTTGGTTTTTAATTACATAATGACACATATGCAAAAAAATTATATTACATATTTGGATATATATCATTATGTAATTAAAAACCAACATATGTTTTTAAAAAATAATATTTAAGTTTTCTAAATATATAGCAACAAAATCTTAAATGAGTCAAATTGACTCTCTCCATAAATCTAGTGTTAACACTAGAACTACCACACCAGTAAAAATTACTGGTTTTACAATTTTATTTTAAAATTCCTACTTCATGTTACATTTTTCTGCAATGATGTCATGGCTTTTGCAGCAATAACTAAAGAAATAGTATAATGGATTTTATTTTTTTATTTATTTTTAGTCATAATCAAAATAATTTTGTATTATGGATATTTATACCAATATCAGTCAAAATGACTGCTACTTGTCAAAGTGTAAAAGGGTTCTGCAATCTGTTTACCGAACTCGAATTAACCAATTTTCTTATTTGTACAACTTCTCACACGTTCTTAGAATTTTCATTGCGTATCATTCTATATGATGGTGCTAATTATCAGGAAAATTCCGGATCGATCATGATACTAATGCAAAAATAATGCATTGATTCAAAAATATATTTAGTCGTTAATTTAGATCTGGAGACGTAGAATGTGAATTGACGTTTTTGTTATATATGTTGCACTCATATAATATAATAAATAATAAAAAGATAAAAATATAAATATATAATAAACGACCTATAATTTCAGTTAATGTGAGGTGAGAATAATGAATACAATTATAAAATTTATGTAATGACTAGTTTTATTTTTATAAGTCCTGAAAATGGAAAAACGATTGAAAACCTCTGGATTATTGCAAAAACTGAACGAAACGCGGAAACAAGGGAACTACCAAAAATCTGCAAAACGAAGGATACTATGGCTCGTTTTTCATCATTATTTTATAAATCAAATGGGCGTGCTCTTATAATTTATAAAAGTAAGCCGAAGAAAAAAGTTCTTTTATTGAGTTCGGAACATAAGTCTGTCAGAATTGAGAAAAGTAATAAGCGCTTACCTGAAACAGTTGAATTTTATAATAAGACTTAATTTGGCATAGACATTGCAGACAAAATGGCAAAGAAATATAGTGTCAAATCAGGATCAAGAAGATGACCACTTCAAGTATTCTTCAACATTTTAGATTTAGCTGGCATAAATGCCTGGATCTTATATAAGGAAATAACAGCTGAAAAGATATCCAGAAAAGATTATATGTTTCAACTAGCAGATGAACTTGCCACTGAAAATGTAAAATTTGGGATGGAATCACGAGATGTTAATGTACAAACAACTTGAAAGAGCTCGCTTTATTTACGTAAATGGTGTCAATTAGGGTACTATAATAACAATAGGACTACCACCATTTGCAATACCTGTAAAAAATATGTATGCGGAAAATGCACTCAGAAGGAAAAGTACTTTTGTAAGAAATGTGACAAATTATAACTTTTTATATCTAATAATTTACTTTATTCTATAAGAATAATTTAACTTTGAAATGGAAATTTATTTATTTTTTTTACCAAAGCTCATATTCTTTATTGTACTTATTAATTTTATGAACCCATTTGCATCCGCGAGCGGAATATTCTCCGCACGACGACTATCGCTTATCACCAGCCGCGGACTGTTACGCTCTCAGCAATATTCTCCTGTCGCCGTAAAACATTTCGAGTGTCTTATGAGCAGTATAGAAAAATTTTAAGGCTTAAAAATTTCGGAACATCTAGCTCATTACCCTCAAGGTTTTCCTTATTCATTGTTCTTTAGATCTCTTTGACCGCTGATAATATAATGGGTATTTCTAATCTAAATATAAATTTTAAAAACAACTTAATTTCATAACTTAAATTAAAATAAAATTTTATTTGCACAATGAATGGCAACCATTTTTCTGATTCTGAGTCCAGCGTGCAAATAGAAACAAGTCGAAAGCGTGTATGTATTATTTCACACAGTGATTAAATTTTTATAAATTATGTGATTCTCAAACAAGATGTATTCATAACTTCAAAATATACATTGGGAAAGACAAGACTGATTCTAGATCTGCTAGTAAAAATGTTGTGATGAATTTAATGAAAGAGAGTGAACTATTGCATCAAGGGTACTGCTTTTATATAGATAGCTGGTACAGTTATATCGTGAACTGTGTAATTGCAAACAAATGTTGGTGGTACTGCAAGAGTAAATAGAAAAGAGATACCTAAGGAACTAAAATCCGTTAGATTAGAAACGAGAGAAGCTATTATATTTTCAACAGAAGATATAGCTGCAGTAAAATGGAAAGATAAGAAAGATGTGGTTATATTAACAACAATACATTCTTTAGATTTTTCCAAGACGGGAAAAGTAAACCGATATAGTAGAGAAAAAATTTCGAAATCAAAGAAATAATAGATTATAATAAAAATACGAGTGTAATTGATATAGGCGACACCTCATTCTCCGCATTGTGTAAATTTCACACAATGCGAAGATGTAGAGCAAAGCATATAAAAAAATATATTTTTTATTTTGTGGATATGATGCTGTTGAATAGTTATATCTTTTTCAAGAAAAATAAAAAGGATCGAGCTTTCCACATTTACAAGTAAAAACTGGCGGAAGAAATTATTGCCAAATATTTAAAAAATAAAAGGATAAAGAAATCATCTATAAATGATTCAATAACAAGGTATATTGGCCGACACTTTCCCACAAGAACACCTCCAATAGAAGCAAAGGGAAGAAAAACATCAAAGCTATGCAATGTATATTTATTTAAGTCCCTTAGAAGAGAAACTGTTTTTCAATGCGATATTTGCAATGTACAGTTATATAGACCATTTTAAAAATTACCATATTAATTTAAAAAATCTACGTACTATCTCAGTTTATTTATTATACAAATGTATAATACTATCTTTTGTCTAATCATTACACGTAATTTCTAAGTAAAATCAATAATAAACGAAAATACAAGAATTATCGTTGTGCAGTAATGCGCGGTGACACGGCCGGTTGTGTAACGCTAGTAGCGATTTTAGAGCTGTGATGCAAATGGGTTAATGTGTAAGTAATAAAATGTACCAATCCTCATTTAGGGACCAAATGGGTTAATGATACCAAAAACGTACAAAATTACATGGAATTCCTTTTATAAGAAAGTAATAAATCAATAAATATAAAAATATTCTATTATTACATGATTTTTAAAGATCAGTCATTTTGACTGATTTTGGTAGAAATAGCTTCGTCTAATTGTCGGTAATTCTAGTGTTAACAACTCTGTTTCTCATCACTGGCTTGTATAGTCATGATTTATAATTACAAAGCGTCATTATTTTTAAAAGGGTATTCCTCTAATTCATATCACTCGCGTAACTAAACAATAAGTAGTACGTAATCATTGAAATTCACCGCAACTAGAAGTTAGTTGAAACCGAACATTCGTGCTATTCGCGTTAGAGAAAAACGTATTTGTTTAGGTTTAATATACTCTCGTAGATATTTTACAGTAATATTTAATCTCCAAAAACAATTATTGTCTATTATTAGTGAAAAATGGGTCCGAGGCGAATGTTAACTATAGAAGAAAGATCAAAAGTTGTGAGTGAATATGAAAGACTAAAAAATTATAGTGCGGTTGGAAAAATGTTTAAAATTAGTGTCGAAGGAGTAAGGAAAATAATAAAAAAGAGCAGAGAAGTTTCGACGCTTATAGATAAACCACGTTCTGGGCGACCTAGAGTCACTACTGCCAGTGATGATCGGCGTATAGTACGACAGTACATAATTAATCCGAAAATTGTTATAAGAGAAATTCGAGAACAACTGTACGAAGCAGGGACATCAGTTTCTGAAACCACTATTAGAAGACGTCTTCACGATGGTAAGTTGAGGGGCTATGTGGCTAAAATAAACCCTTATTGACATGTGTCCATAAAAAAGGAAATTAAATTTTGTCAAAAAATATGTGAATAAACCACTGGACTTTTGGAAACGAGTAATTTTTAGCGACTAGATTAGGTTTGAAATATTTGGAAATCCTCAACGCTAAACAGTTTGGAGAAGTAGCAGTGATAATGTTTACATTAACAAGTTCCTGCAACCAATTGTAAAATATGGCAGAGAAAGTGTCATGGTGTGGGTATGTTTTTCTTGGTATGGAGAAACAGATTACTTATTATTGAGGGCAAAATACAGCGCAAATGGTCTGTAAATTTTACAAGAAAATTTACACCAATCCGCTGAAGCAATGGGATTGGGTCAGGTTTTGACTTTTCAACAGAACAACTACCTGAAGCATACGGTTAGAAGAACTAAAGAATTTTTCACAAACGATGTAGATGTTTTTGAATGGCCATCAATGTCACCCGACCTTAATTCTATTGAACATTTGTGAGACGAATTGGACCACAGGATCCCCATATCTTCAAGACCCAACAATACTCAATTTAAAAACAAAATTTTGGAAACGTGGTCTAGTTTACCCCTCAGTGCTTTACAAAACCTTGTAGAATCAATGCCTGGAAGGTTTAATGCTGTTCTGAGGAATAATGGTGGTCATACAAAATATTAAAAATCAAAAAAAGTATTTTGATTTTTTACATCATTTTCTTAGTGATTTTCAACTAACTTTTGACATTAGACTTGGCGGTAGTTTTTGTATAATTTATGATTTGTTTGAAGCATGATTGCTAATTCCTTATCAAAATGACTATTATTAATTAAGGTTTAATAAACAGTGTTTCATTTGGAAATATTTGTATTATTTTGCACAAATTTTCATTTTTATGTTATTTTTTCATTTTAATTAACTTTTGGATGGCATTATATATATATATATATATATATATATATATATATATATATATATATATATATATATATATATATATATAGATATAGATATAGATATATATATAGATATGCAGATCTGCACCTTCTATATGTGCAATGCGCACGGGCGGCCGATTCCAAGAAAAACTTTTAATTTTTAGATATGTAATACAACACATTCTTTAAATTTGTCTAGCCACATCAGCCCTTATGTAATATTTTGACCTGTTTGGCGTTACTTGATTATAGCTTTTAACTACATATTACTGAGAGACCATTTTCGAATACAAACACATACTATCACCAAAGATGCAACGACCTGAAATGGTCAATTGTTTAGATTTTTGTATCATTGAAGTAGTTATTCTAGATGCGCAAATAACCTAGTTAAACCAGCTAATTAATAACCTAGTTTACAAACACTTATGTATATATGTCTCTTAAGTATGTATGTATGCTTTCTTTTTTTTATTTTCACGCCCCCTATATTCTTTTCTACAATATTTTTCAGTTGGTTTTGGCTCGAAAATTATTCACAGGTAAATTTCTTTTGTGTTTATTTATAGGTATTTTTTTAAATTTAGGTTTATCACGAATCATAAATATAATTATATACTCACAGCACAAACTGAGTACACTTTTTTATTATCATTACTTTTAGTATAAATGCTTTACTCATATGTTATTCTGTTTCTACTTTTCTCTTTTCTAATAAATGTTCCATGTAACTTTTTAATGTTTGAATTTGGCTTAATCTTTCTCTGTTCAGTATTTCCATTTTCGATTGTTATTTAAATTGATGTCTCAAATATTTAAATATCTCGAATGAGAACAAGTGTTCTTGAGATTCTTTTCTGTAATACATACTATGGTTTCATCTTTTCTTTTTTGTCTTCCAATTTCATAACCTATGTATGAACTCAGTTATGATTTTTTTTTGTTTGTTTATTGAAATTGAATATGTAGTATTTCTCACTTCTCTAATTGTTAATTTGTAGGAGGTAATGTGTATGTTATATATTACTTTATTGAATATTGATAATTAAACTGAATTTCTGAGCATAGATTGCAAACAATTTAGTTTTAATTAAACAATACATAAATTAGTTACTTGTCTTAATAGTACAGACATTTATTAGAAATATTGAAAATGAATGAGAATGTAGGTTCGAGATTATACAATATAATGTTCAGTAATCATTTTTGGTTCAATTCAAACTTTTTCATGAAAGCATCAATGAAATGAAGAAGTTTATTAATCTAATTAAAATTATTCGTTTTCCTACTTGCCTACTGTTGTATTGTTCTTCTTTAATAGACATCGTTACATATTTTGCCATGATCTTTACATCTCATTTCATTTAAAATAGCTTGATAAAGAATTTGAGATATTTTAGATCCTAGATCATATAAATTTAATATCAAGTTGTTTTAATATGACAAACATTGAAATATATCTATATTGTTCCAGAGGAAATATTTAAAAGAAATTTATATTATTTGTTTGTTTATAAGAAAACATTGATTCAATAATTGGAAGAAAATTATATTATATATATATATATATATATATATATATATATATATATAATTTTTCTTTTTGCATTAAATGGTTGTATTAATATTTGCAAATAATTACTTTTTATTTTAGATAGTGTAATGGCTGATGATGTAACTGAATTTTTTCCAAATGTTGCTACAAATCGAACGAAAGTTACATGGGCTCATGCAGTTAATAGTAGAAAGTTATTAAATAAAGCGTTATCCGGTAAGTTAATAGAATATATATATATATATATATATATATATATATATATATATATATATATATATATATAATGTAGTGAGATATAAATTTGTATGAAATAAGATGTTTGAAATATTCGATATTCAGGTAATGTGATGATGTTGGAAGCAGATGTAGTACTTGGAACCCTGATTGATCAATCTGATATGAACCCGATTCCTATAATGGGACATCCTCCCACTAACGTATCTGACATTTCACTAGAACAGTTTCTTAATGAAATTCAAGATTTTAATGAAAAACAAATTGAACAGGAGAAGAAAAAAGGAATTAAACTTGATTTTAAAACCATTATAGTGTTTGAAGAATCTGTACCCATTGTACAATCATTGTATGATAAAGTAAGTTTGTGTACTTTGTTATTCTTTTTTTAATTGTTTAGTATTTTTATTTAATGATTTTTAGACTTACAGAAAAATGATTTTATATAAAGAAATCAAAATTTTTATGTCCTAATAGAAAAATACGTTTTTTAGTTTTATTTTTGATTATTTTTTTTAAAAATATAATTATTTTTACCATAATTACATTTATTTTATTTAATTTACACATATAAACTATTGAACATTTTTGTCTTTATTTACAAAATGTTTGAAAACAAATGCTTTTGATTCCTGTAAATCTGAAAATATTTTTACTTTTAAATCTTTTAAGCTTAGGAATAAAAAGAAATCATATAAGCTGAAATCAAGACTATGTGGTTTTTAATCATTCAATAAAGAATCAGAAATTTGTGTTGGAAAAGATTAAACAATAATACGTACCAAAGAAGAAATATAATTATAATAATAATAAATTGTACGAAAGAAGAAACGTAATTATTTATTTTATAGATGTTATATCCAGTTTGGATAAATGCTGATATTATCCCAGGCCCAATAAAAAGTACAACGGTACCGGTCGATCCTGTACGTTTTTTTGCCGGTAGTAAAAATTTCAAACGGAGTACTCTTTCAATCGGATGGACGACGAGGTATGGAATTCATACTGGGAAAGGATCTTATACCGATGAACATATTGCAGAGATGTTAAAAACAGTCGATGTAAATAAAGTTCATAGTAATATAACTTTTCCGGTTAGAGCAGGCTTGGCCGCAGAGAGTTTAGTACAGATGCAACATTTAATTAAAAATGTTACGAATTCTACATTGACGATATGGTCTAGTATGGCAGATCCTGTTAATGTAGAAAAATTACGAAATTTAATTCTAACAATCGGTTTAGATACTTGTTATTTGGATGTCCCAGAAGATTTAGCAAACAAGTTGCATTTAGATAGATCTCAGACTGAGTAAAAATTAAATTAATTATATTGTTAGGTAAATTTAAATGAAGTACAGAAAGTGTGTAATTGAAATTAAAATATACATAAAGATACATAATTTTATTTATATACTTATACACATACATGTGTAAACTATACAAATGTAATTATTTATATCTATATACAGATATAATTATTTATTGTATATGTAATGTTGTAAAAATATTTTATATAAACAATATGTATGAACCTGTTTTATTATTTTTTCCCTTTTCAAGGTTATTAAATTTATTGCATATAAGTGATCCATGTAATTTAAATGGTATTAATTTATTCTTAAGATTTTATTTTATGGTTTCTTAAAGCAAAATTCTCATTTATATATTTATAGGCAATCAAATAGAAATCATTTGAAGCGCAAAATCTTTCATGTTTAATATACTAGCTGGAATTTCTATAATTTCATTTATTTATATTTTTTAATAAAGATTGTAAATAATGGTTAAGTAAATATTCGGAAATATTATAGGTTATTTAAGTATCATAATTATCATTATCAAAGGTAATTGCCCTCTCGCCGATTTAATCAATGATACTTGTTCAAGAGATTATAATTTAATTGTGGTAGTTTCTCATTACTTTCCTTAATCGTGCTTTATTATAGCAATACTACTTGCTTCCTAACGGAATCGAATGTAATCTCTCACATGATAGGTGGTGTTCTTTGCCATTAAGCTATCTGTTGGCGTTATTTAAGTATATTAAATTAATGTTTAGAAAATGTCTAACGAAGTCTACTATTATGTTTGATTAGTCCTTACAGTCAAACATAGAGAAGGTAGTACTGTTTTAGTCCTACATTCGGTTTGAACAGTCGAATTATTATCAGTGATTATGTAAATATTTTTTAGTAGCGAAGTGAATTTTATGGCTTACACCTACCATATTTTAAGATGACAATATTCGTATACATGCAAGTGGCAGCTTTCAAATATGATTTGAAAAGCATAAAAAAGAACTTAATTACGTTTATTGACCAATATAATCGAATTTCTATATTTAATTTTAGAATGTAGAACGAGAAGTAGGTTCTCTTCTTCATTATCTTTTTAAAAAGTTGAAGACACCTTATAAGAGGAATGGTACTTGTATAATATTCCATTAGAGATCATTAAAATTTAAAGGTAAAAATCCTAACTCCAAATTAATAAAAAAATATTTTTAGTTCACTGTCTCTATTTTATATATCATCTCATCCCCTCCCCCTCTGCACACACACACACCTAGATATATATTATTATTATCATCATAAAAGCTTATATAAGTCCACTGTTGAGTGAAAGTCTTATTGAATGTAGTTAGATCTTCCTAAATGTTTTTCTGAGATTCTTCCATTGTATCCTGTTTGTGGCTAATATTATCTAATCCTTATTTTTACTTTACTTCACAATTTTATCCCTCCAATTCTGATAGGATTATTTCCTTTGTCTCTGTCATATATATATATATATATATATATATATATATATATATATATATATATATATATATATATATATATATATATATATATATATATATATATATATATATATATACATACATACATACATACATATATACATACATATATACATACAAACATACATACATACATATATATATATATATATACATACATACATACATATATATATATATATACAGGATATTTTTTATGTAAGGCACTATTTTGTTCTTGAATAATTTTTGAACAAAATAAGTGGAAGTAAATTTTGTTCATGAACAATTTATTTAAGGCTCTGACAATTATGTATGGAATATGATATAGGACAAAAGGGCGCCTCTCGTAGCTATATAAATCCGGACTTTTAATAACATTTTCTAATATATTTGAGTACATTTCTAGAGTTATTTGCTCGATTTCGTGACGAATGTTTGTCTTTAGTTGTTGAATTGTTGTCAGTTTGTTAGCGTAGATGTGTCCTTAGAAGTTTGTTAGGTAAATATGTCCTTTAGAATTTCTCTTGCTGCACGAACAGTATGGCATGTGACACCATCTTGTTAGAACCACATGTGCTGTAGACTTCGTTTAATTTTTGGTAAAAGAAATTTCGTAGCATCGCACGATATTGTTCCTCAATAACAGTCATGGAATTTTCTCTAGTATCTTTAAAGAAAAATGGTCTAATGACACCACCAGTTCAAATTACACACCACACTATCATTCTATGAGGTGTAGAGATCGTTAATGAATTAATCTCGGATTCTCGGATTCTCTGATTCCCAATAACGACTATTGTGTTTGTTTATGTACCCACTCATAGTGAAATGAGCTTCGTCGCTCATGATTAAATTTTCATAAAATTCTGGATTATCATTATGGAACTATAACACCTTTGTACTCCATTCACGACGACATGTATGGTCATTTTCTTAAAGTTTTGTGTCACTTAAATTTTGTATGGAAAATGCAAATCTTTCCTTACAATTTTAAATTAGGTGGTTGGAGAAACACCAATTTTTTGGGCACGGTGTCTAACATATGTACATGGACTTTCACCAACATTTTCTTTTACAGTATTAATGTTTTATTGGGTACGAGTTGTGCGATTTTTGCCTGGTTTCAGTAATTTTGCAGTGTATAGAGTGTTCCGAAATTTTTGATTACACGTTGTATCTGTTTATTTGAAGGTACGTGATGTACATCAAAAGAATCACGTAATTTTCTTTGAATATTTACAATTGGAGATACATTTATATATATATATATATATATATATATATATATATATATATATATATATATAAACAAAATGAAAGTGTTGCTCTAAATTAGCAAGTATAATTATTATTAAATATATTTGGAATTTTGATTTTTTTATTGTCAAGTTTTATTATTTTTTTTATTGTTGATTACTCGATTATATTTTTGAAACAAAATATTTTTGTATGCAAATGGTGTGATAATATTTAATGATTTATAATTTTGACATATAAAAATATACCAATCTAAAAATGATAAAGCTATCGTTATATAAGAACTCTCGTGTTTTAAAATAAAATAGTAAAAAATGTTTATTCACGAACGTGCATTTTTTAACATTCCAATAGCCTTTATTATGTATTGCGTTGTCTAATGTTCATATCGAATATTTATTTCTTTGTTTTGCGACACAAATTACAGACGTACAATTCTATCCACCCATTTGTACAATGAATGCCACAAGCAATTTGGCAAATAATATGTTGTGCACAAGCAATGTCTGTTTTGTTGAGTTTTATCTACTCGATTAATACAGTACGTTTTTAATAACATGTGATGATGTATGTAGGATTATTTGAAACTTTTTTTAGCTCTACAAACATTTTTTGTGAAAAATATGTATATTTTTCATTATTATTTTTTAAAACTGAAAAAATATATTCTGTTGATTTTTAATGTTAATAAAAATTATTTTATTAATTATTTTCTAATTAATTGAAAAAACTATTTTAAGTGTTGATCCTTGGTTGATATTTAAGTTATATATATATATGTATATATTTTTTTATAAGTTTTGGTTTTAAATTCAAAAAATATACTTTTATTTTTATTGATACGACAAGAAAATTTCTAAGTATAATTTCATTCTTATTTTTACTAATTATATTTTACTGTTTACACAAATAAATCTTATATTGTGTTAAATAATTATTTATTATTCATTTTATTTGCTGATATGAACTTCGATACTTACATGTTATTATTTGTATTTTTTTAAACAAAATGGAGTTATTTATTTAAAAAAGATTTATTTTATATTTCTTCATATCAGTTTTGAAGTTAATTGATTATTATATAAATCTATATTTATATAATAATAAATTAATTTTAAAACTAAAAAAATATACAACAAAACTTTTTTAAATGAACAATTCCATTTTGTTTTAAAAAATATAAATAATAACATGTAATTATCGAAATTCATATTTAATGATTCGGTTTCTATTGAAGTTTTTTATGCATTATATAATAACGTGAAATTATTGCCAAATTCACTTTCAATGATAAATTAGTGTTTTAAACATGACAGTTTGTTTTGATTAATTTTTTTAATAATTTACATTGTCCATTTTGGTTATTTAGAGATGTTTTGATAATAACATTAACGTCTTTAATGATATAAATTTATTGTTTCTGTTTCATCAAAATATTAATACAGCTATAGAAATAATTTTCCAAGAAAATTGTTTAATGAAAATTAATATTATGTTGTAGATTCAAAATACACTATTAATTTATCTAATAGCTACTTTATTATCAGAATCAAGTATAAAATATTAATAGTTTTATTTCATAAATGACTTGAATGTTAATAAAAATCGGTTTAGTTATTTTCAATACACGTCTGATTGTGCACTGTACCTTTAGTTGCATAATAAAAAGGAGAGTTTTATTTTGTATATTTTACTTTTTTGTAGTTTGTTAAATTTTTTTGGTAGATGCTAATTTTTTATATGTTTTAAAAGAAAATTTCTTTTTATTTCAATGTATTACATTTCTTATATAATATTAAAAAAGTTCTAGTTTTACTCTTTTTAATTCTTTCATACATATATAAATACATGCACTTACACATCAATATATATACGAGGGTCGATTGATAAGTATGGTAAAAAAGTAAGAAAAACTAAATTGAAAAATTTAATTGACTTAATTAATTAATTCAATTAAACAATAAATAAATTTACCATACTTATCAAACGACCCTCGTATATATATATATATATATATATATATATATATATATATATATATATATATATATATATAAATATAAATTGTGCGTGTATGTGAATAAATTTCAGTTTTTGACTCAGTTCATAAATAAAAAAAAATTATTCATTTTACAAATACTCGTATGGTAATTTGCCTCTTAATACTAATTATCGTTCTATTTTCATTAGGATGCAAGGAAAACTATCTATCTATCTATCTATCTATATCTATATATCTATATCTATCTATCTATCTATCTATCTATCTATCTATCTATATATATATATATATATATATATATATATATATATATATATATAGAGAGAGAGAGAGAGAGAGAGGGTCATCCAAATGTGACGCCTAGATTTGTGTTTTATTAAAAACAAACATGTGTATAGTTTCTTTTCAATAAAACACATATAATCGTCACATTTTGATCTCTCTCTCTCTCTCTCTCTCTCTCTCTCTCTCTCTCTCTATATATATATATATATATACACATACATATACTACTATTATTACTACTACTAATAGCCTACATCAGCCTACTGTTGGGCGAAAGCCTCGTTGAATGTTATAAGAAGAGTTTTCCGAGCCTCTTCCATTCTTTCCTGTCGCTGGCCAATCTCATCCAACCTTGGCCTTCGCAATACTTCACAATTTCATTTCTCCATCTTTGATGTGGTCTTCCTTTAGGTCTCTTTTTATTTCTTGGTCTCCATTCCGTAACAATCTTCGTCCATCTGCTGTCCTTTCTTCTCGCTATATGTCCTGCCCATGTCCATTTTAACGATTTAACTTGCTCTATTATATCAATTACTTTTGTTTGTTCTCTTATCCATTTACTTGTTTTTCGGTCCAGTTTAGAAATTCCTAACATTATTCTTTCCATGCTTCTCTGGGCAGTTAACAATTTCTGTATCATTCTTACGTTTAAAGTCCAAGTTTCTGCTCCATACGTACAGGCAGGTAGTACACACTGGTTATATGTCTTTCTTTTTAAGCTGATTGGTATATTGCTTTTCATTATACTATTTAGTCTCCCAAATGTTGCCCATATAGCTGTGATTCTCGTTTTGATTCCTGGCCATAAATCACCATCGTATCTTATAGTTTTTCCTAGGTATTTTATTTCGTCCACTTGTTCCAGAATTGATATATTTTTCCGTGATAATTTTTATCACTTGTATCATATTTCGATACATTAATACTAGAAGCTGTTTATATATCTTCAAACATGAACACAACGTAGTGTATGTATCTTTCAATCAAACGAAAACATCGAGTGCTCTTGTAAATAAACATAACTAGAATATCCATTAATGTATAAACAAGCTATAAACCAAATGGTAATCGAACTTGAATCTATGTTCGTAAACTCTAATTATCCCGTACAATCGGTTTTTGTTGTGATGTATGGTTTGGGTTGTCGCTGCACAGTGCATCCAGTTTCAATTGTACGTCGATCGAATTGTATTTATCATGTGGGATGTCACAAGTCATGACGCATTGAGATAGGTCATGGACCATGAAATTGCAAGTTTCTCTTATATGGCACAAATTGGACATCTGTCACTGGAAACACGATAGGGCGCGTTTTTGTATGCACATCTATTGTAATATCGAATTATTTGTGCATGTATAACACGGCTTTGAAATATTCTGTTTGTATTTTAGTAAATGCTATACATATAGTACAAAATATATTGCATATTAAACAAATTATTGTTTACAACTTTCCATATATATATATATATATATATATATATATATATATATATATATATATATATATATATATATATATATATATATATATATATATATATATATATATATATATATATATATATATATATATATATATATATATATATATATATATATATATATATATATATATATATATATATATATATATATATATATATATATATAT
>CP092090.1:50808567-50813567 GCA_029203775.1 Neoneuromus ignobilis
ATACATATGTATTTCTAGGAAGATATGTATATAACAACTAACGAAATCAATACATTGAAAAGATAAACTGACTATCGTTAATATATGTATTAAAATTGTTCCATAAATGCGATTGAATGAAATGTTCAATGCGAATTATTTTATATTATAAAAGTATTAAATTACCAAAAGGAAATACTAATCATCAACGAAATCTATTTATAAAATAAAAACTGATATTTTCCATCCGGAAATTACAATTGAGTTTCGTGTGAACAGAATAAAATATGTAAACGGTAATAAGATTGCAGTGAAATATTCACACATTGATAATTGTTTATAGATGAACAGATTTGTACAATTTTATTTTTTTCTGCTTTTTTGACATTTATTAAAATTAAATATAATGTACTCAATAACTAACAGTATTTGTATAGGATCATCCAAATGTGACGCCTAGATTTGTGTTTTATTGAAGAGAAACTAAAGATACTATACATATGTTTCCCTATACACCACCAAATGCACATGTTTTTTTTTAATAAAACACAAATCTAGGCGTCACATTTGGATGATTTTATATATTTATATCAAAAAGATTTATTATTAATTGCTGGATGGTGGCTTTTCCTAAAATTTATAATTTTGGAAGGTTTGAGATTTCGATTCACCATGCTAATCACAATTGTGTGTTGGTGAGTATATTGTCACTTTGGAAGGAAATATTGGGTAAGATTTTTTTACTTGGTTAGATTTGTTGATATTTAAAGAATATCGTTGAATCTCTTCTTTGCATTCTATTTATGTCTTCTCTCCACTTGAGATAGCAAATTAGGAATTTAGAGAATATATATATATATATATATATATATATATATATATATATATATATATATACGAGGGTCGTTTGATAAGTATGGTAAAAAAGTAAGAAAAACTAAATTGAAAAATTTAATTAAATTAATTAATTAATTAAATTAAACAATAAATAAATTTACCATACATATCAAACGACCCTCGTACATATATATATTTTAATAGGTTGAATAGTGGCATGAATTATCACCTACTACACGGGAGAGTGTTTTCGATCCTCGGTTGGTGAATTTTTCAAGTTATTGAAAATTGGGCATGGGGCTGACAATCCCATCTCATAAAAACATAAACGTAATGGAACTTTGACAAGAAAATTTGTGTTAACAATTTTAGAGAAGTGCATTTTAATCTGTTGCATTATGTTTTTACGAGAAACATGTGTAGAGTTCTTTTTAATAAAACACAATTCATATTCGACCAAGACATAAAAGTTATATATAGGATCATCCAAATTTGATGCCTAGATTTATGTTTTATTAAAAATAACCATGTGTCTAGGATGGTGTATAGTGAAACATGTGTAAAGTTTCTTTTTAATAAAACACAAATCTAGGCGTCACATTTGTATGACCCTATATATTTAGGGGATGTCAATAATTCGTATTTGAATTTTTATTTAAAATACATTTTCGTATAATTTTTTTTATAACACAATGCTCTAACGTTAATGGTATTGTCATCGAAATGTCCATTAGCATATTGTTGTTATAAGCAACAAAGTGAACAATAAGTGATTGTTGAACACTTTATAATATCTGGTGGTTTTGGGGGTGATGTTGATAACTCATTTATGTGAAAATGCATTTTTATATCAATGCAGATTATTAAGTATGTTGACTCAGTTCAATACAGTGTTTTAGTTAAATATTTTTGTAAGCTAAAATAAATGCTTTCTTTCTAATTACTTTCCTGTTGTAGCTGCTTTTTTTATAACTCCACGAATTGTTTTAACACTACTTGATTTTCATTATATGCTTTTATTTTTTTAATAAGTTTTGGAGCAATTTTCATTTTCCTATTTTTCTTAATTTACCTCAACCCATTGTTCATTCTACCTAAGTAGATTTTTTTTGTTTACATTTCTGGAATGATTTTCTTATCGTATTATTAGAAATTAAAAGTTTGATTACTACTAATGACTTTCATTGCTATTTATTATTTATTTTACACAATGTGTTTCCATCTTCATAATAGTTAATAGTTAATTTTCCAAGTTAAAATGGATGCCTCTCTCTATTTTTTCTATAATAGCTGAAAGCTTACAAAAATATTTAACTGAAACACTGTATTGAACTGAGTCAATGTACTTAATAATTTGCATAGATATAAAAATGCATTTTCACATAAATGAATTATCAACATCATCCCCAACACCACCAGATATTAAAAAGTGTTCAAAAATGACTTATTGTTCACTTTGTTGCTTATAACAACAATAGGTTACTGGACATTTCTATGGCAATGCCGTTATCGTTAGACATCGTAAACTTTACCCAACTTATCACAGACTTGAAGTGCGTTCTTCCCTTTATGGAAATAAAACAGTAAAATATGGTAAAAATGCACAGTTTGCTTTTCCATCTTCAACTTGTTATAAAATTTATAAAATTCAATCAAATCGCTCAAACTTTTATCTGAATGAAGGCAGAAATGTTAGCTGTCAAACGACGTACAGTTAATTGGATGTGAATAACGCTTCTTCTATAAAAAGTAGAAAAATCTGACATAACTTTTTTGACAACCAATATATAATGAAGTGTATTTGCTTTTTAATTCGTAGCTTATTAGTGTAGGAATATGTTGAGGAATAATTATATATATATATATATATATAAAATTTATTACTATTATTATTAATGTGCGTGTAAAACATGTAAAAGGTGAAACCAGGTTAACCCGCCGAAAAAACTGCATGAATGAAAGAACCACTTTAACAGTGCAGACAGCACCGCGTGCTTTGTTGTTCCTCAACATCTGTACATGTGTGTGTGTTATGTGTGTACACAAGTGTGTGTGTGTGTGTGTTATGTGTGCGAACGTGTGTTTAGTGGTGTTGGCGACGTTGATTCTATAGCTGCCTTGAATGCATTGATATAGCTTGGCGCTAGTCAGTCTTCGACTATCGCGGAGGTTGCACACTGTTGCTACGTTTCTTTAATGCATTTCGGGGAATAAACGTGCGCGCGGCAGTTTCGAACAACAATCGCTATCCGAAATGAATTGAAGTTGTGTTGTATTAAAACGAGTATTCAGTATCTTGCGAATAAATTGAAGTCGTTTATGAAATAAATTCACAGAGATTCTTCTTGCAACCAGAATTATTATTTGTGATTGTTGTGGAGAGAAATGTCAGGTTTCGATAATAAATTTGGAAAATTTTAAGAGAATGAAATTCTAAAATAAAAATATTGAAGAGATAATTGTTTGATTTTTTTTGTTAAAAAAATCAGTTATTGTAAAAACAGAAATGGATAAAGATACAATATAATTTATCCAGGCACGTGCTATAAAAGGCATATTTACAGACATTGAATTTACAAATACAATAAAATAAATTAAACAGGTTTTAGTGTTAAATATTTAAAAATCTCGTCTTATTTAAATAAATTGGAAGAACAGTATTTTGTAACATATCCAGTTTGTGCAATTTCAAGGACAATTTTTATCAATCGGATTTTTATTTAATTTCTAAAAAGCATTTGATTACAACACGTATGTATTTATTTCATGAAATAAAAATTATATAAGAATTAAAGTTATTGTCACGAATAATATTGTCATTTTCAATAAAGCTAAATTGATTCGATGTTATATTCTGCAAAAAGTGATTTTTTTTTGAAGTGAATTTGTGTCGTGAAAATAGAGAAATTAATGCAGATAATAAATACGAAATTAATGAAAATTAAAAAAGTGACATTGAATGTTTGAAAAATATTTATATGTGTGTTTAGTTAACGTAGTGTTTTTGTGCATTTGATTCGAATTTACAACTTTTCAATTAAGTTCAGTGAACTTTTTGGTATTGAAATAGATATTTCGGAATATCATTTTCATATAAGAAATTCGATAATTGAATATGAACTAATTGTTCGTTTTATGTATATAGAATTGTGAGATGTTTATAGTTGATGGTATATGTGTAAGTGGTAAAGATTATTATTATGAATATTGACTGTTTTCAATGAAACTCGCGTATCGTCCAATAAAATATGAAATATATAAATGGTGTTAATCATATAAATCATAGTGCAGTTTAAGTATTATCTCAATTCTTACAACAACAAAAAAAAACATACACACATACATACATACACACATACGAGAGATAAGTCGGCGAGACTGTAAACAAATTAATAAGAACTTGTGAAAGAAATGTGAATGATGGCGCGATTGAAAATGTGTCGTTCAGAATTCATAATCGGTACATTATTTGTAACAATCACGTGTTTCGTTCATTGGATGCACTGCAGTGATCATTTCGCGAGTTCGTACAATGCCAAAACGAGATACCTAAATTCCGAATTATCGCGATTTTTAAATGCACAAACGACGGAGAATCCGTATCATAGACACAGATCTAATTTTAATCATCACAGACAGCACACTCCTGAAATGCATGCACATCATCATGGCCATAGAATGAGCTATAACAATCACAAACATCACAACGATCATCACACGACTGAACCGTATAGACAGCATCATTCTTCCGAAAATCTGCATCGGTTGCGGCATAGACGGTTTCCGAAACTTGACGGTTTTTTGGCTAGGATGGAACACGAAGAGACGACAACTAGTGGCCCGCCCGCCCGTAGCGTATGGGATGTGAATTATCATCGATACGAAACGACTACTGTTATGTACGATAATGTGATCGAGAGAAACAAGTACTTGAAGAATGGAAAGTCGCTCAAAAATGTCGATTTCTTATATAGTTTCGACGATAAGCGTGGCGATGCGGATAGTTTCGATGATTTTTACGAGAAAATCAAAAGTGAACCGACGACGACTGTTAAATACGACGGCGGAGCTGGATTAGACGAATACGAAGACAGTGATGAGCAAGAGAATCCTGATAACATAAAAGATTACGATGATCAATGGGTAAGTGTAATATTTTTAATTAATATCATCCATCTATTAAG
>CP092090.1:50816067-50931067 GCA_029203775.1 Neoneuromus ignobilis
CAAAATAAATGTTTAAAACTAGTTACTGTTAGATACTAGATTTGACCTTGTAAAGTGGATTTTATACTTTAGCAGCTAATTGTCTTTGGAATAAAAAAATTGTTAACGAGCTAGTCTTGACATATTAATCAGCTTAAATAATAAATGTGAAATAATAATTAGTATGTTGTTGTACGTTGTTCTTTTTTATTAAAAATTAAACTGAATGTAAATAAATTGCAAAAATAAAATAACAAATTATTATTTACCACAATTACTTTTAAGTTCATGTTAAACGTTTTTCAAAAAGAGTATATTCTGAAAAATGAAATTCATGCAAATAAATGTAAATGGTATTCAATATTTAACAAAATCTAAAAATCGCTTGACTTAAAAAAATATTAGCAGTTATAGATTCGCTTCTCTTGCTTTGCAAATTATAGTATTTGAATATTCGCGAATAGATTCTATTTTTATTCATACGTAAGAGCTGTGCGTGTCGCACAACTTATATTTAGAGGACCACCCTATTTGTTTTTTTATTTTTACGTAATGGTAAAATGACACATTTTCAGCTGTGTATTGTCTGATAGATTTAATCATATAATTATATTGGGTTTGAATTTAAGTAAACTAGTGTAATGGTAAAATACATGTTTCAACACGTTACTGAAGGATTGGATTTTGCTAGAGTATTATATAAAATGTTATTAAAAGTCAATATATATATATATATATATATATATATATATATATATACACACACACACACACACACACACACATACATGTGTACATCACATATAGAATTTGATTTTTTTAGTATAACTTTTAGTGACATATTTGGCCACTTTTTTATTGTTCATTTTATATATTATATATATAGAGTCATCCAAATGTGACGCTTTGATTTATGTTTTTTAAAAAGAAACTATGAACAAGTTTCCTAAAAACCACCCTATACACATGTTTCTTTTTAATAAAACACAAATTTAGGTATCACATTTGGATGATCTATATATATATATATATATATATATATATATATATATATATATATATATATATATATATATATATATGAATACATCTACATATATGTATATTAAAATCGAAAAATAGGTTAATTAAATTCAGTATTCAAGAAAAAGTTAAAATTTCATGTACATTTTTTAGATAATAATTTACTAATGCAATATTTTAATTTTAATACTATATAATAATTTCACAAAAGTTTTATTATGTATTTTCATATATTTAATATTAAATTATTTTTAAGAAGCATACATACTTACACACACACACACACAAACACACACACACACACACATATATATATATATATATATATATAGAGAGAGAGAGAGAGAGAGAGAAAGAGATTATTTTTTTATCCACTACTAGTTAAAGGCTTTTTATCAGATTTTGCACTTCCAAAAATCCAATGCTTTTCTACACTGACAATTTTTTTCATTTTTCTATTCATTCTATTCATGGGTTTCTTAGACTTTTTTAATGTTTATGTTCCTTTAGTTTCTAAGTGTTATTGAAGTATTAAACGTTCCATGATAATTTGCCAAACTATACAGAGTTGAAATGTCAAAATGAGCTTAAAAAAATTCAAACATGGTTGCTACCAGTTGTCAAATATATATATATATATACATATATATATATATATATATATATATATAAGGCTTTCCAATAAGAGTTTTAGAACTTTGACAACTGGTAGCAACCATGTTTGAATTTTTTAGGCTCTATATATATATATATATATATATATATATATATATATATATATATATATATATATATATATATATATATATACACATACAGAGGGGGCCAAAAGTAATTTCTTATCTTTGTTTAAAAAAAATATTTAAATATAAGAAAAATAAATTTTATTGAACTTAAGTTACATCTAAGTTAATACATGATTTTTTGATTAGGTTTTAAAAATAATTTCTTTTAAATATTTACCTCTAGAACGTTCGAAAATGTATACTATTTAACACTTTTCCATTACTGACTGTAATGTTGATGTCGATATTGTTAATATTTCTGTTTGAAGATTATCCTTCAGTTCTGCTGAAGTTTGGGGTTTATTAACGTAAGCCTTATCTTTTAGGAAGCCCTAAAGAAAAAAATTAGGAGTCGTCAAATCCGGTGATCTTGGAGGTCACCTAAAATTTGAATTTTTCGATATTATTCGATTATTAAATATTGATCGTAGGAGATGTATTGTGGCTCGGGAAAAGTGAGCTATTGCTCCATACTGTTGAAACCAAACTTCTTTAACATCATCTCCAAGATTCGGTATGAAAAAAATTGTCAAGCATTTGTCGATGTGGTAATTGTTGGGTTCTCTGCTACACTCTCTTTCACGGATTCAATATTGTCATCTCTCCTTGAAGATCTTGGTCTGTCTGATCTTTTGCTCTCTGCTACTGTTTCAGTATCTTCAAATTTTTGTACTATTACACGAATGGTTGCACCATAGGGCGAATTCCTAGTGTTGTAAAATCTTCTAAATTTCATTTGTGTTCGTGAAACACTCCTCTGACTTTCAAGGTGAAATACTACTATTTTAATTTTCTTACAGTGTATATTTATTAATGTTTAATGTTGTTTTCTACGTACTTAAATATGTAAAAAACAAAAATTTTAAAAAAATTATAATAAAAAAATTAAAAATTTATTTCATTAGGAAGTTACTTTTGGCCCATCCTGTATTATTATAGTGTATATACGTACTTGTGTCAATTTTATACAATTTTCTTCGCTTATTTAAAATAAACAACAACAACGTAATTATCAATTAGTTTAAATAAGTTAATTTAATTGTCTATCGATGTAACTGAATTTAACAGTCAATAAAATTAGCACTACAGATGGTTCAGAATTGAATCAATCATATGTTGTTCCGTCGATTTATTTTGTTCTGATGCACTATCGATCTTAATTCGATACATACAACAATTAATATGAATCAAGTTAGATATGACCTTGATATTTCCGAGAGTAATAGTTTAGACGGATCATTCACTCATGGTCTGATGCATTCCAACACTCTACGACGTATCTATAAATCTCCACGATTAGATTGAATTAGTAATTTGATAAATGCAACCCGTCGGGTCAATAAATAGAAACATATACGAATGCTTCAGTTCCACTTGTGACTGTTTTGTATGAAAAAAATCTGTCGTTCCTTATAAATTCTTCTTCATAACATATTATGTTGCTAATTCATTTCGGTTCATTGTCAGTTTATTCTAATTATATGAACATAATGAAAGTAAAAGTAATTTCTGAACTGTCTGTTAGAAATGATTTGACATGTTTAAAAATCACTCTAATTTATATATATATATATATATATATATATATATATATACATATACATACATACATACATACATACATACACACACATACACACGAATTTTTTTTTGTGTTTGCATTTTTAAGATGTGTTTATTTATAAATTGTTATTTAAATATGCATAAATAAATCTTATGCTGTCAAAATATAATAACTTTTTGATATAATTTAATAAAAAAAATATTACATTAGAGTGAATTTTATAATTTGTGTATTAATTCTATTTGATTGAATGTTTTTTCTAATACATTTTTTCTCGAGTCTCTTTTTGATCAAATAAACTTTATATAATAGAGTTGTCTGAAGGATTTGGCATGTATATAAGCAACGTGTCAAGAATTAAGATATGGAATTAAAAAGATACATTAGGTTGTACTACATGAAATGTCCAATTTCATTTTTCGTTCTATTAATTTTTGGACAAGCGTAAGTTTTTTTACACGTTTAATCGCATTTTTGTTGGTATTCACTTGGTTTCTTTGTTAATCCTTGAAAACATGTTTTGGGAGTAAGAGTGAACTCCTTTTTGTACGAATTTAAATTGGGGCATAGTAGAAGCAGATATAAAATCAATTCAGCATTTAAAGAAGAAACAGTAAAACAGCAATACGAAGATAATTTCAGAAATTTCAAACTGGGAATCCGAGTTTTGAAAATGATTTATGCACAAGACCTACAATCGTTGTAATAATTGACAGATTTAAAGAAATTATCGAAGATAATCCTGGGCCTACAGTACGAAAATTTGCTCTACAACTAGGAGTTTCATTAATGTCAGTTTTCCATCATTTAGCTGTAATAGAAAAGGTAAAAAATAGACAAATGAGTGCCACATGAATTAAGGTCAAAAAAGTGGCGTTTAGGATTTTGTTCGTAGGATTTTTATTCCGAATAATAATCTACTATTTTTGGATGTGGTGAAAAATGGATACAGTACGATAATAGGATATGGTTTGGAGAGTATTAAAACTTCGATGAGACACCAAAGCATTTTCCGAAGTCATCGTTGCACCCACGTAAAGTTATGGTGACTGCGTGGTGGTCTTAAAAGAGAATCAAACATTCTACTTTTTTTTCGTAAGGATAATCCATTACAGCTGCATTTTACTGTTAATAAATTGAAGTAATGCATAAAAAATTAAAATCTCAAAGTATGACAATGTTCGACCTCATATCTTTTCAATCACTCTTAACAGAGCTGGATTATGACATTTTATAGCATTCTCTGTACTCACCTGATTTTTCCCAAGCTGATTTTTTTTTGTAACACATTAATCTTTTTATTTTAAATAAAAATTTTATACATCAAGAGGCCATAATTGACGCATTTACACATGTTATTTCTTCTAAAAACGTTTTATAAGAGATTTATGGATCTATAGTTTAGCATTACGTCTGCATAAATTCTTAATGTGAATAGTGAACATTTCTATGAAATAAAGTATTTTTTTACAATACTGTGTTTTCATTTCATGTTTTAATAAGTAAATTGAAGTTTTTACAATTTGTAAGCATTGTTGAAGTGTTAAAAATTCCATGATAATTTGCCAAACTATACTGAGTTGAAATGTCAAAATGAGCTTGAAAAAAATTCAAACAAAGCTGCCATCAACTGTCAAAGATGTGGTATTTTTATTGAAAAACCCTATATAATAGATTGTATTTTAGAATGAAATTATTCAAATACACCTGGGTCTGTTTTTATGCGGTAGATACGTTCTGCAAAAAACCGCATTAAAAAAATCGCACAAAAAAGACTTAACTTACATTGAAAAATTAGGGATACGTTCTATAATTTTCCAAAACCGCATAATACCAAAGCTACAAAGTGAAATTACACTAAAATTCGCATAAAAAATCAGGAAATATAGAATGCTTAACAAAAATTTCAAATATTTGCAGAAAATTGATACAAAACAAAGCTTTTTCACTTTATTTTTTAATCAACTATTTAATTTTATTCAAAGCAATATGTACATATGTGTAATTTATTTTAGAATTTTTCATACATATTTTAATCATCATCGCAAGAATAGTTACACTGTTTAGAATAAAAAAAGAAATTAATAGCCTGCACTGTTCTCAAGACATGTAGGCCAAGCCTTTTTCCAGCAGGTATTTAAAGTGTGTGGTTTTATTTGAGTAATAGCAAAAACAACATGATTTATAGTCAAAGATAGAAAATTTTTTCCAAGCGTCAGTTATTGTTATTGACTCATTTTCTAGTTTATCCAACATAAATTGAAAAGTGTGTTTAACATAATATTGTTAAAAGTTGCAATTATTTCTTAATCTAATAGCTGAATAATGCTTGTTTTATTGGGTGGAAAAAAACATCATGTTTACATTCGGATGTTTTAAACATGGATGACCTAGTGCGATGTCAACAAGAAATTTGGCACCTTCTTCATCTGCCGATGCAATTGCGCCCGTAATCTTCACCTTATGCAGTGCATTCCTTTTTAAAAACCCGGTTAACCACCCTTTGCTAGCCGAAAATTCCTTATCAGTTTGAGAAGCGGAAGTAAATGGTTCTGATTCCTCCATTTGTTCATAAAACTGAAGAGCTTTTCGTTGAATTAAATAACCGCTTAAAGAAATTCTTAAAAAAATCGTATAAAAAATACTAAGAAGAAATATGAATCGCATAACTTCAAAATCGCATTAAAATAATTCGCACAAAAACAGACCCAGCTGTAATAACATGTATGTTATTACTAAAACGATACATTTTTCTACTAAAAATACATATAACAAGAAAATCAGAAAAAAATATTTGTACCTGTAATAACCTCTGACTTATTTAGTCACGTCTCACTCCATATCTAATATTTCATAATTATCTGTATGTACACATAGATACATTTTCCATTTGTGTATATCAATTTAAAAATGAATTCCAACACAAATCGGAATACACATTATTTAAAGTAATATAAGACTGAAAAGATGTTAATCAGATATGCAAACATGCGTTGAAACATTTTAAAGCAAAACATTATTAACCTACCGTCGATATGGATCATGTCACTGAACTGTAAGGCCAGTATCATGATTTACTGTTTAACATAAATACGAAGGCCATTCAGTGAGTTGCGAGATGCTACGAATTCATATTAATCAAATACAATGTTCGTTTGCGTATTGTAATGAGTTTGTATGAAAAGTTTGTATACGAGATTTCAGTATTAATTCAATTAATAAAAATATTTTTTTAGGAAGGGATAAGATAAGTTTGACATTGTTTTATAACTATTTTTTTAATCTAATTTAATAATGAGAAAATGAATAAAATAATTGATAATATAATAACATTTTATTTATTTCTTTAACAGAATCAAAAAGACTTTTATTGAAATGAACTTGATTCCCAGAGTGCATTTCATTGTCTTTATTTCATTACTATAAGATATTCAGTTACATTAAGGTTAATAAGTTTAATTTAACACTATAAACAGTAGTGCGGATGTACAATATTATTTTCGTTTCATTTTGAATTTGATTCTGTACTATGAAATTATGTAGTATTAATATATTAAAAAATTTTTTTTAAATAAATTAAACACTAGAAGAAAAGAAATATTATTCACAGTTCATCAATACTCGTATATACCATTTGGATTCTAACATAAAATTCTTAAATAAAATAAAAATTAGATGGAAAAAATATTTCTCTCATTCAACTATACTTGTTTATAACATTTAAACTGTTGTGTCAAATTTATATAATTTATCTAATGATAGTTGCGATTGAAATTAGAATATCGGAAAACATTTTTTTTAAAAAAAATAAATATTATATGGAAAAAATATTTCACTTATTCAACTATACAGCTGGGTCTGTTTTTGTGCGGATTATTTTAATGCGATTTTGAAGTTATGCGATTTATATTTCTTCTTAATATATTTTTATGCAATTTTTTTTAGGAATTTCTTTAAGCTGTTATTTAATTCAACGAAAAGCTCTTCAATTTTATGAAAAAATGAAGGAATCAGAGCCATTTACTTCCGCTTCTCAAACTGATAAAAGATTTTCGGTTAGCAAAGGATGGTTAATGTTTTAAGTGACAATGACAATATTATTTCAATACATTTAAATACCATAGAAGATTTAGAAAAAGATAATGAAACAGAAGTAGAACCCGTTCCCTTCACTGCAAAAATGATTTGAGAAGGTCTTCAACTTTGTAATCAATTGGAAAATCATTTTCTTGTTAATGACACGAATTCTGAATGAGCTTTTAAATTCCAAAGACAGCTAAATAACTGTATGTCTGAATATCGCGAGCTTCATAAACAATTAGTAAAATCATCGTCTCAAAATTTAATCACCGATTCTTACATTGTCGCCAGAAAAATTAACACAGAACGAGACAGAAGTCGGCGCTAATTCTGTTTGTGTTTCTTCTAGTGACGAATCTGATTTTACACCAGTTCACAAACGAACCTGCATATTTTCAAATATGTATGAAAAAATGTAAAATAAATTACAAATATGTACATATTGCTTTGAATGAAATTAAATAGTTAATAAAAAAATAAGTAAAAAAGCTATGTTTTGTATCAATTTTATTCAGATATTTGACATTTTTTTAGATATTCTTTATTTCCTGATTTTTTTATCCGAATTTTAGAGTAATTTCACTTTGTTGCTTTGGTTTTATGCAGTTTTCGAAAATTAAGGAACGTATCCCTAATTTTTCAATGTAAGTTAAGTCTTCTTTTGTGCGATTTTTTTTAATGCGATTTTCTGCGGAACTTATCTACCGCATAAAAACAGACCCAGGTGTGCTCGTTTATAACATTTGAACTGCTGTGCAAATTTATATAATGAATTTATTATATGATAATTGTGATTGAAATTAGAATATCGAAAATGAAATTTTTTTTAAGGGGGTATTTTAGTCTAGACGCACGAAATTTAGGTGTTTTTTCGGGTACTATAAAAAAAACAACAAATATTTTTACTATCCATTTTTTTATCAGTTATTTATTGACATTTTAAGAGTATAAAAAAGTATTATTAAAAACAAAAAATTCAAAATTGAAAAAGGTATAGGCTGGCAAAGTGGGGGCTCGAAAAAAAAGATGTCTCCTGGTTGACGTGGTTCCAACCCTTTTGGTCATGTGAAATAAAAAAATTATTGAAATTATTGAAAAAGAAGGTTGTAGTAGTATCCCCGTATAGGAAAATTTATTTTTTTTAAAAAAAAGTGTAAAAAAACAGTCATTTTTTTGCCCTATTTTTTTCAACTTTCGGAATTTTTTAAAAATAGTAAAAAACAAAATTTTCAAAAAATCTTAGATGGAGGTAATCACTGTTATATTGAGAAGCTCTATACCAAATTTCAAATAAATCGGTCCATTAGAACTTGAGATATCACGTCAACCGTGTCAAAAAAAGTAGTTTCGGGAAAAACGCGTTTAAAGTTGATTCTTTCCGGCCAGACCGGATTGGTTGGCGCGTCACATAAATAGCTATAACTCCGAAAATAATTCGAATTTCGAAAAATCCTCTTAAGGACATATTCTTAAAGGTCTAAACTTTGAAAATATGCAAAAAATCGATTTTTTAAAAAATAAACATCAGATGGAAAAAATATTTTTCTCATTCTACTTGACTTGTTTATAACATTTGAACTGTTGTGTCGAATTTATATTATGAATTTATCATATGACAGTTGTGATTGAAATTAAAATATCGATAAACAAATTTCTTTCAAAAAGATAAATATTAGATGGAAAAAATATTTCACTTATTCAACTATACTCATTTACAATATTTTAACTCTTGTGTCAAATTTAAATAATGAATTTATCATATGATCATCGTGATTGAAATTGAAATATCGAAAAATGAATTTCTTAAAAAAAATATTAGATGAAAAAAATATTTCACTTATTCAACTGTACTCGTTTATAACATTTGAACTGTTGTGTCGAATTTGTATCATAAATTTATCATTTGATAGTTGCGATTGAAATTAGAATATCGAAAAACGAATTTCTTTAAAAAAAAATATTAGATGGAAAAAATATTTCTTGTTATCTACAAATTTAATCTAATAATGTATTTTCTTATTTGATTTTTATTGTTCAAGTGTATTTAAATTTCACGATTTTTCAATGAAAGTAATCTAATTGCTAGTTGTTTAAAAACATTATCGAGATGAAATCTTTTTAATTTAGATGAATAGACTGTATCGTATTTTCAGAAGAAAAAAAATAAATTTTATTATTGGAAAATATTAGATGAAAGTTTGGATTTGAATGTAGATATATCAGATAGCACGATATTGTATTTACTTAGTAATTATGATTTTTTTTCAATAATTGTTCTTAACATTCGCAAAATAAAAATAATTTTAAATTTGGTTTCAAATTTCACAATCAGATATATTGTATATATAGGGTTTTCCAATAAGAATGTCAGATAACTTTGATAACTGGTGACAGCTATGCTTGATTTTCTTTTAATTTCATTTTGACATTTCAACTCAGTTTAGTTTGACAAATTATCATGAAACATTTAATACTTCAACAACGTTTAGAAGTTATAAAAATTTCAATAGACTTATTGAAACAAAAGTTTAATGAGTTTTGCGAAATGGACCCATTAAGATCATGTGATCTAATTCCATTGAATTATTTTCTACGAGGTTATGTGAATTAATTGGTTTATGCTGATAAACGACAAATAACAGAAGTATTAAAATAAACATTGGACGTGTAATTGATAAAATTGGACCGTAATTATGTGAAAGAGTGACTAAAATTGGATTAAACGAATGTATTATGTCAAGCGAAGTCGTGGTAGTCATATGAGTGAAATTGTGTTCCATCATTAATGCCATCGAATATGCTTAAAAATAAAGAAAATAAAAAACTAATTAATTAAATATTTTTCGTTTCATTTCCATTTAAACTTCTGAAACGCTTATTGTAAAACCCTGTATATATAAAATGGTATGCAGGTGTATATAAAGATTCTTCGAGTTAAGATAAATAGATAATAGCTACAGTCCATCTGTGTTTATCGTATGTCCTTGATATATTATTATTTTAAGTGCATAAAAAGGTAATGAACGTTTGCACATTGCTTGTAATTACAGTAATTACTGATTGGAAACATAAACAATGAAGTACATTTAATTTTGATGTCCGGACGGATTTGTTTTGTATTGAACTTTTTTGTTTTCTTGTCAAGGTAACATTCACCTTTGATAGAACTTTCCTTTTAAGAGTATGTACGTTTTTTTTCTTTTAATCTCGAGATTACAATAATTCGTTTGTAAGGCGTATTTAATCAACTTGAGTAAAACATTGTTCACTGGTTTTTAAAAAAATCATTGACATGTAAATGAATTATTTTTATTGTAGGTGTGACCTGCTTGTAAGTCAATGTTAGAAGTCATTATTTAATTTTTTGTAATTATCAACTATTATTCAGGTATATGAAAAAATATATACATATTCTTTTATATACACATAGATATATACATACATACATACATACATACATATATACATATATATATATATATATATATATATATATATATATATATTAGGTGTATCCATAAGTAATGTCGTTTTTTGATACTGTACAATTTTTTTAAAGAGTTAATATACAGTGTTTTAGTCTATAACGAATTTTAGGTATTTTTCGTGCTATAAAAAAACCAGCAAATATTTTTGCTATCCATTTTTTATCAGTTTTTATTGACATTTTAAGAGTATGAAAAAGTATTATTAAGTAAAATATTCAAAATTGAAAAAGGTACGTTTTGCAAATTACTGACTTAAAAAAGATGTCTCCTGGTTGACATGGTTCCAACCCTTCATGTTCTGATACAACATTTTCTGAAAAGGTAATCTGTACTTGCCTAGGGAAATTTTAAAAATTTTTTTCGCAAAATGGGCAGTGTGAAAAAACGTTATTCCCAACCCTATTTTTCTTTGAATTTTTTAAAAATAGTAAAAAACAAAATTTTCAAAAAATCTTAGGTGGAGGTAATCACTGTTATATTGAGAAGCTCTATACCAAATTTCAAATACATCGGTCCATTAGAACTTGAGATATTTCAAATCAAAAAGTAGTTTCGAGAAAAACGCTGTTTAAAATGATTATTCCGGCGGATTGGTTGGCGCGTCATAAAATAGTTATAACCTCAAAATAAATAATTTTTGTAAAATCTTCTTAAGGACATATTCTTAAAGTAAAACTTTTATGTGAAAATCCTTTTTTCGAAATTCTAGACTAGAATATCCCCTTAATCTACAATATAATCTCCATCGTTATTGGCAATCTTCGCCCATCTCTCTGACAAACTTTCTATTTCCTTTTTGTAAAATGAGAATGATTTTGAAGTAACATATTATTCGAGTGCCATTTTGATAGCTGTCACAGTAGGATTTTTTTTTCACGAAGATGTAAAAATTTAGTGTTCCATATATTTAAAAAGATCATAATCTGACGGTGCAGCATCATGAGAATACGATGGGCGAGGTAGTACTTCCCAACCTAACTCTTTGATTTTTTCTTGCGTAATTCTGGCACTATGAGGTCTTGTATTGTTATGCTGCAGAATTATACCTTTTCGATTAATCAGTCTTGGACATTTTTAAATCAAATTGTTGTTTAGTCTATCAAGCTGAGCACAATAATATTCTGCACTTTGGTTTCATCAGGATTCAGAACCTCATAGTGAATAATTCCTGTAAAATCCCACCATACTGACAGTAACACTTTTTTAGGGCGAAGACCTGGTTTTGGAGTGGGCAAAGGTGATTGTCCTGGTGTTAACTCTTGTTTTTTCTTATGTGGATTGCTGTATAGAATCAACTTTTCATCTCCAGTAACAACTTGTTGACGAAAAGGATCTCTGCCTGATCTGGACAAAAGAACACTGTAGATGGTTACACGTTGAATTGTATTTTCAACTGACAGTTGATATGGTACCCACATTCTTTCTCTTTGCACTTTGTTTAGTTGTTTTAAACACCATTGTATTGTGAACCATTAATTGTTAAGATTTGTGACTAATTCCTGGATAGTTTGTTTGGGATTAACTTCACTTTCAGCTAACAATAGATCCTTATCAAATTCGACAGGTCTTCCAGATTTTATACCATCGAAAAGATTGAAATCACCGTTCTTAAATGTTTTAAACCAACATTGACATGTTTTGCTATCCAATGCACCAGGATAAATAGCATTAATGGCATTTGTGACATTATTGACATTGTTATTCTTTCGAAACTCAAAACATCAAATGTCTATATGGAACTTATCCACACTTTGCTCTTCTATTCTCATAGGGTTCAACTATTTTATTCAAAATTTAACAATAAACACTAAATATCAATATTTTTAATTAGAATATAGGTTATGTTATATTAAGTTAAATTATTGTAAGTAGAAGGCAATGTTTTTAAAATTTAAAAAAAGTCATTACTTATGGTTACACCTAATATATATATATATATATATATATATATATATATATATATATATATATATATATATATATATATACATATATATATATATATAAATGAAACTCATACAACTAACAAATTATTTATTAAATTAAAATTTACAATGATTGAATTATTTTAGTACTTAGTAGAGCAGCCTTTATTAATTTTTATAGCCTTTAAACGATTCGGGATGGATTTAACTAATTTTTCACAATAAGTTAGATCAATTTTTTCCCATTGTTTTAATAACGATTTTTTAAATAATTTTTATTACTAATAGTGTGTGTTCTAATGGCAACTTCTAAGTGATTCCATAGATTTTCAATCACATTTATATCTGGTGATTATGGTGGTGTTTCCAGTACTTTGGGGCAGTTATATAACAACCAACTATGTGTTTTATAAGTTTTGTGCTTGGGGTCGTTGTCCTGATAAAAATTAAATGTTTGTAAAATCATAAGTTTTTTAGCACTGGCTTTTAGATTTTTTCTTAATAGATCAATATAAACATTTTTATTCATAATGCCATCTATAAAATTAAATTTCCAACCCCTCTCGTGGACATACACCCCCATACCATAACATGACCGCTCCTACGTTTGACTGTAGGACGGAAGTGTTTTAAAGACATTTCTGTATTTGGTTTCTGCCATACATTAATTCTCTCATTGGATCCAAATAAAGTATATTTGCTTTCGTCCGTAAACAAAACATCTTTCCAATAATTAAAACTATTATTAACGTGTTCCCGATCGAAGCTTAACCTTTTGTTGCGATTAACTAGATTTATGAAAGATTTCTTCCTGGCAATACGACTATGAAACCCATTTTTATTTAGTGTATTGCGAATTTTTTTGGGGCTTGCTTTCTTATTTAGATACTTTTTAACTTCCAAAGTCAATTTGGGCGCGCTAATTTTCGAATTTTCTTTAATTTTTCGTAGAATCTAACGCTCGTCATGGTCATTAAAAATCTTGCGGAGACTCTTTCTGACTTTATTGTCAACACTTTGTCCGTTTTTAAATATTTTTATTACAGATTACACTGTAGCGTGGCTTTTATTAACTATTTTCCCAATTTCTCGTAGAGTTTTTCCATTTTTGTAATGAAAAATCATTAGCTTTCGCTTGTCCGTCGATGATTGCCCCCTTTGTCTACTCAAAGTAAACATCCAACTTATATTTTTTTACAAAATGACTACAAACGACTTAACAACAGGTTTTTTTGTAACCAAAGTGACCAAATACATATTTGAAGAGTACATTTTCTTAACACAGCAGTTCTTAAGCGAGAGTAATTAGTTGTATGAGTTTCATTTTGATGTATTTTTTGTTAATTTTTCAGAAATGGTTACTTTTTCTGGAGTAGAAATATTAATTTACGATTGAAATTATCAAATATAATAAAAATAACCTTAACAAATAACTTAAGCAAGAGAAATAAAGAAAATTATTATTAAATCAAAATATATGTGTAAAATTATTGGAAACATAACTCTGTATGAGTTTCACTTTGACTCACTGTATATATATATATATATATATATATATATATATATATATATATATATATATATGTGTGTGTGTGTGTGTGTGTGTGTGTGTGTATGTTTGTGTGTATAAAGGTTGTTTTTTAGGTTAGAGGAAACTTTCGATAGGATGTCAATTTGAAGTTCTATCACGCTTAAAAACACCTATATATATATATATATGTAATTAAATTTCATATTCATTGTAATATATTAAGCATAATGCAATTAGAGATACTTTTATAATATTCTATACTTGTATTTTTGACAATGAATTTGACAATTTACCTTTTGTTAATATATTGTAATTTATATGGCTTTTATATATTTTTTTACAACTGATTCTATATTGTCTGAATTCTATATCTGAATGATATAAGTCATAATATTAATAAGACATCTATTATTTATACATAATACATTATTAAGTTAAAATAAATGTGACTAATTAAGCAGAAATATTTTCGTGAGAAATATCATCATATTTTTTCTCGTGAATGAATATTTTCTTGTATTATAAGATTTAAAAAAAATATTCAATAATCTATCATTGTTCATATGTAATTCACTGACTAAATATTTGTTTTGATTGTGGTATTATAAATTCTATATAGATTTCATATTGTAATTCTGTGAATATAACTGAAAGGTCATTATAATACATGTTAGTAAAAAATAAACAATAGGTGATTATTGAACACTTTTATAAAATCTTGTGTTGTTTTTGAGTAATTCACTGCAATAAAAGTTAACCAGTTGTACTATCAAATCAAATGATATAATATTTACATATAATTATTAATTTCTATCTTTTTTATTAAATACATATAGGATCATTCTAATGTGAGGCTTAGGCGTTTTATTAAAAAGAAACATGTGTATAGTTTCTTTTCACATTTAGACGACCATATATTTTCGGAATTCATTAGTTTATTTCATTTTTGTTTATTGTAAATAAATTGAGTGTTATTTTTCAAATAAATTACATCTAAAAAAATATTCATTTATTTATTTAAAAAAATTGACATTTAATTAATCGTCTTTTTATTTTTTTATTACATAAATAAGAATTTGATAAAAATTCTATATATCATTAATGGAACTTGATACTAAATTGAAATTAAGTGAAAGAATTAAAATAAATATTTTTCATAAATATATTTTACCTTGAAAAGAAAATAAAAAATATATCAGGATATTTCAAATTAAACTATCTCCTCTATGTATAATTCAAAGTAAGTAATTACAGTAATTACAAGCAATGTGTAAATATTAATTACCTTTTCATACAGTTAAAGTATGAAAATAATATATCAAGGACATACGGATATGCACAGAATAAACACACTACATCTACTAATAATTTATCATATTTCTGAAATAATTCCTCGTTATTTTTAAACATGCGGATATTTTTTCTCTCTTGGCACCGATATTTATAACAGAACGAATCATTTTCGTTTTTGATCTTTGATTGACTGGAATTAAAACTATACACAAATCTAAATCAATCATAAGGTGAATACAATCGTTATCGATACATAAATTAAAGGTCATTAACACTTCGTGTATATCGATATAGGAAAGGTGTATATAATGACATAAACATCTATTCTTAACTAACGTTTTAATTGGCGGAGTAGATGACGAACACCTAAGTGAGGTAGCCTAGAGTGACAGCTGAAAGACATGATGATCAGTATGATCACATTTCAACTAGACATATTTACAACCTCAATTGCAGACCTCAAAGAAAATAGATGATTCAATTCTATGATTCAAATCTATATATATTTTCAATTCTAGTTCATGTAATCGATGTAAGTTATTTACATATATATATATATATATATATATATATATATATATATATATACAGGTGTGCCAAAAGTAACTTCTTAACGAAATAAATTCTTAATTATTTTATTATAATTTTTTAAAAATTTTTGTTTCTTGCATATTTAAGTACAAAGAAAACAACATCAAATATAAATAAATATACACTGTAAGAAAGAATTAAAATAGTGGTATTTCACCTTGAAAGTCAGAGGAGTGTTTCACAAATACAAATGAAATTTAGAAGATTTTACAATACTAGGAATTCGCCATCTGGTGCAACCATCCGTGTAATAGTGCAAAAATTTGAAGATACTGGGACAGTGTCAGATGGTAGGAGATCAGATAGACCAAGATCTTCAAGGAGTAATGACAATATTGAGTCCGCAAGGAAGAGTATAGCGGAGGACTCAACAATTTCCACATTGACAGATACTTGAAAATTTTTTCATACCGAATTTTGGAAATTATGTTAGAGAAGCTTGGTTTCAACAGGTTGGAGCAACACCTCACTTTGCCAGAGCCACAATGCACCTCCTACAGTCAACATTCAATAATCGAATAATATCGAAAAATTAAAACTTTGAGTGACCTCCAAGATCACCATTTGACTGCTCCTGACTATTTCTTTGAGGCTACTGAAAAGATAATGCTCACGTTAATAAACCCTAAACTTTAGCAGAACTGAAGGAAACATTGGAATCGAAATAGTAGCAATATCCAAAATCAACTTTATAGTCAGTAATGGAAAACATGTTAAAAAGAGCACACATTTTCGAACACTCTAGAGGTCAACATTGAAAATAAATGATTTTTAAAACGTAATCAAAAATTCATATTTTCACTTAGGTTTAATTTAGGATCACTAAAATTTTTTTTCTTATATTTTGATATATTTTTTTAAAAATAAGATAACAAATAACTTTTGGCCCACTCTATATATATAGATATATATGTTATCTTGCATATTTTAAACGATCATCGCGTTGTTATCATTTTTTTAATTATGCTTCATGAGTGTATAAACATCACAATTGTTGATAATTATATATATATATATATATATATATATATATATATATATATATATATATATATATATATATATATATATGAATAAAGTTCAAATTCAGGCCAATAATTAAAAAATAGTTTATTCTGTAAAGTTATCAGAAGAAAGTAAATACTGCAAAATAATCAGTAATGTATAATATTATATAGGATCATCCAAATGTGACGCCTAGATTTGTATTTTAATAAAAAGAAACTATACACACGTTTCCCTATACACTACCTTATATACATGTTTCTTTTTTAATGAAACACAAATTTAAGCATCACATTTGGATGATGAAATATTTACATATTTCAATAAAAATAATTATTTTGTGTAGTAATTTCTATTTTTATTGAGTAAATATTTTTAAATATATTTGAAGTAATATGAGAGAATAAAAATTCAACATTGAAAATATATTTTTGAAAATTAAAATTGAATTTTAATATTATAGAATTCTACAAATAGTTACTTTTAAAAGGATTGGAAATATGAATGGTAAACTTGAGAATAGAAAACTTTTAATTATTCATTGTTATATTTATGTTTATTTTCAATAAATTTGGTTCATTGTTATTTTGATGATTGGTATTTTTATATAAGGATTTATTAAGACAGGATCATTATTATCAAAGCTTATATCCACAAAAACCTCATCGAATGCTAATAACTCTTTTTAAATGTCTTTCAGAAAATTTTCCATTTTCTTCTGTCCACAATCAATTTCTTCCAATTCTCGACTTCATCAAGCTTCAAAATTTCATCTTTTCATGAGATTTATTTTTTGTCTTTATTCCATAATGATTCTTGTCTACCAATTGTCCTTTCTTCATACTAAGTGTCGTGCTCATATCCATTGTATAATATATCATCATCAGCCTTTTATTATTCCATTGCTGAAGAATGAATGCCTTTCTCAAAACTTTCCAATTTGATTGATCCAAAAGTTTTCTTTTTCAGTTCATCCTGATAAATTTTCGTATGCCTCTGTCCTATCTATTCAAAGATCTCTTCATGTATCTTTTTATATATCTAGATTTTCAATCAATTTATTTTTTCCATCTATGATCTTCTCTGAGTGGTGATATATATATATATATAGGGTTTTTTTTTATAAGAATGTCAGAACTTTGACAGCTGGTGGCAGTCAAGTTTGAATTTTTTTTCTAAACTCATTTTGATATTTTAACTCAGTATAGTTTGGCAAATTTAGTTTCAAATGTCATAATCAGATATATTGTATATATAGGATTTTCCAATAAAATGTCAGATAACTTTGACAGCTTGATTTTTTTTAATCTTATTTTGACATTTCAAATCAGTATAGTTTAGCAAATTACCATGGAACGTTTAACACTTCAAAAACGTTTAGAAATTATAAAAAAATCAATAGACTTATTGGAACAAAATTTTAATGTGTCAATTATTTCACGAAATGGACCCATCATTGGTCATCAAGATCATGTGAACTAACTCTATTGGATTATTTTTTGTGGGGCTATGTAAAATCGTTGGTTTATGCTGATAAACCACAAACAACAGAAATATTAAAAATAAACATTGAACGCGTTGTTCATGAAATTAGACTACAATTATATGAAAGAATAACTAAAAATTGGTTATATGAATAAAATTGTATTCCATCATTAATGTCATAGAATATGCTTAAAAATAAAAAAAATATTAACTAATTAATTAAATACTTTTTGTTTTATTTCCATTTAAACTTTTGAAGCACATACTGGAAAATCCTATATATATTATTATGTAAAAAATGGAAATCTTATACAAATTAATCAAGTATCGTCATGTGTGTGATGATTTCAAGAATTTTTCATCCTAAATTTCTTTAAAATGTTGTCTTAATGAATTATCGTTCGATGCTTAATGTTCAAGGATATTTTATTTTTCGAGCATTTATCTTTTTTTCAAATACTACTCGAGGCTTAAAATGGAATTGTATTTACTAGAGAATATTCTAATATTATAAGATTTTTTTCTTATAATAAACTTGATATTTTAATATTCGGTGACATTTTAAAATTAATTGATTGATTTGATTCTAATATTTTTAGATTGGTTTTAAAAGCGAGAGAAAACAGTGACAAAATATATTAATTGATATACAAGATTATTTTTTTTAATGACATGTGTGTTGTATATTTTTATAAGTTAGTGTTTAAAATAAAACGAATTTTATCGAATAACTATAATAAAATGAAAAAGTATATGTTGTTATGTTTATGTTAACATCTTTTTCTTAAAACAACACAGAAAGCTGTCACGATGCTCGTATAAAATATAATTTATATAATTGAGATTTAATATACTGACATTAATGTCTGTTCTATTGAAAACGACGTTGAAAAAAACTGCATCGTATTTTTTTATTCATTCATTACTTTTTCAATACGTTCGTTAAAGTTCAATATCACTTAATAGAAAAATTATCTGTTAAATAGATATATTTCATCGAGGTTTATATTATTTACGTTAAGTTTATTGTATTATAACAAAGTGTTAATTTTCTTATCTGTTAACTTGTAGGTCATTTTTTTATATACTTTGTGACCGAATTTGATATAAATATCAATTTGAGTAATGTTTAGTCAGTTATTTTCACTTACTTTTTGTAGTTAATTATTGAAATTAATTTAATTAAAAAAGTATATCAATTTTATGTTATTGTAACATGTTTTTAGATAATATGATAAAAAAATAAATTAAATTATAAATTAAACAAGTTTCAAAGTAATCAAACTAAATGAATAACATTTTATATACGAAAAATAAATTATTTTTATGTCAATAAAATATTATAACTACAAGAAAAAAGCATATTTTATGATATATAATATAAATTGTTAAGAGATAATATTCTTTTTGTAATCTTTTAAATAACATAATTGTTTTGATTTATTTAACATATTTCTTAAAATCGGGATTAATAACATATTTTATTATATATTGATTTTGATATGTTTTCTGTGGAAATATGTTTTAATAGTTTATGAACTTTTTGACTTGGATGTTTTTTTTAATCAAATAAAAATCAAATGAGTCACATTAAAGCTTCACGTTAAATATTTATTATTTACTATAATTTTTTAATTTATCACCTCCAACACCACAATATGTTATAAAATGTTCAATAATTATTTATTGTTCATTTTGTTGTTTATAACAAAATGGGATAATGCACATTTCGATGGAAATGTTGTTATTGTCAGAGACTTTTTTGTGATGTTGAGGAATACAGATATGTGGGTTGCTTGCAAAATTCTTTTTTTATTATATTATCTCATACTATATGTTGTTTCAAGTAATCTTTACTATTGATCATCTTATAAAAAAATGCAATTTAGAAAAAACTAAAATATGTTTATTAAATCTACATATTTTTATTGAACACATTTTTTGTCGTTTAGAAAAAATCAGGTATGTAACAAAAAAATGCAGTAATTTGTCAGTCTGATTTGTGTATACAATCGAGATGTATACAATACTATTAATTATCTTGTCAAATAACATCTTGCGAGATAAATATGATTGCATACACTTATAAGCTAGTACAAACATCTTCACGTCAAAACTGAATCTTTAAATATAGTGCAATACTGATTAATACATATGAGTAGATTAACAGATGTGTGCTAATAAGAATTTACTCTTATGCATCCATACGCATGAAACTTAATGATCGTTGTTAAATTTATTACACAGAGATTTATATAAATCGTAAATTTTCGTTTAAGTAAAACGAAAGACAGTGAAATTGTTTAAGGTTTAATTGAAAGGTGCGTCCTATGTTGCGTAATATAATATAAAAGAATGCATCCTCGACGACGAAATTATCGTATTAAGTTTATGTAAATTCCTTAATGAAGTTTCTGTTCGAGAAACATAAACTTGCAGTACAATTGTTTATGTTCAGTAGAATACAAGACTTGTTTGTTCTCTGTTATTTATATGTAGAACATTTATGACTTAGTTCCGTTTTTATTAAAAAGTAGTATGAATGTAAGAACGTGACAATAAGTTACACACTTAGACGCAAAATATATATACACATAATGAGCTTGTGTACAGAGAAAGAGAGAGAAAAAGCTTTGGACAGCAATGAACACATGACATACATTTTCAAAACAGCTGCATTATTTCTACAATTATAAAAAATGATTACGAATCTGTTATTAGCAATTACAAGAGCAGACAAAATGACCTCGGCTTAAATGTAATGCTTCTCATATTTTTATTTGACTAAATCGATGATTTTTTGAGGTTATGTTCAACAGAATTAAAAAATAAATAAATTAGGAATGTTTTAAATAAGGTATTTTATAACATTTCTTTTATATACAGTGAGTCAAAGTGAAATTTATATAGTATTATGTTCAATAAAATTTTGTATATAAATTTTTAAATAAAAAAAATCCTTTTATATCTGACTTAAATTGTTTATTAAGGTTATTTTTATCATATAAAAATAAATAAATCATAAAATAATACTTAAAGACCAAAAAAAGTACGAATTCTGAAAAATAATTCAAAAACACATCAAAATGAAACTCATAAAACTAACAAATTATTATTTATTAAATTAAAATTTACAATGGATTTAATTATTTTAGTACTTAGTAGAGTACTCTTTATTAATTTCTATAGCCTTTAAACGATTTGGGATGGATTTAACTAATTTTTCAAAATAAGTTAGATCAATTTTTCCCCATTCTTCTAATAACGCTTTTTTAAATCATTTTTATTACTAATACTGTGTGTTCTAATGACAACTTCTAAGTGATTTCATAGATTTTCAATCACATTTATATCAGGTGATTATGGTGGTGTTTTTAGTATTTTGGGGCAGTTATATAACAACCAATTACGTGTTTTATAAGCTTGGTGCTTGGGGTCGTTGTCCTGATAAAAATTAATTGTTTGTAAAATCCCAATTTTTTGAGCACTGACTTTCAAATTTTTCTTAATAGATCAATATAAACATTTTTATTCATAATGCCATCTATAAAATTAAATTTCTAACCCCTCTCGTAGACATACACCCTCATACCGTAACAATGTTTGACTGTAGGACGTAAGTGTTTTAAAGACATTTCTGTATTTGATTTCTGCTATACATTAATTCTCCCATTGGACCAAAATAAATGATATTTGCTTTCGTTCGTAAAGAAAACATCTTTTCAATAATCAAAACTTTTATTAATATGTTCCCAAACGAAGCTTAATCTTTTGTTACGATTAGCTAGATTTATGAAAGGTTTCTTCCTGGGAATACGAGCATGAAACCCATTTTTATTTAGTATATTGTGAATTATTTGGGGGCTTTTTTTTTATTTAGATACTTTTCAACTTCTAAAGTCAATTTGGGCGCGCTAATTTTCGAATTTTCTTTAATTTTTCGTAGAATTCAACGCTCGTCATGGTCATTAAAAATCTTGCTGAGACTCTTTTTGACTTTATTGTCAACATTTTGGCCGTTTTTAAATTTTTTTATTACAGATTGCATTGTAGCGTGGTTTTTAATAACTATTTTCCCAATTTCCCGTAGAGTTTTTCCATTTTTGTAATGAAAAATCATTAGCTTTCGCTCGTCCGTCGATGATCGTCCCTTTTGTTTACTCAAAGTGAAAATCCAACATATATTTTTTACAAAATGATTACAAACGACTTAACAACAGTTTTTTTTATAACCAAAGTGATCAAACACATATTTGAAGAGTAAATTCTCTTAACACAGCAGAAATGGTTACTTTTTCTGGTTTAGAAATATTAATTTACGATTGAAATTTTCAAATATAATAAAAATAACCTTAATAAAGAACTTAACCAAGAGAAATAAAGAAAATTATTATTATATTAAAATATATGTATAAAATTATTGGAAACATAACTCTGTATGAGGTTCACTTTGACTCACTGAATATTTAAGTGAAATTTATTTTTTTTAATAAGTATATACAGATTATTTCATTGTAATTTATAATGTTCGTGTTTTTTTATTGAAATATGTTTAATATAATGGGTGTTAAAATTTGAGGTTAGGAAGTATGTTGATTATTATTTGATTAAATATCAAATATTGAACTGTCATTATTCAACATTTGTTTATTATAAAGTTGAAAATTTTAGTGTTGGAACTTAACGCATTTTAATAGTGAAAATTCACCAAAAAGTGATGAAAATTTTATAACGTTAATGGCTAAAATTCGTGCATATTTAAGATAAGGTTATTGCCAATAAACCAAGAACGATTCAAGAATTAAAGGATGGCATTCGTGCAGCACTAATTTATTATAAATACAACTTAATTTATTGCAAAGCGTGTTTCAAAATTTCGACAAAAAATGAACGTCTGCCGATGTGGTAGAGGAAGTTATTTGGTTGACATTGTATTTCATTCATAATTCCTATGTTTCTTCTTTACACTGATATCAATAAACATGAATTCTTATTTTAAAAACTTTATTTTATTGATAAATTACTTCCTAACCTCAAATATGGACATCTTGTAATTTTTGTGTATATCGAAATGTCTTTCTGTTAGTTTGGTTGGAACTAGTGTTTTTTTTAAAGCTCGTATTTAATCTATCCTTAGCCATAGGATCCATAGGTATCATTAATCCAATGGTTTTCTGTTTTTACTTTCATTTTATGCTATTGATTATCTGGTATGGATCATTCATTATTAAGAGTGATTTTTCTCTCCAAGGACAAAATATTACACTTAGCCCCTTTTTGTTTCTCCACCCTTTAAAAAGGTTATTGGCCAAAAGTAGAAAACCACTTATCTTAGTGTTTACTCGGTTATCAAATTCTCGTCTACGAAAACAAGATGCACAAATTACATACTTTCTTATTTGTATGCATAATATATTGTATATATAATGAAGCGTATATTTTTCAACCAATATTTTGATAACACTGACCCCGTTTGATTAAAATATAGATCATATCTGTTTGCAATTTGATGCACTGCATGCGAAATAAAAATAAAAACGCCCCTTTATTTTCAGATGAATGGGAAATACCGATTTCCGATCTGTCTCTTTTATTTAAATGTTCCATAAGGCACGCCTCGTTATAATATTATTCACATAAAATGTACATTTATGTGCATCTAGATAGGAGAGCTCTATTTAAAGCAATAAAATATGAGATATTTTTTCGCTACAATAGGCTGAACAGCGTTTCAGTAAATGGTTACATTTATTTCTTTATTCATATATATATATATATATATATATATATATATATATATATATATATATATATATATATATGTGTGTGTGTGTGTGTGTATGTGTGTTTATACATACACACACATTCACAATCATTTTATATGACTAGTGCATTAGGGTGTTGAGTTATGTGTTATGAATTCAAATCCGGCGTTGACAAGTTTATGAAATGTCTAGTATTTAATAGGATAATATATTATATTATATTATATTATATATATATATATATATATATATATATATATATATCTATGAATATATATTCTTGTTTGATTTTCAACCCGTAGGTAGATTTGTAGCAGTTTCCCATTCTTCTCTTTCCTTTTCCTTCCTTTTCAAAGTCACATAGGAGTCACAACCCACATTCGATTTAATTTTGTGCATGTATTTCACATATAGCTTATTTACTGGTCTTTTTTTCTTTAAAGACACCCTCGATTATACAGGATGGCTCAAATGAAATTGAAAGGTTTAGATACAAATTTATTTGCTTATTATTATTTACTCTTCTTTACTATCCTTCATTCTTATTTGGGTTACACTGTAATTGTGTATTACAATATGACTTAAGGTACTTAATCGGTTGGTTTCTTCTATGTTGCATAGGGTCTTCCAATAAGCGCTTTAGAAGTTTAAATGGAAATAAAATAAAAAGTATTATTTAATTAGTTATTTATTGTTTTTATTTTTAAGAATATTCTATGGCATTAATGATGGAACTCTATTTCACTCATGTGATCATCATAATTTCGCTTGACAGTGTATTCATTTAGTCAAATTTTAGTCATTATTTCATATAATTGTGATCCAATTTCATGAATTATACGTTCAATGTTTATTTTTAACAGTTCTGCTGTTTGTGGTTTATCAGCATAAACCAATGATTTCACATAACCTCATAGAAAATAATCTAATGGAGTTAAGTCACATGAACATGGTGGTCATTGATGGGTCCATTTTGTGAAATAATGACTCATTAAACTTCTGTTTCAATAAGTCTACTGAAGTTTTTATAATTTCTAAACGTTGTTAAAGTGTTCACTATTCATGATAATTTGCCAAACTATACTGAGTTGAAATGCCAAAATGAGATTTAAAAAAATCAAATATGGCGCTCACCAGCTATTAAAATTATCTGGCATTCTTATTGGAAAACCCTATATTTGGTGCCTCAGATTCCTTAGTTCCCCATTCTAACGAAATCTTCTTGATTCCTACTTTAACTACTCAGCTAATTCTCAGCATACTCATGTAGCATCAAATTTCTAAAGCTTAAAATCTTTCATTTTCCTCTATTCTCATTTTTTAAATCTCGTATTTATACAAATTTTTATATTCAGTTTAGTCAAGTCTTTTGCAGTTTCTATCCAGAGATCCAAAAATGGGATTATTTTATCCCCTGACAATTTTATAAAAGATATCATATTTTTAATTTTTGGAATTTTTATTTTAAAATTTATATATTTTCTATAACAATAAGTCTTTGACGATGATGTCTTCGTCATCGAAAAATATATTAGCTCATTATTGTTATAAATAACAATGTGAACAATAAGTGATTATTAAATATTTTATAACATATTGTGGTGTTGCGGGTGATAATTCATTTGCGTTGTTAATATTTAACCTGATACTATATTGAATACAAAGATATTTTTTTAGTTTGAAAAAAGTACTTTTAAGTATTGTTCACTGGTTGAAATTAATCAATGATATTTAAATATGAAATAAGATATAAATACCTATTATAATAAATTTGTATAAACATATTGTGTTATTTAAAAATATTAAATATTTAATCTTATTAATATCAATATTCAACATATTTTTTGAAGTGTGAAATGTCCCAATAGTATAACAATGTGCAGTCGTAATTCTAAAGATGTCATCTTTGCATACTATCGAAAAAGAGTAAAAAAATCAGATAAAAATGAACAAAAGAGAGATAGTAAGTTACAAGTCTTATAGAAAATCTCTACATTTTAAGTCTTTCAAGTTAGGATTATAATGAAGAGGATTACATTCAATAAAAATACGTATTTAATATCTGTGTTTTATTTCAAGTGTAGAGGAATTTTTTGAAGAGATTTGTTTATGTGCATGTTTTTGAAATAAACGGATTTGATGCGTTTATATGATTTATCATTTTTATATTTAAATTGAGTTTGTTTATCGACTTATACTTTTATAAATTATTGTTTAGATTTTTATCTATCCAGAATAAATAATTATCTGTATATTTTTTGTGGAAGAGTTTAAATTTATTTAAAAAAGTATTAGTATTTATTGTTAAAAATTCATTTTATTTTTGTTTTTAGATATATGTGATTTCTTTATTTAACATAATTCATGTTCATAAAAACATCAACATTATATGATAACACCTTGTATTTCACATTTGCAAAATTATCGATTTGTATCGCTTGGTTTGGATTGATGATTGATGTATGTTGGCCATCAATTTTATAAAATTAATGTTCAAAAACAAAACGTCCGTGCAAATCGATAATAAACTAAATGCAGTGTTTGGTTATTCTGTGTGAATCTTTTTTCATAATTTTAAATATTTATTTTTTGTATACTATAAGTTTTAAAATTAGACTAGTTTTCCTATTTCTACCTATTTTTCTTTGAATAATAAAGAATAAATTAAGAAATGTATTTCTGTTCAATTAATAGTACAGCTGGGTCTGTTTTTGTGCGGATTTTTTTAATGCGATTTTGAAGTTATGTGATTCATATTTATTCTTAGTATCTTTTTATACGATTCTTTTAAGAATTTCTTTAAGCAGTTTTTTTAATTCAACGAAAAGTTCTTCAGTTTTATGAACAAATGGAGGAATCAGAGCCATTTATTTCCGCTTCTCAAACTGATAAGGAATTTTCGGCTAGCAAAGAGTGGTTAACCGGGTTTTTAAAAAGGAATGCATCAGATGAAGATTGCGGGCGCGATTGCACCGGCAGATGAAGAATCTGCCAAATTTCTTGTTAACATCGCACTAGGTCATCCATGTTTAAAACATCCGAATGTAAACATAATGTTTTTTTCACCCAATACAACAAGAATTATTCAGCTATTAGATCAAGGCATAATTGCAACTTTTAACAATATTATGTTAAACGTACTTTTCAATTTATGTTGGATAAACTAGAAAATAAGTCAATAACAGTAACTGACGCTTGGAAAAATTTTTCTATCTTTGACTTTATAAATCATGTTGTTTTTGCTATTACTAAAATAAAACCATACAGTTTAAATGCCTGCTGGAAAAAGGCTTGGCCTACATGTCTTGAAAACAGTGCAGCTATTAATTTCTTTTTTTATTCTAAACAGTGTAGCTATTATTGCGATGATGATTAAAATATGTATGAAAAATTCTAAAATAAATTACGCATATGTACATATTGCTTTGAATAAAATTAAATATTTGATTAAAAAATAAAGTAAAAAAGCTTTGTTTTGTATCAATTTTCTGCAAATATTTGAAATTTTTGTTAAGCATTCTTTATTTCCTGATTTTTATGCGAATTTTAGAGCAATTTTTCTATGTAGCTTTGGTTTTATGTGGTTTTTGAAAATTACGAAACGAATCTCTAATTTTTCAATGTAAGTTAAGTCTTTTTTTGTGCGATTTTTTTTAATGTGGTTTTCTGCGGAACGTATCTACCGCATAAAAACAAACCCAGGTGTAATTGTTTTGTAATTTTTTTTTTTAGCTTGACAATTTGTACAATATATATATATTTATATATAATAGGGTTTTCCAATAACCGCTTCAGAAATTTTAATGGAAATAAAACAAAAAATGTTCATTAATTAGTTATTTATTTATTTTTTAATTTTAAGCAAATTCTATGGCATTAATGATAGAATAAAATTTCACTCATATGACCATCATGACTTCTCTTTACGAGTAAAAATATCAGCTAAAACTATTTTCATTTTTTTCTTCATATTATTCGAAAAATTTCGGTTATGATTCCATTACCTACAGCAGTTTTCCATTTTTCATACTCTTGATAATATTTCAAATTTCTTTTGCTATTATTGATGGTATATTTGATTTTATATATATTTTTTAAAATGTTCTCTCTCTCTCTCTCTCTCGCTATATATATATATATATATATATATATATATATATATATATATGTATAGGCATATGAATGGTATTATTTATAACTGTTCAAAAGGAAGATGATTTGGCAGAATTTCATGTCAGCAGTCAGGGTTATTTGTTATAATAAAATAATGTGTACGAGTTCCTTTGTTATTAAACGTGTTTTACATCACCTTGGATGTACATTATGAATTGTTAACATAAAAAAATATTAAAAATAATCGCAGGTAAATATAATCCGGAAGTAATTATTATAAACAACAAGAAGAAATGCGATTTTCATTTATGATTCATTTATTAAGATATTGATTCACGCTATTATTTATTTTTTTCAATTTTGCAGTCGTTTTGAAACTCCTTTTACTAATTTTTTCTATGCAGATAAAATATCGATATGACAATTATAAAATATTGTTAATTTACTTTCTAATAATCAGTATGGGCATGAGCTAAAGATAGTTTTTGTAATACTACTAATTAGAAATGAAGGTTTCCTTTTTCACGAACAGAAAATAATAATAAAGAACTAAGAGTGGAATTTTGTTTTCTGCTCTGTACAATTAGATATTAGTCTCAAGGATATTGCAGTGAGTGTAAATTAATCTAGTCATGCAAATAGTTTCTTCATTATTGGAATAAAATTACAGGAAAAACGTGATTTATGAATTATGAAAGTTTAGAAATAATAATATTCGTCTGTTCTCTGCAATTAGAGATTGGTATAATTTTTAAATTCATTTTTATAATTGTATCACTATTTCTTTTTTTTTAAATGTATAACTTTTATGAGTGTTTAATAATTGTTTATTAACTGATATCTATTGTCTGATGCAATTGATTACGATACCATTATCTTCAGTGTTCAAATATTAAATAATAAATTACACTTACTACTTCTGTGGAATAGTGTTTAATTAGATTAAAATATGGAACTGGTAAATAAGTAATTGCGGTTTTTACTACTAGATGTTTTTAGGTGTTATGAAATGTATCTAACTTTATTCTAAACTGCAAATTCGTTATAAAATTTGATAGATGACAGTTCAAGCTTGATTTTGATTCAGTCATGAAAATGATCCATTTTTGAAACGATTGATAACAAGTGATAAAAAATGGTTTGTTTACAACAACGTTCAGTAATAAAAATTGTGGTTGTAGCCTGGTGAACCAACTCAAGAAAGATGTCTATTGATAAAATTCATTTATGGCCTTATATATTTCACAAATATCAACAAGAAAATAATGCTGCAGAAATGTATAGAAATTTGTTAAAAGTTTTTGGAAAAAACGATTATCTAAAAAGACACGCAGTAGATGGTTCGAGAAATTTAAGAATGAAGTCTTTAATCTTAAAAACGAACCATACTCTAAAAGATGTGCGATCGATGATGATATTTTTCGCAACATTTTGGAAGAAGATCCATTTTTATCCACATTACATTCGCAAGATAGGTATCATATGAATTTACTAAAGGAAATAGGAAGGATTGTGTAACTGTTTGCTCGATTCTACTTCCATACAATCAAAATGAACCGTTTTTGGAACGTCTTGTAATTGGAGATAAGAAGAAGATTATATATAATAAGGTAGTAAGGAAGATAGAATACTATAAAGCTGGATAACTCGCTTTGTCAACATCTAAATCAAGTTTAAGTGTGAAAAAGAGAAAGTATGATTGTATTTCTATATGGTGAGATATTAGAGACCAATTTATTATGAACTTTTAAATAAAAAAAGAGTAATTTTGAAAAATATTGTCAATATTTGGGCAATTTGAACGATAGACTTAAAAAGTGTTCAACTGTTGTTAATAGGAAGCAAATTATCTTACAGAATGACTACCAAGGTCACATATTTCTTTGGAAATCTAGAAAAAAATTTAATTCGGATATTCTAAGTGATCTAGAATATTTGATAGATATAGTACTTTTAGTCTACCATTTATTTTTGGTTTTACAAATTTTTTAAATGGGAATAAAATAATGAAGATAGAGATGTGAAAAAGGTACTGGATAAGTTTTTAGCTTTCAAAGACAAGTCATTATATAGTTTCCATTAAGATGGGAAGAAGTTGTTAATATTATTATTTTTAATTTTAATTTTTAATTTTATTATTTTTTCTTACATAAAAATGCACAGAACGTTTTGTTAGATTTAATATATTGATTTATAAAAATACAAAAACTGTCTGGGAAAAAAATTAATGAATTTGATTATCAACAAATATTACTATTTGAATGTATATATGTTATTATTTAATTTAATACATTTTTTTAAAATTATGAATTTTATAAATTTAAACATTATGTATAGATTTATCTAAATGTGACGCCTAGATTTGTGTTTTATTGAAAATAAACATGTGTATAGTTTCTTTTTAATAAAACACAAATCTAGGCATCACATTTAGATGACTCTATATTATTAAGTAATTACAAAAACTAAAATGGTAGTAAATATCTGTTGATTAATTTTATTAATTATTTTTTGGTCATCATTGTGAGCAAAATTTCAATTTCATAACATAAACTAAACCATTAAATTACAATTTCTTTATATTATCTCTGCGTAAGTTCGAAAATCTAATTATCCTTTTAGTATATATTGTTATTTTGAAGATCGAAAGTTAATTATATTTTTAATTAGCTGAGATCGAAAGAAAGTATCTAAACGACGAATATGTTTTAATAGGCATGTCGATAAAATTATTTTTTTAAATTAGAATATTCAAAAGTGATGTAGTTTTATTTTCAGAAGATTGTTTTCATTTCCAGACATTTTAAGTAACAATTTCAAATATAAAAAACAATCAGTCTATCGATATGTGTAATTCAGTTTCTTGTTTTAATTGCCATCTTATTATTTTCTTCATTCGAAACTCAGCATGATTTTACAATATTTTACAACCTGCACGATAAAATTATTACTATAATCAATTGAGCAAGAATCTTCTTGCTCATGTTCCCAGCAAGAGTGAAACTTGTTTTTAAATATTTGCTATTTATATACACATAATCTAAGTGAGGTTACGTTGTACATGAATTATAACCTGAATTGGTAGTATTTATTCGGAAACAGACATTCGTGTAATATTTACAGAATGTTCTATGCATGAATGGGCATGTCTTCTTTAGTACTACGTAAATCTAACAAAACATTGTATGTATAATTTGTATATACGACGAATTCTTTTATGAATGAGCATACGGACGTGAATACGTAAAAATTTAGCAACGTTCTGCAGTTACTACCGAAGTGAAACATACGTGCCCACGCATTGAATTTCAGGCTGTTCGACATATTTCAGTAATTGTATGGAAATTTTATGTTCTGTACACAATTTAGAATGTACAACAAGGAAAGTTGCATGTTATTGTGTCTGATGTTGGCTGACTGACTAATCTATAATCTGTGTACAAGGGATAATCTGCACATGCTTTCATGTATGTGTGTGTATTAACAAGAGTAATTGACCAGAATATATTTCAAAGGGAATGAAAAGAAATTCGTGGTAATAAAATCTTTCCTTAAATTTTTTTTACTGTATTATTTTTAACATAATGAGAAATATCAAAAATATTTTAATTACCAAACATATTATAATTTGTTATAAATCAATCACTCAACATTTTCTAGAAGATCTTGTAGTGTTGAAGTAAGTAATTAATTTATGTTTAAGACAGGCTTGTATAACCTTTCAATCGAAAGGGCCAATTACAAGTTTTGTGAAATCTTAACGAGCCACACTATCAAGGGCAAGGGATATGGTGTTCTCTAGGTGTGGTGGATCTGGAGATATTTTGAATAAATAAATACAAATGCGTTAATTTTGAGATTTGGAATTTTATTATAGAAAAAGTTAACAAAAAAAAACTTCTTTGGTAGAAAGATTGCACAAAAATGTCATTATTAAACACTTTTATATTTGTATATATTTATAAGAAACTGTGTATCGTATTTTATTTGTAGCTTGTTGAGAGAGACGTTATTACATTTTTTTAATAGAAATAAATTTAAGACCAACATTGTATATCTAAATAAATTATTTCAATTTATTTTGGTTTTATTTTTTTAAAATATTCAATTCTGTACTGTGAGATGCACAAAAATGTCGAGAAGGGCTGCAAGTTGCACTGGCTTAGTTTAAGGAGTATTCGATTTTTGGATTTTCACATTTTCTGTAAGTATAATATTTTATATGGAAAATATTCTCCAAAAATTTCAAATTGATATGACTAAAATTGGTAAAGGTATAGGCATACTAGTTTTTTTTTATAAATACAGGATCATCCAAATGTGACGCCTAGATATATGTTTTATTAAAAAGAAACAAAAGAAATTATACACATGTTTCCCTATACACATGTTTATTTTTAATAAAACACAACTGTAGGCGTTACATTTGGATGACCTTACATATACTTGTTTAAACTAGTTTTGAAATTTTAAATGTGTTTTTCTAAAAATCGAATGACTAAAATATTTCGAAAACAACTTCATCGTTTTATTTCAAATTTTGCAGATTTATAGAAACAAAAAAATAGTCCTTGAACAAAGAATTTTTGCATAGTTTTTTTTATTGACTACAAACGAGTGATTTTTTCATCGAAAATCGAAATATCAAATTAGATTGTCTGTCATTTTGTTCTAAATCGACATTTTGAAAAAATGATCGTTCAAGAGCTACATAATTTAATGTATAAAATAAATCTTTTTCATATTTTGATTTCATACGATCCAAATCTGACCAGCAGTGTTCATCGCAATCGTTTTTTTCAGAGAATCTACATGAGAATAACCATATGTCTTTTATTTTTAAATATTTTTTATTGAAAAATATGGTACTTTTTTAAAATATAGGTTTTTAGATACCTAAACATTTGTTGAGAAACGTGTTATAGTTTTTAAAAATAAATTTCAAAATGACCCCCTAATTGAATTTATTACAATGATAAATAATTACTAATCACACTCGAATTCTAATTAAAAATTTAAATAGAAAAATGATTTAATGTAATGGATTCTTTTACTGATTTATTCAATTTTTTATTCAGTTATATTTGTAGCTGTAGTAAAATGCTATTTAATATTATAATAAATCAAGTTACAATATTTAATGTAGTTTAAAAAGTTGTATAATAAATTATATGAATAGTTTATTATACTTAATGTCATTGCTTTCAATAAGACATTTTCTAAGATTTATTGTTGAGGAAACGTAAAAGCTAAATTTGAAATTGCATTTCGAATTCAATGTAAATTAAAACTGGAATATTAAAAAATATTGGAAATGAAAAATAATAAAAAGGTATGAAAATTATTCGATTGACTAAATAATAAATTTAAACTAAATATTTTATTCTTATATTCTTTAAAGTTTGTGTGTTAATTTCACATATTTTGAATATTGGACATATATCATAAGAATAGATCTGAAAATTAATTATGATGATTGTTTAGACGTCTTCATTTTTCTCAGTTTGTTTCTCTTGGCCAAATTCAAAATGCTTGTTGAAGATTATTATATTTTCATTATATATATATATATATAACAGTATTTATTTGAAATTTCTAATTTTGTATCACTTTATAGTTTCTCTACATTTAAAATTTACATATTTTCATTGGCTCAAGTACAAGATTTGAATTTAATGCAAATGATTTATGAGTTAGTTTTATTTATTAAAGAAAATATTTATTTGAAATGATTTTTGTTAATTTTTTTTATATAAAAATATACATATGTACATAAATACATACATACATATATATATATATATATATATATATATATATATATATATATATATACACATATAAGGTTTTCCAATAAGCGCTTCATAAGTTTAAATGGAAATAAATCAAAAAGTATTTTATTAATTAGTTATTACTATTTTTTATTTTTAAGCATGTTCTATGGCATTAAGGATAGAACATAAGTTTACTTAATGACCACCACGACTTCGCTTGACATAGTATATTAGTTTAGTTCAATTTTTATTCACTCTTTCACATAGTTGTGGTCCAATTTCATGAATTACAAATTCAATGTTTATTTTTAATACTTCAGTCGTTTGTGGTTTATCAGCATAAACCAATGATTTCATATTACCACAGAGAAAATAATTAAATGGAGTTACATCACATGATCTGGGTGGTAAATTGATGGGTCTATTTTGTGAAATAATAGACTCATTACACTTTTGTTTCAATAAATTTATACAGTTTTTAGCATTATTGAAGTATAAAACGTTTCATGATAATTTGTCAATTTGTATTGAGTTGAAATGCCAAATTGAGAGTAAAAAAATTCAAATTTGGATGCCATCAGCTGTTAAGGTTCTGACATTTTTATTTGAAAACCCTATATTAAATAACTTATTCCTATTTTGATGAATTACAAAATTCTTGTGTAAAAAGTTGTGATATTAGGAAATAATTCATGTATATTAATCTTATATTGATTGTAAATGTATTTATAGCTTGAAATAAATTTAAATTTAAATTCTTTATGAAAGTTTATAATAAAATAGGAAATAATCACTTTTTTTTCATGCCATATTTTTATTTTTACGAATTCATACCTATTCTCAAATTCGTATAAATAGATTTATTATCTATATTCTATTAGCTACATCTTCTAAAAACAATCCTATTGAAATTTCCTGAAATTCAGTAAATATACTGAACTTTCATTGTTTTATTTACTATTTGATATATATTTATATATTTGTGTTGCGATGTGGGTGTAATATCATAATAAAACGTTCAATGAACTGTAATGTTCAACGTAAGTTTGTTCTAAATATTAAAAATATTTTAATTCGCGACTCTACATAAAAACAGATCTACTTTTATTTTGATTTATATTTACACTTTTTTTTATTACGTCTAATTGTTTATGTATGTTTTCTGAAGAGAATATAAAAATGTAAATAGGTTATTTTTATTAAAATAATGCTAATGGATTTCACAAGTTTATTTACAAAGAAATATATATATATATATATATATATATATATATATATATATATATATATAAGTATGATATTTTCAATGCTATTAAAAATTAAAAATAACATCAAACAGAAAACTGAAAAAGTAAGATGTTTATTTATCTATATCACCTGAATTTAAGAGTTTACAATTTTTTTTTAATTTATAATAATATAATTGTTTTGATTTTTGATTATATTAGTCTATTTCTATTCATATAATTTTTAGTAAAATTGTTTTAAGGTGGTTATAAAGTCAGTTGGATTTTTTACAGTCACAAGAACAAGCAGAATTTTGAAGCTGGTTTAGCACAATGGATTACATTTTAGTAGTATTATTTGATGTAATGACTGTCAGTTACTACATTTTTTTAGGATTTATAAATTTTTAAAAATTTTTGATTCTTAAAATATTCTTCAAAGTCTTGATTTTTCAAAATCTTTTTAGCATATCGGAGCTATTGAACTTATTGAAAAATTAAGACCTTGAAGAATCCTTTATTGTATTTTTTAAAAAAATATCTTTATAAATTTTATATTCTTCGTACAAGTATACAAAAAAGAGGATAGAAATTTCATTCTTTTGTAGTTAACATTTTACAAGGAGTGAAATATAGAGATAAGATATCAATTAAATATTTTATTAAGCTGCAAATAAAATAATTTTATCGTTTTATTTACAACTGCATTAGGAAAAATATTTATAAAATATTTAATTGAGAATTTTATCATAGGAATAACAATTAAGAAAGAAAGAATAAAAAAATCTCAGAAAGGATTATTAAAATGAACTTGATTTGCTGACGACGTTAATTTTTTCAACGAATTTAAATGAACTTGACAGAAAAATATATTAATACTGTATTTGGTGATTGTCCATTATTGAACGAACCGTACAAAGATGGTTCGAAAAATTCTGTTGTGGAAAAAAGGATTTAGAAAATAAGCCTTATGGAAAACTATCTGTCTTTGTTGTCCTTGTTGATGATGACGTTCTTCGAGCGTTGGTGAAAGCTAATCCCTCTTGAACATTGTCTTCTCTTGTAGAATAGCTTGGGATGTGTAGAAAAACCATCGGTAACCATCTCAAGAACATGAAAAAGGTTAAAAAGCTCGACAAATGGGTTCCACATGATTTGAATGATCAAAAAATGCAGCGAAGATTTGAAATTTGCAGTTCGTTTTATTTGAAGAACAAAAGGACACCCTTTTTGAGAAAAATTATAACCTGTAATGAAAAATGGATCAGCTACGACAACAGAAAGCGACCGGGACAGTGGGTTAATTTTGGTGGATATCCAGAACACACCCTGAATCCATCTTTACATGGCCAAACGATTATGGGGACAAATGGTGGACTGCAAGGGGTATCGTATATTATTCATTCTTGAGGCCTGGACAAACAATAACTGCTCAGTCACATTGTCTTGAAACTGAAGAAATTCATAGAAAACTTGACCAAATGGACCCTGCATTAACCAATAGACATGGATCCATCCTCCTTCATGATAATGCAAGACTGCATGTAGCGCAAATAACCTTGCAAAAGATGAAAGAGTAATTTTTGTTGAAACGACTTAGGCTACGAGATTCTGCCGAGTCCTCCATACTCGCCTGATCTTTCATGAAATAAGACCTTTTGTAATATGAATGAGGTCGGAAGGACCTTTACAGACTTTGTGTCTTTTAAAAACAGTGACTTTTTTGAAATAGTAATTTTTGTTGGAAATGAGAGTATACAAGCTAATGGTATTTATTTTGATTAATAAAATGTTTATTTGAATTAAAAAAATCTTTTTTTCATATTACACGATCTAATATTTATATGATGGATGAAAATATGCGAGAATAATTTATGTTTAAAATATTTTTTAAATTATTTGTATTGCTTCTTTCAGTGTCTAAAATTATTTTTTCAAATATGGTAAATGGATGGAATATATGGAATCAAGTCTTATAATACTTATATAATGTGTCCAAATGAGACTGAAGGATTTAGACATTCATTTACTTGCTTATATATTTCTTTACAATCCTTCAATCTTATTTAGAGTACCCTACAAAGTATTTAGATAACAGAAATAAAATGAATGGTTGAAAAATTACCGCCAAAAACTTTAGTATCAAGAGAGTAATTACTTTAAATAATATGAAATTTAGTATAAGAGAAGATTATATTACTTTTTCGATATTTTTTTATATTTTATAAAATTATTATATGTATATTTATTTTCATCTCGTTATCAAATTTATTTATTAACATTCACGTAAATTGATTAAAGTGGTGGACATTTCCACTATGTTAATTATTTGTGGACTATTGTGCGCATGCCTGTATCTCTATTTTGATATCCAGTTATCATCGTGTTAGAATTTATTTCCTTTTTTTGTATGTAGAATGAAAATGTGTAGATTTTATTTTCATCAAGTTCATAAAAATCTGCGAGTAACCAAATATTTTCAATTTGTTCATATTATCATCTTGTGTTCTTATATTTAATATATAATAACTGTTTTCTCGACCATTTGGTAAATATTTTAAGGTTGCCTAGATTTGTAGTAGTGTGAGTGAATTGTGTTTAAAATTTGGAAACGTCATATCAAGGTAAGAGTTGAACTATTTTATATATTAAATATTTTTCATATCCTTAATATTCTGGACAAGTTAAAGAAAATAAATTTAAATTGTATTGTATATATACGGATATATATATATATATATATATATATATATATATATATATATATATATATATATATATATATATATATATATATATAGTCATCCAAATGTTACATTTAGATTTGTGTTTTATTAAAAAGAAACAATACACATTTTTCTCTATACACATGTATCTTTTTAATAAAACACAAATTTAGGAGTCACATTTGGATGACTATATATATATATATATATATATATATATATATATATATATATATATATATATATATATATATGTATGTATCACTGTTGAATTCTCTCAAATCCTTTACTTCTAGTGTTGCAACATTTTTTTTCATTGTGTATAAATAATTTTCTTATATCTTGACAAGTCTCTATGTATTTTATCCATGGATCTTTTCATATTATTTTTTTATTTCTGGGTGTCGAATCAATCATTTTCGTTTTTATTTGGTGATTTTTGGTATTCGTTTTGTTCTTTTTAATCTTTTCACTTTTAACATAAAATCTGTAATATTGGTTTTCTTTTTAATACACTTTCTGACTGTTTCTATTACCCCAATTTGTATTTTTCCACGTTTCTTGTTATTTTCTAGAGTATATGTATTGTTCTGGAATTTAAAATTTATGTTTTACTAACATAAGCAAGAATAAATAGGAATGTTTAGATAGAAAACTTTTTTCTAAAACATTGAGGAATATTTGATTTCTTAATATTTGAATTTATTTACAATTGCCACCATCCTGTTTTCATTTTCTTGTTCATTTTATTTATAAATATCTTTTTTGTATTAATATGCTTTTTTCAAATTCATTAATTTTTAACTTCTTTCATTTCTATTTTCTAACTTTATTTTCCTTTAATTTCCAAATATTTACACTATCTCCTCCCCCTTCTCTCTCTCTTTACATATATAAGAATAACAATAGTAAAATGTTAATAAATAATAATATTGAACAATAAGTACTTGTTTGAAATAAAAATTACTTTTTTTAAAATCAAGCTAAATTTGGCAAAGTAAATGAGTTTCAAATGATATTGAATAAAATTCAATGTACAGTGTCGCAATTGATTTTAAAAACAAGATCAAGGTTTTTTTTCATGAACGAAAATTGTGTAGTAAAAATTTCGAATTACTCGACAAAAAGAATCGTTGCCAAGTAGTAATTTTACTCGTAAGTTCAATGAAATGTTTTTGTACAGTACGTATGTATGTATGTATGTTTAAAATACGAAATTACTGTACAGTGTTGTTTAATGGAAAGCCTTGCCAAGGTCGGATGAAGCAAAAAATGACCTATAAACAAAAGAAAACACTTTCATGATGACATTTGTAACAGAAAATAGAATTGAATTAATTTCATTGTTGCTCGTTTGTGTCTGGAACAATTTTCTATGTTGTTTTAAGTTTTAAATTTAGAAAATATGTCTTGTATACATTTTTAAATCGCTTTTAGATTTGTTTTCGTTTGTGTAACATATTTTTTTAGAAAAAATATATTAAAAGAAACCAATTTTATATGTAGTTTTATAATGATTTTTTTTCAAAAATTACAAGTTTGGTTATGTTTAGAAATTTGTTTATATTAGTTATTTTTTAGATATAGTCTACTAAAAAAAATATATATAGAGGAATACATATAAATAAGCATATACAATATATTGACTCCAATATAAAGAATATTTTTTAAAAAACAAAATAGTTTTTATTCATAATTCTGAGAAAATGATTATTTATTTCTTAATATACGAGGTTAGACAATTAAGTAATGCGACAAAATTCAAAAATCGAGTATATTTAAAAATTAAGGTACATCGCTGCGATCCCCTTCAAAGTAGTCCCCTCCCGCATCTATACACTTATTCCAGCGAGTTTTTCAGTTTTCGTAACAATTATGGAACACTTCTTGTGGGACCTCTCCGAGTACCCTCGTCACAGATTCTTGGATATCTTCAACGGAGTCAAAATGTCGACCTTTGACGAATTTTTTCATATGGGGGAATAGGAAAAAGTCGCAGGGTGACATATCCGGTGAATAGGGCGGTTGTGGTAACGTTGCGATGCCTTTAGACGCCAAAAACTGAGAGACACTGAACGCACTGTGACAGAGAGCATTGTCGTGATGCAGAACCCAAGTCTTCGCGATCTCTGGACGCACTCTGAGCACCCTTTTTCGTAATTTTTCGAGCACATTGCGGTAGAATACTTGATTTACGGTTTGTCCAGGTGGTACGAAATCTTTGTGAACCACCCCTTTGCTGTCAAAGAAGCAAATCACCATGGTTTTCACTTTGGACTTGCTCATTCTCGCCTTCTTTGGCCTTGGTGCTCCAGGGGACAGCCACTGTTGGCTTTGTCGTTTAGTTTCGGGGTCATATTGAAAGAACCAACTTTCATCACCAGTAATAACTCGATCGAGAAGAGTAGGATCATTTTCAATCTGCTCGAGACAATCTTGAGCGATGTTCATTCAATTTCTCTGTTCCATTTTCGTGACATGCACTACTCGCGCGTTGTTACAAAACACTAAACAGCTGGTGAAGAAATGATCGTACGAAGGTGGTCAAGGTCTCAATCGAGAGAGTAGGGATCTGCTATTACGGTGGCGGAGTTACAGGTTCGCAGTGTTACCACAGGCCGAGAAAAAAAATCGGTCGCATTACTTAATTGTCTGACCTCGTAGATTATTGTTCATAAAGGTTGAAAATACGAAATATGAAAATAATATTCAATTAAATACAATTATGAGAAATATTTTTTAAATATTTTTCTTATAATCGCTTGACATCAGGTAGAATTGTTTGATAAATAAGATGAGATATTATTTAAAAGCAATGATCAATTCTGTGAACAAAGATCACTGTCCTCTATTCAACAAAATTAACAAAAAGATGAAATTCTGAAAGACAACACAAAATAGCATCCGTTCTATTTGTATTCGTAAACGAAATTCAACTCTGTGTAAATAAAATCGACTGATAGTTGAAAATACTTTGTTCTTTTATTCTATTTCAAGTTTACATGCTTTTACTATGTTGCTAAATCACACATGTTTGCAGATTAAACGCGATGCACATGCTTTGTTTATGTTGAACTTGGTCTAAATTTACCAAACAAATATTTATAAAAAAACGGTTTTATAAAAATACTTGTACGTTTATTTTTTTCAAGTACAATTTTATTTACTATTTATACTTTCATATTTATCGATAATCTTCAGACTGATAATGAATTCAATTTAAGACAATATTTTTTTCTTTATGCAAATTTATAAGATTCAAGGTTATTGTTAAAAAATATTATTTAAACAATGAAATATAATATTTAAACGTGAATAAGTAATGATCATTAATAACAAAAACGCTAATGGCTTTAAATGTTCTTTACAATAAAAAAAACATCATAATTTACGAACATAAATTTGATTTATTGATTTTTATTACTATATATAATTATTATTAACCATATTTGTATAAAAGAGAATTATGGGTTTCGAAACAAAGGAATTGTTAAAAGCAGGAAGAAATAATCAACGCAATCGCTTATTTAAGATCAGTGGAATTTCATTTAAATCGAATATAGCATTTATAACTTCACGTACACATGATTGAAATGATATAATTTATGTTCTTTAAATTTTTCTGTGGATATCAAATACAGTCGACAAACAAAATGTAGTAAATGCATGATTGCGCGGATTAATATAGAAATTATATTAATACTTAGGGTTTTTTTAATAAGAATGTCAGAACTTTGACAGATGGTAGCAGCTATGTTTAAATTTTTTTCAAGCTTATTTTGACATTTTAACTCAGTATAATTTTACAAATTATCATGGAACGTTTAGTACTTCAACAACGCTTATAAATTGTAAAAACTTCAATAAAATTATTGAAACAAAAGTTTAATGAGTCTATTATTTCACAAAATGGTCCCATCAATTGGCCACTAAGATTATATTATGTAGGGTTATGTGAAATCATTGGTTTTTGTTGATAAATCACAAACAACAAAAGCATTAAAAATAAACGTTAAAAGTGCAATTCATGAAATTAGACCATAATTAGGTGAAAGAGTGACTAAAAAATTGATTAAACGATTGCACTGTCAGACGAAGACGTGATAGTATATAAGTGAAATTGTGTTTTATTATTAATGCCATAGAATATTCATTAAAATGAAATAAATAAGTAACTAATTAATTAAATACTTTTTTCTTCATTTTCATTTAAACTTCTGAAGTTCTTATTAGAAAACTCTCTCTCTCTCTCTCTCTCTCTCTCTCTATATATATATATATATATATATAAATATATATATATATATATATATATATATATATATATATATATATATATATATATATATATGAAAACCTATTTGTAAACGTTAAGGAAAATTGTATTTTAATTATTAATTTAAATTGTAAATGAATTATTAATTTGCGAATTTAATTTATTAAGTAATTTCACCCGTTTGAATAATTTCAAGTCAGGTATTAAAATATGAAATTATCATTTACAACATTATAAGTTTTAGTTAATCCTCATCCTAGAATTTGTTGATTAAGAAAATATTTTTTTATTAAGTTGTAAAATGTTCCACATCTCTTCATTGTAATTTTTGTAGGTGAGATTTATTTTTTTTGGATTTTTTAATGTAATAGACGATTATATAAATTCAAATGAAACAAATCAAAAACTAATAAAATAATGAAATTTTATCAAATACATTACAAATGGGCGGCATATTTTATTAGTTTAATTATATTGAACGATTTGAGACTTAATTATAGGTTAAGATTATTCAATCATTTGATTTTAATCTGAATTTGTGTACATATTTTTGTTCCCTTAACGATAATATGTCATTTTTTATATTATTAACTATTATCAGTTTCATATTTTTTATAAATTTTTATCTAACTAGCAATAGAATTTACATTTCTTTTTTTAAAAAAATAATATAGCATATGTTATTAAAAATTATTTTATTATTTTACATTTAAGCAAAAAAATAGTTTTTTGCTTTTAGTCACAATATATTTTAATTAAAATTAAAGTTTTTATTTTTGAATAGCATTGTTTAAATGCTACATTCAATGATACAACTATATATATATATATACACGAGGGTCGTTTGATAAGTATGCTAAAAAAGTAAGAAAAACAAAATTGAAAAATTCAATTAAATTAAACAATAAATAAATTTACTATACTTATCAAATGACCTTCTTGTATATATATATATATATATATATATATATATATATATAGAGAGAGAGAGAGAGAGAGAGAGTAGTCTAAATGAGACTAAATTATTTACTAAAGAATAGTAAACAAACATAGTAAGTTAGGCAAGTAAATTGATATCTAAATAATTTATTCTTATTTGGGCTACCTATATAAATTTTAGTCTTTTTATCTATTGCTACATGAAGCCCTCTCCCAAAAAATTTTATTTTCACCATTCCAATATATTGTTTTTCAGTGAATTCAGATGAATTTTTTTATGATTTCTCTCCCTCTCTCTCTTCATATATATATATATATATATATATATATATATATATATATATATATATATACATACATCAAAATTAGCCTCTTTCTATTTATTGCTGGATGAAGACCTTCCCTAAAAATTTACATTTTGGCTAAATTAATGCTTTTCTTTTCTAGTTCATTCTGACGAATTTTCTTGTTTTTATATACATATATATATATATATATGTGTATGTGTGTATGTGTGTGTGTGTGTGTGTGTGTGTGAGTGTATTAATAGTAAAAAAAATGGAAGACTTTCTAAATTGAACGTTTATATTGTTATATTTTTGTTGTAAATTATATATATATATATATATATATATATATATATATATATATATATATATATATATATATGTAAATGCACTACACTGTACTATGGAATTCCAGTGAAGCTTAATGTTTTGACAGTCACAAATGATGCGCTGCATAAACAAAGCATTGCTTATTTCGTACGCCGCGTGCGTAAGATCTGTACAACAACTTGTAATAGATATCATCGTTGTTGTCATTGACGGAATTATTAATACAGAAAAAAGATCTCTTCAAGTTTCTATTCATACGTTTAATGTATTCACTATATTCATTGGATGATAGAAGTTTTTTTGTGCTAAATGTTCTATGTTTTTGTTTATGTAGATGTACATGCATTTTTTGTGCACATATATACACCCACGTACATACATACATATGCATACATACATATCATTAGATATATATATATATATATATATATATATATATATATATATTTATATACACACAATTGTTATACCATATAAAATAATTTATTGTGATTAATTTACATATTTCTGTTCGCAATGTAGAATTAAAAAAAATATTTTTGAGAAGGCCACCAGTAATTATGGATTTTTTTAAAAATATATCGTCATCATTGGCATCATTCTATTTACTGATGGATGAAGGCCTTTCACAAACATTTTATTTCGAGCAATTCAATGTTTTTGTTTCTTATTCAAGTTTGATGAATTAGTGATTCATGTATCCATGGGCCTTTTCTTAGTTTTTTTTTTATATCTCAAAGTTTTCAGTCAAAAATATCTCCTGTCATTTATACGAAAACTGATTTATTCATATGAAAATGGTTATTACTTTTTTTTTGGTATATTCACTAAAATGATACAAATTTATATACATACATACATACACAATTATATATATATATATATATATATATATATATATATATATATATACACAATTGTTGTACCATATAAAATAATTTATTGTGATTAATTTACATATTTCTGTTCGTAATGAAGAATTAAAAAAATATTTTTGAGAAGGCCACCAGTAATTATGGATTTTTTAAAAATATATCGTCATCATTGGCGTCATTCTATTTCCTGATGGATGAAGGCCTTTCACAAACATTTTATTTCGAGCAATTCAATGTTTTTGTTTCTAATTCAAGTTTGATGAATTACTGACTCATGTATCCATGGGCCTTTTCTTAGTTTCTTTTTTATATCTCAAAGTTTGCAATCAAAAATATCTCCTGTCATTTATACGAAAACTGATTTATTCCTATGAAAATGGTTATTACTTTTTTTTTGTTTATTTACTAAAATGATACATATTTCATATATTTAATTTTTCATTATCAATATGCATATGAAATTTATATTTTTCTATAAAATTACTATTTATTATATTGGGTTTTCCAATAAGTGTTTCAGAAGTTTAAATGAAAATAAAACAAAAAGTATTCAATTAATTAGTAATTTTTTATTTTTATTTTTAAGCATATTCTATGGCATTAATGAACGAACACAATTATACTCATATGACCATGATATTTTCGCTTGACATAGTACATTCCTTTAGTCTAATTTTTAGTCACTCTTTCACATAATTGTGGTCCAATTTCATGAATAACACGTTCAATATTTATTTTTAATGCTTCTGTTGCTTGTGGTTTATCAGCATAAACCAATGATTTCACATAACTCCACAAAAAATAATCCAATGGAGTTAGATCACATGAACTTGATGACATTTCGTGAAATAATGGACTCATTAAACTTTTGTTTCAATAAGTCTATTAAAGTTTTTATAATTTCTAAACGTTGTTGAAGTGTTAAACGTTCCATGATAATTTTCCAAACTATTCTGAGTTAAAATATTAAAATGAGCTTAAAAAATCAAACATGGCTGGTACGAGCTGTAAAAGTTCTGAAATTCTTATTTGAAAACCTTATATTTGAATATTTTAATGAAAAATGTTTGTGTATCAGAAAGTATTTTGGCGTATTAAGAATTTGTAAAAATAAATATAAAAATGTTCGAATAAAATGGATTTATTCATATGGAAATTGTTTTTTTTTTTGTATATTTACTAAAATGGTACATATTTCAAATATTACATTTTTCAATATCAATATGTACATGAAATTCATATTTTGTTATAAAATAATCATTTCACATATTTGAATATTTTAATGAGAAATGTTGGTTTATCGAGGGAGTATTTTGAACTATTCATTAATTTGTAAAAGTAAATATACATATATTCGAATAAAATTGACTTAGACAGTTACTTAAAAATTAAAATTCATGAATATTATTGAATACTACGTTAATTTTTATTTCAAGAACCGAAAAAAGGTTCCAAATACTTATTTTTAAACATTTTTTTATGCCAGCAATGACTAATTCATAGTCGAGTAATAAACACGACAAGTTGAGTGATTAATGGTTCGTAATTGAAATTCCAGATTTACAAACGATGTCACCTATCATTAAAAAAAGATTGTCACGTACGTTCCATAACCTCCGAACTTGACATCGTATTCGAAAAAATTAAATAGTTAATTAAACATTTTTCGAAAACCGTGTCCTTAAAACAAATAAACCGGAACTCTACAGTATTGAATGTGTTAGCAGCTGTTTAAGTCGCGGTATTTTTTTTATCCCTCGAGATTAGTTGATGTACGAGTATGTGACATAGAGACGTTTCTTGAACCACTGCCAATTTCAAACAAGAATAATTTATTCGTATGTATTTTAGGAATGCACCGCAGTACTAATTTTTAATTCGAGTTTTTTATTTGAAATGTATTAATATTCGGCATGCAGCTGGACGTCGAATACAAATTGAAATGTAATAACAGCACAAGATATTCACGATAATTCAGTTTTCAAGACATACAAAAATTTTTTTTTGATATAACAGAAGTGTTGTAAATTAAAATTTATTTTTTTAAAAAAAAACTAGAAGATAAATAATAAATAAAATTTATTTTAAATTTAAATACCATTTCAACAATTTTGTAACTATATGTAATATATGAACCGTTTATTTTGAAAGTGAGGCAAGTCCATTTCTTGTTATTGCGAGATATTTAAGGGTTTGCATTTCAATAAATTTAAAAATATTGGTAAGTATTAATAGACATATTTTTTGTATTTTATGGTATTAGATAATGTAAGTTTATAATCCAATAGTGTTTATAGTGCTGGCTAAAAAAATAAAGGTTTTATTATAACTAAATGGACTTGCCTCACTTTCAAAATTAATGAATTATTGTAATCGTTAATTTAAATGGATAATATTTCAGTTGTATCAGCCTTTTTTTAATAATGAAAACAAAATACTATTCAAATTAATATAAATATTTATTCATTTGATAAAAAGTCAAATAAAACAAAGAAAACAGTTTTTAAATATTATAGTAGAAAATATAACATAACAAAAAACAATTCATTTTTATTAAGAATTTCAATGAAATTATACATTTTCGTTAATCATTTACTTTATACGTATAATTATATTGAATTTTACTCAGGATTTAACATTTTAAAATATTCATGATGAACGGGTGGTATATGTGGTAATAAATCCATCATGTCCTTATATTTGTCAGATGTAATAAATCTCCTTTTTCCATACATAAAAGGTAATTTTATATTTCCGAAATTACTTGGTCTTCCTCGTTGTGATGATAAATCGATAATTTTAAATTCAGCATCTCGTTCTATCGAAGTTTTGTATAACATTTTGTATGGTGCATCCCTTGTAAATCTGATCCAGCATATACTTAACCAATTCACAGTTTCTCCATCGGTATTTTTCCTTCTTTTTAAAACCGCTTCCTCCAGAGGTTGGGTTGAAAAAAAATTGAAAAGGTTGGGTTGAAAAAAGGGATAAAAACACTCTACATTTCAGACATGATGTTAAACCACCACATTTGCTTCACCATACAGCAACCGGAGTTAAATTTTGCCGTAATGTATTCGGTTAAAAATAATTTCAATCTAAGATGGACTTGCACCACTTTCAAAATAAACATATTGTCGGGCGGGCGTGCGTGCGTGCGTGCGCGCGCGCGCGTGTGTGTGTGCGCGCGTGTGTGCGTGTGTGTGTGTGTGTGTGTGTGATAATTTTATATAAGTATGATACTTTTTATTTTTATATTTTTGAATTTACTGATTTTAAAAAATATATATTTTTTAAAATATAACTATAAGTTTGGAAATATACTAATACTCTCTATTAAATTTGACTTAAATAGGGCCATCCAAATGTGACGCCAAGATTTGTGTTTTTTTTTTAAAGAGAGACATACACATGTTTCCCTATACATCACCATATACACATGTTTCCCTTTAATAAAACACAAATCAAGGTATCACATTTAGGTGACCCTATATAAGAAATTGTCATTATCGTCAATCACTTTGTTTATTGCTGAATAAAGACTTTTCCCAAAACTTCCTAATTTCAGTAATTTAAAACCGTCCTCATTCAGTTTTACGTTCCATATTGTCAGGTTTTATTGTGTGTCTGTTCTTTTTATTCCAATGTTCTTTATATTTTTGGTATATATTATTTTTTAAATTGATATATTATTTAAGTAGCACATTAAAAGAAAAATATTAAAAGTAAATTTCATTTCATATTTGAAGATAACTCCTAATTTTGTAAATGTTCTTTTTATATATCTAGTATCCAATTACTAATGTTCATTGTAAATCAGTAATCTTTTCTTCTTGTTATATGATTTGTCTTTTATTTTTAACTCCTCAATCTTATCATAATATCTGTATGTTTTATTTTTTCTCTAATCCATTTGTCTTTATTCTTTTTCGTTCGAATCATTCTGTATTTTTTTTGTTCTTATTCCTTACATATATTTTTTCATTGTTTCTTGTATTGCTTGTACTTACTAAATTATTTTGGCAATTCAAATCCATGTTTTATGTTTATATAAGAACAAGTAGGATGAATTAATCAAAAACTGTTCTCTTTAAATATAGGATCCTCCAAATGTAACGCCTAGTTTTGTGTTTTATTAAAAAGAAACTATACACATGTTTCTTTTTTAAAAAAACACAAATCTAGGTGTCACATTTGGATAATCCTATATAAAGTAATATTCATAAAATAGTTTTTATTTCTCAACTGACATCATTCCATTTTGATTTTCTTTCTTCACTATATCTATATTTTTTTGTTAATGAAATATTATAAATTAAGAAAATTATTACAGATCTTTACTACTATTATTTTTCAAATTAGGTTTATAAGTTTAATTAGCACACTAAAAGAAAAATATTAAAATCAAACTTCATTTCATAGTCGAAGATAATTCCTAGTTTTGAAAATGTTCTTTTAAAGCACATAGATTTATTATTATTTCAGTACTCGTTTTCATTTCTTATATCTTATTTAACCAGCATAAACATATTTTCTTTATAACTGTAAATCTATCTCTCAACGATATAATTTTAATTTTTTTGAAATATATTTACAATCGATGGATGACATTTAATAACATTAATAAATAAAATAACTTCTCTAACGTAAAACATAGTTATTAAGTATAATATTGGAATATAAATATTATTCGGAATGATATATAAATTACAAGGCTTGTTGAATAATTTGCCACTACATATTATAATAAATACTAACACAACAATTGCTTATAATTAATGAATACTTCTTAACAAGTATAATCAATGAACCTAGTTATTAGAAGATAATGTTATTCGTCAATATATTATGTATATATTCTCTTTTTAATGTTTTATTATTATATAATATTATATGGTAGACATAGTTATATATATATATATATATATATATATATATATATATATATATATATATATATATAGTAATACCTCGCATAGTCCAGCTTCGATTAGTTCGGTTTCACTATAATCCTGTTTGAAATTTCCCAAAAAAAAATTTTTACTTGAAAAAATCCTACTAAAAAGTTTTTTTCTGAAAAAAATCTCAAAAAATTAATACATAAAATTATTTTTATACGCCAATTTTCAAGTTTCCCCTTTATTATGAAAACATAATAAAAAAGAAAACCGAAATCGTATATGCACATTATGTGCAACGCATGTGCAGTTCTAGTTTTGTGATCTTTTTTCTTTTTCTATTAGTTTTCGATTCGCAACTCTAGAGTAAAGTGGATTTTTTAATAATAAAATTTTAATAATCCATTTAAAAATAAATTTAAAATGAATGTATAAACCCCTGATTTTGTTATAAACAAACATTTAAATATATTACCCTCGTTTTATTTACTGAAAAACAGGAAAAAAATTGTTTGGAACCAATTAACGTTTTTTGTATTTAGTTATTGTTTCGATTAGTCCGGCTAATCAATGGAACCGATTAGCCGGACTATGCGAGGTATTCCTTTATATGACCATCCAAATGTGACGCCTTGATGGGCGATTTATTAAAAAATAAATAAAAAAAATTTACACATGCTTCCCTATACACCACCATATACACATGTTTCTTTTTCATAAAACACAAATCTAGTGGTCACATATGGATGACCATATATATATATATATATATATATATATATATATATATATATATATATATATATATATATATATTCCCTCATTTTCGGGAGTTGAGCATGAAGGCCGACAAACTCATCTTGCAAAAAAATAACTGTTGAAATGTTAAGGCAGTAAACCCCGAATAAAAAATCTTCACCAATCCGCCTGGTCAGCGTGGTGAATATATGATTAAATATCAATGAATGTTGGCATTCATTGAGGCTTTCGTCCAGTAGTGGATTGATATGGGCTTTATGGTGTGATGACGATGATAATGATGATGATATATATATATATATATATATATATATATATATAACTATATTGAGAAATAATTTCCTGTGAACACGAAATGTATTTCATGAAAAATAAATAAAAAAAATAATTTGACATAAAAATAAAACAACAAATACAATTCATATTAGTGGTAAAAATAAACACTAATTCGAAAAAAAAAATAAAAATGTCAGTAATTTATTTAACACAAATGTTTCATTTTCATTTAAAAATGAAATGTGTAAAGTAACATGACCATTTACCTTGACCATTACAATAATATATTATATTAAAAATAAAATGTTTGTTGATGTTAATAAACATTTCATGCTGTTGAAATTTTGTAGGTGAATTTTATTTCATTTTACACACAAGATATTTTCTTTGAACGAACAAATGTCTCACTCATCAGACCTATTTTCGTATTATTCAAGTGAAAAATTAAAAATTCTTAGATCTGGCATCGTTAATTTCTTTATGCACCGTACATACATTAAACATATCTGTATAGAACGTTAATCTGTGAAACAAAGATTCAAGTTCAAATTCAAATCCTACACACAAAGTTTTGACGATTAATAAATTTCAACAAAAGTCAATTAACTACGTCGTAAAACACATTTAATGACTAGAAGTAGTAATTAAACATGTAACCATATTGACACCTTTATGTAAACGCATAACAATTTATAAATATATATATATATATATATATATATATATATATATAAATTATAATATTATATAAATAACATAAATTAGTAACAGTGAATCCTACAACATAATAATAATTTAATTTAATGGCACTGTAACGAAATATATAATAAATATAAATTAAAAATTGGTCGAAATCCAATTTTTCTAGACATTTTAATAATAAAAAATATTCGCTAAAATTAACTCAGGGTAATTTATTGTTCATCATCGCCATTAAAAACCGGTGATTACACATAATGATGATGACATAGTGATTATTACACTAATATTTATTAATGGTATGCAAACTTGAAACTGCTAATAAATAAATCAATTTAATATTAGCTTATTTTTTCACCACAATACATACAACGTTTCTTTGAAGTATATTCAAGCGGCTTATTAATGTTAAATGAGGCATTACGACTATAATTTTTCGACGACTCCCTTTTTTATTGCTGCATGCCGATGAATGGGATCGAACGAAGAGGTAATGGAATAATACATTGTTTTGTACAATAAGTATTAATGCATCTTTGATTAATATACTTTTTCTCTCGTTTCTTATATATATATATATATATATATATATATATATATATATATATATATATATATATTTATTTATTTATTGGTGTATGTGAGTATGTACTAATATAAGAAATTAATAGTACAAAATTACAAGTTAGAGTGTAAGTTGATTATAAATTTAAACAATTTATGGTATTTAATTAAATATTTGAATAGTCAATTATTTTCTCACAAACAATTTAAATAAGTTAAATGAAATTATGAAAGAATTTCTAACGACTGGTTTACAAAGTAAATTAAAAACTGGATACAAAGTAAATTAAAAATTGTATGTTTATGTATGAGTCGGTCATTATAAAAGTGGTTTAAGTCATATATTTTTCGTTTTGAGATATGTTGTCTTCTGTATTTGAATTACAGGTAACTCCCGTTTAACACGGTTGTTACGTTCCTAAAAAATGCCGTGTTATGCGAATCCGTGTTATATGAAATGAAGAACTAATGCAAAAAAGGGAGTTAGGTTCCAAAAATTAGAAAAACATACTATATTATTTTTATAATTAGGAGAAATATATTTATTAAAACAATTTTCATTAAAAATATTATATAAACTCTAAATCTATTTAGAGTTTTTCTTTTAAAGAAAAACTCTAATATATATATATATATATATATATATATATATATATATATGTATGTATATATAGGGTCATACAAATGTGACACCTAGATTTGTGTTTTATTAAAAAAAAACTATACAAATGTTTTCTTTTTAATAATACACAAATTTATGCGTCACATTTGGATGACCCTACATATATATATATATATATATATATATATGTAGAGAGAGAGAGAGAGAGAGAGAGAGAGAGAATAAATAAATTTTACTTACAATGATGATAAAAAAATAAAAGAAACTATTATAATCCGTTATAAATTTCACATTATTTTAGCATATTGGCCAAAATTACTTTTTAGACTTTTTGTTTCATAATACACTTATGTATCATACATACGAATACAATAAATGGTTAATAAAATCTAAATATGAATAAATATTTATGTTGTTTGTAATAAATTTTTCACTCAAACATTTTTCATTAAAAACAGTATTTTCCGTAGACACTTAACAATCTCATATCTCCATAAAATAAAACAAACATGATTTTTATCAGGATACACGCATATAAATAACGTTGTAATAGAAACATTATTCAATAACTTCTCTACTGTAGGTATTCGAACGACAGGCAATTCTAATTCCTGTCGATATTTATGACTTTAAATGTAAGCTTCGTACATAAATATGTCATATATCACCTATCTGTAAGAAAATAATTATTTGGATGATACTTGAACTTTGAATAAACTGAATATATACATTTTTTTTTGAAAAAATAATTAATTGAATTAATTAAATTCGTATAAAAGAAGAATAAGTACAATATATAAAATAAGGAAATTATTTGAATATTTATTAACTATGACTATTTTATCTGAGATATAAATAATAAGATTTTCATTCCCAGACATGTCAAAATTCAACATTTAATCTCATTTTTTCATTATAACTTGAATATTTCATTACATTAACCCATTAACTTCCAATTTTTTTTATATTTTTGCTGTATTAGGGTTGAAAATGGAATTTGATAATGGAATTTAGGTTACTTTATTTGTATATTTTAAAAAAATAGTTATTTTTTAACATTTTTTATTGATACCCATTTGGGGTTCATGAAATTTCCAGTTACAAAAATTTTGAAAAAACAAAAAGTATTACAAACATAAAAAAAACTCATGTTTTATGCCAAACAGGAAAGCATTCGATATGTAGTCCTATATTACATTTTATACACTGCTTGCGCACATTTGTGCCACATATGGCACATTTCCTTTGTTTTCCCTCACAGGTCCTTTCTAATACATGTCTAATTGGATCAAATCTAACACCTTCAGGTACACGGCTTTTCCTTGTTATGCTTGAACTGGGTCTTCCAGTGACTTAAAAATTGGATAATGATTCTTTTTTCATATATGTTCTTGCAATATTGCGTCTGAAGTCTGATAACGAGATGTTTTTATTCGAAGCAATATAAAGAGCATGGGCGTTAACAACAGCAACATCAATGGCATTTTTAAAAAGAGGAAAGTACCATTTCTTACCTTTAAATTTAATGCGATACTTCTGGGCATTCCAGTCCAGCTTGTCAATCTCACACATATATTTATTATATTGCCCTACAATGTTTGGTCTATCCACTCGACATTTTTTCTTAGAATATCTTTTCACTTTTTCTAAAGGTTGTAGTCCTAAATAATTTAACAGAACTTTGACGCAGTTATTGTCATTCCAAATCAATGCAAAAAATTTATTGCTTTTATCATAAGAATAATCGTATGCTCCAATTATGCTGGTAAAAAAGTTGTCGAAAAATATTTCGTATTCTGATGGATACTGCAGAAAAGAAGCCACCTTCATTATTACAGAGGCTCCTACACCACTCACAACTTGTTCTTCTTCGCATTTACCTTCATAAATATCCATATGAAAACAATACTCATATTCAGAGCAGCACATGGCCCATTGTTTAAAATCAAATCTGATTGGATTTCCTCTTATAAATTATTTCAAAAAGTGATGTCTATAATATCTTATCATTTGCTCATCGACTGAAAGCTTTTGAGTAAATATTTAGAACTTTTTAAAATTTGAATTCAATTTGTAAATCACAGATCGAATTTTAAATAGCTTATCTTTCTTTTTCTTGGCAATTATGGAACTATTGACGTTAAAATGCAAATTTCTTTTTATTTCGAAAAACCTGTGCTTTGGCATACAGTTTCTAGCGCAGGTAAGATTCAGATCTTCATCTTCACACCAGTATAATACTCCTCCGAAAACCGCAAAAGTAAAAAAAAAACTATGAATTACTAAAATACGTAAATATTATCAATTTTATATCATAGCATATTCCATGAACCCCAAATGGGGATCAATATATTTTATAGTATATTTTTTATAATAAGTATTATATATACTTATTATAAAAAATACTTATAAATTCAATAATTTATAAGTATTATATATACTTATAAATTATTGTGCTATCAATTAAAAGGATGTATTAGTAGTCTGCACACACGAATCTGCCAAAAAAGCAAAAAAATACGAACAAAAAGTTCACTAGAAAACAATGTAAATATTAAAACATCATTTTACCGCATAGGTTATAAATTTATATATCAAATATTTTTACAAGTAGGGCAACATTGAAACAAAAAATAATTTTGAAAACTATAAGGTTTGTGTGTTTAACGAATACAAATTTTATTTAATATAATCCTATTGTAAGTGAAAAAAAATTAAATATTCAAATCCCCATTTGGGGATCGCGGAAGCGAATGGGTTAAACTTGTTATATACATATATATGTACGAGAGTTGTTTGATAAGTATGGTAAAAAAGTAAGAAAAACTAAATTGAAAAATTGAATTAAATTAATAAATTAAATTAAACAATAAATAAATTTATCATACTTATCAAACGACCCTCGTATATGTATGTTTTAAAAAATATATTTATTTGTCGTGTTATTAAATTAAACTTGCTATATATATTTTTTTTATAAGGGTATTTTTATATCTTTTTTTCAATTAAAACGTGGAAAGCCTAATAGAGACTATTTTCTTACAATATTTATTAAATTTTGATTCTAAAAAATCGGAATTCATTTTTCAGGAAGTAAATAATTGTGATATGAAATATGATTCGTTGTGATCGATCAAACGTAGTAGTTAAAAAATAATTATTGGTACCAATTTCATGTACTACCAGATATATAACCTACATTTAACATATTATCTCTGCTGTATATTTCATCGTGAAATTATAACTTGTACGAATTTACATGTACCGTATAATTTCATCCGAGAGTGCAGTAATACAGTACGATAATCACATTGGAATTATTTTAAAAGACAGAACCGAAGACACCGGAGGCGGTGACTGATAGTCAATACGCTCGTTATATAAATCGTATATTGACGATGATATCAAAACGTATCCGAGATGCAAAACGCATACCACAGGTGCATACACAATGAGATGATCGGCCATCACAGGCTCAGCAGGTGTATAATGGAACGACCACACTGCCGGCAGTGGAGTATCCTGATTGTGTTAAATGATATCGTACCGTAGATATTTATTAAAATATTGATTTGTGAGGTGCAATAAGTTTAATAATACAGACTATAATTTGTGGAATTTTATCTGCGAGTCGACGTGTCAGTATTGTTGAACTGATAAGTCTGAAGCAATAATAATGCAACATATTAAACGATATGGGATCAGCGTTTATATAAATTGCTAACAAAATCAAATCTCTATCTTGGATGAAATAATAGTAATTGTACAATTTTCAGATTTACGAATTTTATGCCTGCAGTATTTTTCAAATATAAGTGATCATCTGTCCTCTCTCTCTACATATATATATATATATATATATATATATATATATATATATATATATATATATACACACACACACACACACACACACCCGTCCCTCAATTTACGCGGAGTATCCATTCCACGTAAATTTGTTTTACGCGAATGAAAATCACGTAAATTGAGTCTGTCAGTACAATAGAAAAAATATCGGAAATAAAAGCTAGTAAAGTTGTAGAAACACATATTTATTTCACATAGCTTAACAAAAAAATAATGACGTTTTAGAAAACACAAGTAGATAAATTTTATTCGGTGTCACTATCGCTACTGTAATTCAAAACGATCAACTTTTTATATATTTATATCGTACTTTTATACGTTCAAGTAAGAATTTGCGTCACTCTGATATATAATAAATTCCATGAAAAATGATATAAAATGAAATCTATCTGACCGCGTATAAAAATTACCGCGTAAATCAATACCGCGTAAATAGAGGTATCATTTGCCGTGTAAAAAAAACTCGCGTAAATTGAGAGATGGGTGTATATATATATATATATATATATATATATATATATATATATATATATATATAAAGGTATGATAAAGATTCTAATTTTATAATAATTCTTTTTTCATAAATGTTCTTGCAATATTGCGTCTGAAGTCTGATAACGAGATGTTTTTATTCGAAGCAGTATAAAGAGCATGGGCGTTAATAACACCAACATCAATGGCATTTGTAAAAAGAGGAAAATACCATTTCTTACCTCTAAATTTAATGCGATACTTCTGGACATTCCAGTCCAGCTTGTCAATCTCACCCATATATTTATCATATTGCCCTACAATGTTTGGTCTATCCACTCGACATTTTTTCTTAGAATATCTTTTCACTTTTTCTAAAGGTTGTAGTCCTAAATAATTTGACAGAACTTTGATGCAGTTATTGTCATTCCAAATCAATGCAAAAATTTTATTACTTTCATCATAATAATAATCGTACGCTCCACGTTCTTCTTTTTTCATTATGTTATCAGATTTCAAGGGCCACATTCATTTTATTATACCGTGCTGTTCCAGACGCCTTTATATTACGTTCTTTCAATTTCATTAATAATTCAAAGCTGGTAAAGAAGTTGACGAAAAATATTTCATATTCTAATGTATACTGCAGAAAAGAATTTATTTCTATTATTATAGAGGCTCCTACACCACTCACAACTTGTTCTTCTTCGCATTTACTTTCATAAATATCCATATGAAAACAATACTCAGATTCAGAGCAGCACATGGCCCATTGTTTAAAACCAAATCTGATTGGCTTTCCTCTTATAAATTGTTTCAAAAAGTGATGTCTATAATATCTTATCATTTGCTCATCGACTGAAAGCTTTTGAGTAAATATTTAGAACTTTTTAAAATTTGAATTCAATTTGTCAATCACAGATCGAATTTTAAATAGTTTATCTTTATTTTCCATGGCAATTATGGAACTATTGCCGTTAAAATGCAAATTTCTTTTTATTTCGAAAAACCTGTGCTTTGGCATACAGTTTCTAACGCAGGTAAGATTCAGATCTTCATCTTCACACCAGTATAATACTGTCCCGAAAAACGAAAATGTAAAAAAAAACTATGAATTACTAAAATACTTAAATGTTATTAATTTTATATCATAGCACATACCATGAGCCCCAAATAGGGATTCATATATTTTATAGTATATTTTTTATAATAAGTATTATATATACTTATAAATTATTGTGCTATCAACTAAAAGGATGTGTTAGTAGTCTCACACACGAATCTGCCAAAAAAGCAAAAAAATACGAACAAAAAATTCACTAGAAAACAATGTAAACATTAAAACATCATTTTATCGCATCGGCTATAAATTTATATATTAAATACTTTTACAAGTTAAGCAACATTGAAACAAAAAATAATTTTGAAAATTAGAAGGTATGTGTGTTTAACGAATACAAATTTTATTTAATATAATCCTATTGTAAGTGAAAAAAAAATTAAAATCCCCATTTGGGGATCGCGGAAGCGAATGGGTTAACTCAATAATATAGGGTCATCCAAATGTGACGCCCAGATTTGTGATTTATTGAAAAGAAACATATGTATAGTTTCTTTTTAATAAAACACAAATCTAGGCGTTACATTTGGATGATCCTATACAGTAAAATTGTGAAATGATATTTTTTTTACATTATTATTATATGCTATTAAATTATGATGGTTTATTTTTTATTAGTATTTTTCAGTATTAAAATTGACATAATTTTTTACCGCATGTTTAAAAACTAATAAATATATTTTTTTGTGATAAGTTTAAGTTAAAGAATTTATATTACTGATTTGTGTGTTTAAAGTAGCACGTCAAAAAACGAAAACAAATAAAATAACTACCAATCATTTTGGTTCTGTCCATATATGACATGTAAGAATGTATATATTACAGAAGATATTTGATTGTATGATGTAAGTGATCAATAAGTCATAAACTATTCGTAAAAAATATTTAATATCGATACTATCTGCCAACTACATCGCAAGAAGGGTATAATACATAACATTACACTTGTAAAAATGTCGAAATCGTGCCGAACCGCTCTTTTATCTCTGATATATTCGCAATGTTCCGATCGTACATATTTCGAATACACTTACGTCTCCAATGTAGATCAGTTCAGATAACATTCAGAATTCTAGAAACTCTTCACTTTATTATGACTACCGATTATCAAAGTTGTGCGATCTCAAGCTGCGGCCGCACACAAGGTCAGAAAGTGAAGGTGTATGCATTGCCGAGGATTGTTTTGTACTTAGTGTTTTGCAGAAGTCAAGTTCAGCGCGTCTAGCTTGGACAATGAACGCACGATGGTTTATTGTTGCGATGAATTGCTGTTTATTGACTGACGGTCATGATAGAAGAATTATAATTACACTTGTTAGTTTATTATTTTAGATCGGAAAGAATCTGTTCAGAGGGTAAAGCGTGTTGCATGTTTCATGGATCATAGGCTTTAATTATTTTCTGTAAAAAATATGTTTCGTTATGATTTATGTGTATTTTTCATATATACACAAATGTATAAATATATAGGTGTTTTTTTAAGCGTGATAGAACTTTAAATTGAATTTATATCGAAAGTTGAATTGAACATCTAACATAAAAACGTATATATATATATATATATATATATATATATATATATATATATATATATACATACACACTCACATACATACACACTCAAACATATACCTACATACATAATATATTTTTTTAGGTTAGATAGAAGTTTTGATAGGAAATCAATATAAAGTTCTATCACGCTTAAAAAAATACCTATATATATATATATATTTAATATTCTCTCTCTCTCTCTCTCTCTCTCTCTATATATATATGTATATATAAGAATAGGGCATTATTTGGTTAAATTTTTATCTGATTAAAAAAAATCTGATTGAAAATTTAGTCATAATTTCTTAAGGGAGTATTCTAGTCTAGACGCACGAATTTTAGGTGTTTTTTCGGGCGCTATAAAAAAAACTAACAAATATTTTTACTATCCATTTTTTTATCAGTTATTTATTGACATTTTAAGAGTTTAAAAAAGTATTATTAAAAACAAAAAAATCAAAATTGAAAAAGGTACAGACTGGCAAAGTGGTGACTCGAAAAAAAAGATGTCTCTTGGTTGACGTGGTTTCAACCCTTTTTGTCAACAGAAACAAATTTTTTTTTTGAAATTATTGAAAAAGAAGGTTGTAGTAGTATCCTCGCCTAGGAAAATTAAAAATTTTTTTTTCGCAAAATGGCGGTAGTGTGAAAAAACAGTCATTTTTTTACCCTATTTTTTTCAACTTTCGGAATTTTTTAAAAATACTAAAAAACAAAATTTTCAAAAAAATCCTAGGCGGGGGTAATTACTGTTATATTAAGAAGCTCTGTATCAAATTTCAAGTAAATCGGTCTATTAGAATCTCAAGTTCTACGTCAACCGTGTCGAAAAAAGTAGTTTCGAGAAAAACGCGTTTAAAGTTGATTCGTTCCGGCCAGACCGGATTGGTTGGCGCGTCACAAAAATAGCTATAACTTCGAAAAGAATTCGAATTTCAAAAAATCCTCTTAAGGACATATTATTAAAGGTCTAAACTTTGAAAATATGCAAAAAATCGATTTTTTCGAAATTCTAGACTAGAATACCCCCTTAATAGTAAACATGATTAAAAATCTAATTACAATTTTTGTTATCCTGTTAGTTATTCGATTAAGCAATTAATTCTGTTTTTAACTGTTTTTTTACTTAAAAAATCGAATAAATATTTAGTCGCATAAAAAATATAAAAAAAAATACCTAAAATCTCAAATTAAGTTTCTTTTTTTTATTACGTATTTGCTTCTTCTTTGGAAATGATTTTTTTTGTTAAATAGAATTCATCTCGTTTAATCGCCTAAAAGAAGAGATGACAAGTGTGAACGAAATTGTCTTTTATTTTAACAGTTTTACATTCTCCCATGAAAATAATTTGGAAATTACTATATTTTATGATTAATTATTTGAAATTCAATTTCAATAAAATTACAAATTAAATTTCATTAAAAATAATTTGTAACTTTTTCAAACACAATAATTTTATTTTAAATAAACGTCTGGTTCACAGACGAGAGTATTAACTTCACTTTTTTTTTATTAAATTTCAGTGCAAAGAATGTACACCCGGCCCTTTATTTACGTGGCACTTTTCTTACGCGAGTCTCTTTTTACGCGGTATTTTTTAGACGCGATATCAGTTTACGCGATCACCAATCAATTTACACGTAACACCAAATAAAATTTACTTCAATTTTCTGAAGTGTCATTCTTCTTCTTATTATTTTTTTTTTGTTAAGCTATGTGAAATAAATATTTATTTCTAAAACTTATATTAGCTTCTCTTCACAATATTTTGTTTTCTTTTGAACTGACAGACTCTATTCACGCGATTTTCATTCGCGTAAAATGAATCCACATGGAACGGATACTCCGTGTAAATGGAGGGCCGGGTGTATATTATTTTATCAACTTCTGTACTTTTTGTTTTGCAGAGTTAATCGATAATTAATATTGCACAATTTTAAATATTCGAATAAATCGGTTTATTAATTGCTTAAAACGATTGATGACTAAAAAATCAATCATGACTAACGATTCATTTTTTAGTCGTTAGTCACAGATTGATTTAAAAACTACTAATTTCAAATCAATTGTTTGCGACGATTAACGACTAATAAATCAATTGTAATTAACGATTAATTTTACTAAAATGTTAGTCGTCAATCTGATAATTTTTATAATTTTCACCTTACTCTGATATATATATATATATATATATAGAGAGAGAGAGAGAGAGAGAGAGAAAGAGAGAGAGAGAGAGAGAGAGAGAAAGAGAAAGAGAGAGAGAGAAAGCACATCTATGTTAATTAAAATTAAGACCAAACCATCGTATGGATTTAATTAAACGGGTTAGAGTTAGTCATTGTAATAAAAAATTAAAATATAAAAATAAATACGGAAGTATTTTCAATGCAATTAAATAACACAAAAAATATTAACTGTTGGCTGGTTCAAGTAATGAATTGTTGAAATTTTTTTTGCATCAGACAGTGCGATACAAAACGCAATCTATGTATGGGAAGAAGTTGCAGATTGCGACAAATGAAAATATTTTTTCTAATTGAGTTGTAGCACTTGAGGTTGACACATCCGGTCCCAATTTAAATATATATATGATTTTTTTCTTTTGGTAACATCTTCGCTTAGGCCGATGCGTGCGGTGTTTTTATAACGTTTTAATTCGTGTCAATTGTCTTACGTTTAAGTTATGATGCTGTGCTAAGCGTGATGCAAATGCTGCGTTTTTTTTCTTTTGCTTTTTCGTTCGAGATGCTGGACAATTAACTTATTGATCTTTTTTATTTCAACGATGGAATCTTTGCAATAAATTAAAAATACAATCATCGTATTTACTGTATGTGAATGAATGAATGTAAAAAAATATTTTTTTTTAAAAAAATGCATATTCATATATTTATATATATATATATATATATATATATATATATATATAGTCATCCATATGTGATGTCTAGATTTGTGTTTTATTAAAAAGAAACCAAAGAAAATATACACATGTTTCTCTATACACTACCCTATATATATATATTTATTTTTAATAAAACACAAATCTAGGCGTCACATTTGGATGATCCTATATATATATATGTCATTTGAGAAAAAAAATATGTTATGAATTTAGATATTCTTTTACATTTAAGCAAAAAAATTCCTTTCTGTTTTTACATTTAGTATGCAATATGGATCATAATTGCTAGAATAATTTGTGGGTCTAGATAACATAAAGATGTATGTTAAAAATAACATATGGAAATCAAACGAAAAACGAGAAGATTTGAAAAAAAGTTCCTGATGTTTTTTAAAAAAAGTGAGAAGTTAAAAATAGTAATGGATCAATTATATATAAGGAAAAATGCCATCGATGGTCAACAGAAATTACTGATTTTAAATCTAGAAATTTAGAAGAGCCAAATAAAAGTTACATAGATATGTGATAGAAATATGAGAAAATTTGTCACTGTGAAATAAAAAAAGTGAAATTTCTGGAAGTAGAAAGTTTTAGGAGATATCTTCATTTGTTAGTGGATAGATAAAGTAATTCTCAGATAATAAAATATATCTTGAATTTACAGTTATTAAATTGTTTGATTTAAGTCATTCCTAAAATAACTGTTTTTAGTAAATTAGATTAATATAGTTATTTAATTTTTCTAATTGTGATTATTATTGATATAAAAAGTATTATTTTTTTCATTGTTATTTCGTTCTTGTACTGTCTTCTTCTATTATCATGTATCGAGTAATTGTTTTCATATTTCTCCTTGATCAGTTTCTTTTCCTAGATCGTCGTCAAATAATTGACTATTTGACTCAATTACATATTTGAGTATCCATTTATATAACAATAGTTTTATTTTAGAAATTACTCACAGATAATAGTAGGAAAAGGATAATATAACAAGATAGTTTTAATATAAAATAAAAAGTTTGTGTACTTATTATTATTCCAAATTTTTATCACTTATAAAATATTATAAATATATATATACAGTAAGTCAAAGTGAAACTCGTACAGAGTTATGTTTCCAATAATTTTACACATATATTTTAATATAATAACAATTTTCTTTATTTCTTTTGCTTAAGTTCTTTATTAAGGCTATTTTTATTATATTTGAAAATTTCAATCGTAAATTAATACTTCTACTCCAGAAAAAGTAACCATTTCTAAAAAATGAACAAAAAATATTTCAAAATGAAACTCATACAACGAATTACTCTCGCTTGAAAACTGCTGTGTTAAGAAAGTATACTCTTCAAGAATGTGTTTGGTCACTTTGGTTATAAAAAAACCTATTGTTAAGTCGTTTTTAGTCATTTTGTAAAAAAATATAAGTTGGATTTTCACTTTCAGTAGATAAACGAGACAATCATCGACGGACGAGCGAAAGCTAATAATTTTTCATTACAAAAATGGAAAAATTCTACAGAAAATTGGAAAAATAGTTAATAGAAGCCACGCTACAATGCAATCTTTAATAAAAAGATTTAAAAACGGCCGAAATATTGACAATAAAGTCGGAAAGAGTTTCCGCAAGATTTTTAATAACTATGACGAGCGTTGGATTCTACGAAAAATTAAAGAAAATTCGAAAATTAGCGCACCCAAATTGACTTTAAAAGTTAAAAAGTATCTAAATAAAAAAGCAAACCCCCAAACAATTCGCAATATACTAAATAAAAATGGGTTTCATGCTTCTATTGCCAGGAAGAAACCTTTCATAAATCTAACTAATCGCAACAAAAGGTTAAGCTTCGTTTGGGAACATATTAATAAGAGTTTTGATTATTGAAAAGATGTTTTATTTACGGACGAAAGCAAATATAATTTATTTGGATCCAATGGGAGAATTAATGTATGGGAGAAACCAAATACAGAAATGTCTTTAAAACACTTACGTTTTATAGTCAAACATGAGAGCGGCCATTTTATGGTATAGGGGTATATGTCTGGAAGAGGGGTTGGAAATTTAATTTTATAGATGGCATTATGAATCAAAATGTTTATATTGATCTATTAAGAAAAAATTTCAAAGCCAGTGCTCAAAAACTTGGGATTTTACAAACGTTTAATTTTGATCAGGACAACGACCCCAAGTACAAAGCTTATAAAACACGTAGTTGGTTGTTATATAACTGCCCCAAAGTACTGGAAATACCATCATAATCACAAGATATGAATGTGATTGATAATCTATGGAATCACTTAGAAGTTGCCATTAGAACACACACTATTAGTAATAAAAATGATTTAAAAAAGCGTTATTAGAAGAATAGGAAAAAATTGATCTAGCTTATTGTAAAAAAATAGTTAAATCCATCCCAAATCGTTTAAAGGCTATAAAAATTAATAAAGACTACCCACTAAGTACTAAAATAATTCAATCCATTGTAAATTTTAATTGAATAAATAATTTGTTAGTTATATGAGTTTCATTTTGATGTGTTTTTGAATGATTTTTCAGAATTCTTTGTTTTGGGCTTTAAGTATTATTTTATGATTTATTTATTTTTATATGTTAAAAATATCCTTAATAAAAAATTGAAGTCGAATATAAAAGGAATTTTTTTTATTTAAAAAATTATTGAACATAATACAGTATGAGGTTTACTTTGACTCACTGTAGGTGTTTTTTAAGCGTGATATAACTTTAAATTGAGTCCCTATTGAAAGTTATATTTTATCTAAAAACATTTTTTATATACACATGTGTGTATGTATATATAGAGGTATGATAAAAGATTTTTTTCAAGTTAGATAGAACTTTCAATAGGGATTGAATTTAAAGTTATATCACATTTAAAAAACACTCTATATAATGTTTTAATAAATAATAAGAAAATAATAGACACGAAGTTAAACTATACCAACTTATTTATCATACATTAATATTTATTATATTAATAATTTCATTTTTTCAAATAACATAACAATCAAATCTAAAAAATGAAATTAACAACATAGATTCTATATTAAAAAAATGATTCAAATCTTTTTATAACTAAGTTTTTATTAAACAAATATTAGTTATTTGATAGAGATATCAAATATCTTAGATCAGTTTCAAAAATACATAACCTAAATTTAATTCTTATTCAATATATAAGCAAATTTAAATTAAGCGTATAATTATTACAAATGATAGCAAATCGAGGTCTCTCAATAACATGTTATATATGGGTTATATTAAAAAAGTATTTTGATAATTCATATTCATATACATACATACATACATATATATATATATATATATATATATATATATATATATATATATATATATATATATATATATATATATATATATATATATATATATATATATATATATATATATATATATACCTAAATTGTTTATATTCTCATTTATTGTAACTGTTCTAATTTAATTATATCAAATACATACTATTCGTTTCCGGTTTGTAATTTATTTATTTTATAAATAAAATCATGTTTGATATACGAGGGTCATTTGATAAGTATGGTAAATTTATTTATTGTTTAATTCAATTAATTAATTATTTTAATTAAGTTTTTCAATTCAGTTTTTCTTACTTTTTTACCATACTTATCAAACGACCCTTGTATATATACATACTTTTGTAATAATATTATATTATACAATATACATATGTAGTTGTATATGTATTTATGTTGTGTACAAACTAAGTTATCTTGCTAGAAATATTTATTTAAATTTGTGAATTTTTATAATATTTATTATCGTTGAAATTCTGTTTGTTTGCAAATATTGTATATATATATATATATATATATATATATATATATATATATATATATATATATATATATATAGGGTTTTCCAGTAAGTGCTTCAGAAGTTTAAATGGAAATAAAATAAAAAGTGTTTATTTAATTATTTATTTTATTTTTAAGTATATTCTATGGCATTAATAATGGAACACAATTTCACTTATATGACCACCACCACTTCGCTTGACATAATGCAGGGGTCGGCAAAACGCGACTCGTGAGCCGCATGCGACTCTTTGCCCACTTGAATGCGGTTCTTCCACAAATAATGACTGTGTGCATTAAATGTGTGCCATGTAATATGATAATAATAAAAAATACTTTTTATCAATAAACAGGATTATTGTTAATTATGATAGGTATCTAGTTTTTTAAATTCAGTGTTTAAAGTCAAAAAACCGATTATTCAAAGTTGGTACATTGGGTACACTTTTTGATTGTCAAAAATAATAACGCAATATTTAAAAAACCAGGGGCTCGTTTCATAAAACTTACAGCTCCTGTATTAAAAGTTCTTTCTTTAAATATCCCATATAAATTTTAAATAAAGAACTTTTAATACAGAAATTGTAAGTTTTATGAAACGGCCCCTGGTACTCCTCTGACATTTTGTAATGTCACTCTGTAGAGAAGAAACGGTGCGAGGATTTCCACAGGAATCATCTTTTCAAACATTATTATTTTACAAATTTGACATTATAGTGGAGAAAAAAGCAATCCAGTACATGAAGTGTGTCTAATCCTATCTATCACATAATACCAGTTCCTAGTTTTAATCAACTTCTAAAACAGATATCTTTAAAATTTGGCTCTCAAAAAAAATATTGTTGTACTGCTGATATTTGGCTCTTTTGACTAATGAGTTTGCCGATCACTGACAGTGCATTCCTTTAGTTCAATATTTAGTCACTCTTTCACATAATTGTGGTCCAATTTCATGAATTACACGTTCAATGTTTATTTTTTCTGTTTCACTTAATTCAATAGAAAATAATCTAATGGAATTAGATCATATGAATTTAGTGGTCAATTGATGGGTCAATTTCGAGAAATAACAAATCACATTTAGATGACGCTATATATAATGAACGAATTCACTAAGCGCGTAACGGCGTTAATATTTCACGTTGGACTTTTTGTAAAAGATTATTGATGTTAAAATTCCGAGTTGAAAAAAAGAGTAAATTTTGCATTGAAAAGCACAGAATTAATAATTTTAGAATTATATAATTACTTTTTTATAAATAATAGAAAATATTTGATAGTGGTCCTGTTATGCTACAGGAATTATTTTGTTTTAGATTTTTGTTAACTGTTAAATAATTAAATCTTCTCTTGTATTTATTCTTAAGATAACATTTTTTCTAGTTTTCAGTTTTGAAATCATTATATATTTTTGTTATACGATTTGAATAAGTCTTATAACAAAAATATAAAGGTAATAGTAGTAGTATAAATATAAAAGTAATAATTTTATTTTAATTAAGTATTTTTTTATTAAAAAAAACTAAATTACTGGTTAAGCTGTATTTTTTCTGTACTATTATGCATATTCAATACTGTTGTTAATTCTGTTAATTTTTCTAATTTCTTCAGTATGGATCATTCGCTTAATTGGGTTCACAGGTATATTATTGTGGATGTATCTATTTTTTAATTAGCATGTTGTTATGATTCATAACATTTTCGGTATGTTTTATCTGTATTCTATCTATTTGTAGCATTTTTCGTCTTTACACACACACACACACACACACACACACACATATATATATATATATATATATATATATGTGTGTGTAAAGACGAATATATGTGATGCACTGAGTAAAGACTGCTTTAAAAAACGGACCGCCAAAGAAAAACAATTAAATTTAATTATTTAGGCCAGGATTCATTTCTTACACATTTTTTTATCTACAATAAAAATGTATCGCCAGTCAGTCGGTCGCGATTACATAATCGTATTCTAAAGTCTTTTGATGGTAGCACGAGATATCACATTTGCTACCATATGGCTATCATAAAGCACTGATACCGTCGTAAAAACACTTCAATTTGTCGAAACATTCTTGTGATAGTTTTTTTTCCAGTTCATTTGAACTATCTGTTAAGAGCAGCACGCCTGAATTAATTTGCATGTGAATAATGCTGAATAGAAACCGTTCATTGCATTCATAACACTGCTGACCCCAATGCTGTACATTATTTTAATTTCGATTTTTTTTATTACTGTCGTTTATTAACTTATCTAGTAATTAAATATTTTTACTTTCAATTGGTTCATTAATTTAGTAATTCGAATAGAAACAATCTTGTTAATGGATAATAAAATTCATGTCGTATAAATTCTATATTTATTTTGTTACATATCTATGCTGTGATATTTTTATTTGTAATGGCTCAAATATATTAGTTGCAGTAATTTTAACACGTTTTTATTTCAATACATTTTTATTGATTGATCATAGCAGAAATGTAATAAAAGTTAATAAATAAGGAAATTGGTAATTGACAATTTAAAAATTGTAAAAACAACCAATTGATATTTAATAGTTGGAATTGTTAAAATTAGATAATTAAAATTTTATTGTATTTTTTTTAAAAATTAAGATGGTGATTTTTTATAAATATTTGATAACATATTTAAACAAAAATCAGGAATTAAAAAAAATATTTTGAGGAAACAAATAAATAATGAGTTTTAAAAGATTCCAAGAAAAAGTAATGATCAAATGTAAAATTACTTTTTGTGTAGTTTATTAAGATTTTTATTACAGTTAAAGTTTTTAAATGGTCGTTATATTAAGTTTTTGTGGTAACATTTTTTCAAGCGTTCGTAATAAAATCAAATAATTCTGTTCGTTAGTAGAACACAAAATATAAATAAAACAAACTGAAATGTATTTTTGACTCATACAATTTTTTAAAACTTTTTTTCATTATTATTTTTATTGTTTACTTGAAAAATGTGTTTACTGAATGAAATACTATATACGATATCCTGAAAACTATAATTATCGATTTGTAAAATTTCAAATATTCAAGATTCTGTACAACAGGGAAGTAGTAAAAAAGTCTAGACAAATTTATTATTCTTACACAATGAATTTGAGTGTTATTTTTATTGATATTTGTTTTTAAACGCTATCGTTTCTATCGGATTAAAAAAAATCGTAACTGTATCTGTTTTGGCAAACGAGCTATAAATATAAAAAAGACAAATACTCGTGACAATATTCAAACACTAGGGTCTTATACTAATTCTGTCTTAATTGCTTGGGTCGTTGACTCGTAACGCATGCAAATTTATTACACACTTTTTTTCTAAAACGGACCGAAACGTCACCGCATCCCGATGAAACATTTGTACGATCCGCCGAAATAGTTACAGTATTTAGCAAAAAAATCTTAAATTGGCGAATAATATATTTTTTAGTTTGATTTGACATCTAGACTAAACACTCATGTCAAACGATATGTCAAAGACTTTAAAAGTATTTTTATTAATTTGACCATAATGAACGTTTGAACTTTTTTCTTGCATCTCGTCGTTTCATTTTTGATTTATTAGAAGATAAAAGTGATCAATTTTTTATTTATTTTCATTATTTCGCATATACAAATATATATATGTATGTATGTGTGTGTGTGTAAATAAGTATATTTATAAAAACATGATGTCAGATTTATAAATTCTAACATATAAAGATATTATGTTTATGCGTATGTATTAGAAATGAGTCGATATCTGGGACAGGTCAGTGGTGTATCTTCCTTGAAATGAAACTTGTATACAATTTTTATGGAGCATTTATATAGTTACACAGGTCAGCATTATGGGATGCTACTGTTGTATTGTTAATCGGGTCAAATGTAGATAGAAGAAATCTATGTAGATAGAAATACGTATTAATATCTGTATAATTTATTCTGTACATGCATGTATACATATAAATACATGGATGTTATGTAACTATTGAGTTAAAAATAGTATCATTATTATTTACGATGAATGAAATTGCGAGATGAATAAGTAATTGTTTTAAATGCGTTTGAAATACGAATATAATTGATTAAATAAACATTATCATAAGAAACAATATCAGGTGTACTAATCATCAAATTGAACAAAAAAAAATATTTTAATTTCAGATACATTTACACTGAAATATCAATTTCTAATACCAGCGATTCTGCCCCTTATTTGTTTCGCTTGTCGACTCACCAAATTGCTTCTATTTAATATAAACAAATTATGAAAAATTAAAAGTTTAGAAAACTATGCTCCAGTGTATAAAATATATAAGGTTTTCCAATAAGCGCTTTTGAAGTTTAAATGGAAATAAAACAAAAAGAATTTAATTAATTAGATATTTATTTATTTTATTTTTAAGTATATTCTATGGCATTAATTATGGAACACAATTTAACTCATATGACCATTGTTTAATCCAATTTTTAATCACTCTTTCACATATTTATAGTCCAATGTCATGAATTACACGTTCAATGTTTATTTTTAATGTTTCTGTTGTTTGTGGTTTATCAGATTTCATATAACCCCACAGAAAATAATCCAATGGAGTTAGATCACATGATTTTGGTGGCCAACTGATGGGTTATTTTTAAAACCAATTTTTAATGAAACTAGACATGTTCAATAAGAAAATATTTTTAAACAATCAAATCAACATAAATGTGAATTAGAAACAAAATAAATGTTTCGTAAATGATTATTTTTTTTATAAAAATAAAATATTCATAAATTTAAATATTTATAAAGTACATAAAATTTTGATTTTATATTATTAAAAATATTTACTCTCAGATATAATTTTTATGTATACAGAAATACCTCGCATAGTCCGGCTAATCGGTTCCACTGATTAACAGAACTATTTGAAACCGGACTAATCGAAACATTAACTAAATACAAAAACGTTAATTGGTTCCAAACATTTTTTTCCCTTTTTTTCAGTAAATAAAACGAGTGTAATATATATATATATATATATATATATATATATATATTCAAATGTTTGTATGTATCAACAAAATAAAATCAGGGGATTATACATTCATTTTAAATTCATTTTCAAATGAGTTATTAAAATTTAACAAAAAAATTATTTAAAATATTTTTTTAAAAATGAAAACAAAAATTAAAATCACCCAACATTATCTAATGACGAATCCAATCATAAAGTGAGTATTTTGTGGTCTACCTTATAGCTCTCTTAACATATTAGAGTGTAATTTCGAGAAAAATAATTTTTAATTAACTACTTTGAATTGTGATGCCTGACATTCAAAGAAGAATTTTTTGAAATAGGTGGAGTAAAGTTTGAAATAGATCAGATTCAATTATAGTTTTTAATTTATCATCTACAACTCCTTAGGTTCAATTTAAAATTTCTAGAATTGAATTTCAATTCAAAAACAACAACAACAATAATTCCAATCAATTCAATTAGACATATATAGGGTCATCTCAAATATGACGCTTAGATTTGTGTTTATTAAAAACGAACATGTGTATTGTTTCTTTTTAATAAAATACAAATCTAGGCGTTACATTTGGATTATCCTATATAATCAGTTCAGCAGTAAAATAAACGTTCCAATTTTTATTCGCAACTAATGTTCAAATTGAAACTTGATGAAAAATTATACAAATTTTACCAGTTTTCATTATTCAATTCAATTTTAAAAAAATGTACTGTTAAGAAACTTTATCATCATTTTAATTAAACCATATTTACATGATAGTAAATATTTCATATATAACAAAGTGCTATAATCTAAGTAAAGAGTCTAAGCCCCTCTGACAATCTTAAAACTCAGTGACAATTACAGGAATACCTCGCATAGTTCGGCTAATCGGTTCCACTGATTATCCGGAATATTTGAAATCGGACTAATCGAAACACTGACTACATACAAAAAACGTTAATTGGTTCCAAACAATTTTTTTTTTGTTTTTCAGTAAATAAAACGAGGGTAATATATTCAAATGTTTGTATGTATCAATAAAACAAAATCAAGGGTTTGTACATTCATTTTAAATACATTTTAAATTCATTTTCAAATGGATTATTAAAATTTAATTATCAAAAAAGCAACTTTATTCTAGAGTTGCGAATCGAAAACTTACAGAAAAAGAAAAAGGCCACAAAACTAGAACTGCGCATGCGTTGCGCATAATGTGCATATACGATTTCGGTTTTCTTTTTTATTATGTTTTCATAATAAAGGGGAAAACTTGAAAATTTACGTATAATAATAATTTTATGTATTAATTTGTTGTGATTTTTTTTAAGAAAAACTTTTAGTAGGATTTTTTTTTGGGAAATTTCAAACCGGATTAATCGAAGCCGGAATAATTGAGGTATTACTGTAATTATAATCAATGGACTTGTACCACTTTCAAAAAAACATTATTGTAATAACATTTTACAGTATATTTCTTTTGATTAATTTATGAGAATATTGTACACCATTGACTGTATTATTATAAATATAAAAAGAGGACATCTATGTCTCATTAAAACTATAATTAATTATTTTTTTCAAAAATGGATTTATACCATTTTCTAAAATAACGACTCGGCTTAAGGCAAATGTGTCCAAATGTGCGAGTGTACAACAGATAATATAAATATCTAATATGTTGTTAAAACTGCTTAATGGTCTTATTAACTAATTTAAAATGAATTAAGTCATACTTAGTTTTTTTTGTTCATAAAAGAATTATAGTTTTACTATCTTTTTAATGTTGTTTTATTTTATTCTATTATTAAGAGAAGAGTGTTTTGTATATTATAAAAATATTTTTTATTATTTTTCACCTATAAAATATACCTCCTAGTATTTCTCTATGAAGTGAGAAAAGATCTATAGATATAATTTCAAACACATTTCAAAGATATAAAAATACAGATGTGTATGTATTTTTGTTGTACATGTATTACTTTCTTTAATTTTTAAGTTCATTGTAAAAGCCAACGTATGAATTTTATCATTAATCTTTTTATACGTAGGACGTTTGGTAAAAGATTTATATGTGAGATACTAAAATTGATAAAATTTCTTATTTGAAGACGGGCAAACGTTAACGTACTTTATTTTATACTGAAGTAGAGTGGGCGAGGGTTAGGTCGAGGTTCTAAAACTATAATTTTTCAAGATACTATTGTTAAGACGAACCATTTACTAGTTTTAAATCATTTCAATTCATCAAATATGAACATTATAAATTTAAATAATATTTAAGTATATTTTTTTTCCATTTATTTGATACTAGTATATAAAATTATCTTTTTGATTTTGAGTTGTATTTTTTCCATAACGTTATTTTTTTTATTAATACTGAATAAATTATTACATATATTAAAAATTAGAATTATTACTGCAGAATTTTTGTTCTAATATTTTTTAACAGGTTTTTAATCGTTTTTTCATTATCAGATGTTAATTAAGTGTTTAATTTGGTAAACTGTCTGCATCTATTCTTTTTGTTACCCATATTTGTATTTTTTCTCGTAAATATTTTTTTCTATGGAATTTGATATTCTTCTATTAGTCTCTGTTTAACAAAATTATTTAATTTTCATAAAGAAATAATTACATAGATATCACAAGATTTTATTGAAATATTCAGTAATCATTTACTATTTATATATAATTCTTTATGGAAATGTTGATAGCAACTTTATCTCTTAAAAGACTGTAAATAAATTGAATTAGATAAACATACATAAATCTGTTTTTACAAATTTCTTTTATTATCGCCAAGTGTTAGGCAATAATAATCGAAAAGTAAGTAATTGATGATATTTCAAACAAATTTTGAAATTACATAATGTTTGAGTAGTGACTACTTTGTATTGAGAAAGTAAATTAATTTTAGTATCAGATTATATCGTTTGATTTTCTTTCTTATGTACGTTGTTATATAGGATTATCCAATAAAAATGTCAGAACTTTGACAGCCAGTGGGAGCCATTTTTAATTCTTTTTTTGACATTTCAACTCAGTATTGTTTAACAAATTATCATGGAACGTTTAAAATTTCAATAACGTTTAAAAAACTTCAATAGACTTATTGAAACAAGAGTTTAATGAGTTCATTATTTCACGAAATGGACCTATCAATTAGTCACCAAGATCATATTATGTGAGGTTATGTGAAATAATTGATTTATACTGATAAAACACGAACAACAGAAGCATTTAAAAAAATATTGATCGTGTATTTTATGAAATTGGTCCACAATTATGTGAAAGAGTGACTAAAATTGGACTAAACGAATGTATTATATCAAGCGAATTCGTGGTGGTCATATGAGTAAATTTGTATGCCATCATTAATGCCATAGAATGTGCTTAAAAATAAAAGAAATAAATAACTAATCAATTAAATAGTTTTTGTTTTATTTTTATTTAAACTTCTGAAGCGCTTGTTGGAAAATCTTATACTTATACTCGATGATGATTAGTTTTCATATTTTAAAAAGCTTCATTTAAAATTCGAGATGAAATACATAAGCAGTGAGTTTATGACGAATTTATACATTTATGAATAATAATAGATTTTTTTTTACGCCAGGGGGTTCTGCCCCCGACTTATTTCGCTCGTCAATTCCAGAAATTGCTTCTATTTAACAATGTAAATAAATTATGAAAAATAAAACGTTTGGAAAAATATGCTCTTATGTAGTCGATATTATATATATATATATATATATATATATATAAAGAAAGAAAGAAAGAGATTAAGATAAATTAATAAATAAAGTGGCTTAAATGAGACTGAAGGGTTTAGACATGCAATTACTTATTCACTATCATTTACTATTCTCTATTATTTTTCAATTTCATTCGGGATACCATCTCTCTCTCTCTCTCTCTCTCTCTCTCTCTCTATATATATATATATATATATATATATATATATATATATATATATATATATATATATATAGGGGCTGTATTTACAATGATCTGCAAAAATATTCGTACTCCTTGTATAATATAAGGTTACTTAAAAAAAAAAATTAAAAACGGTTATAAATATTTTTTGTTTATATACACAGATTTGTGCGTTTATTAAAAATTAGTATTTACCAGCAAATTATGCAATTAATTTTGCAAATAAAAAAAATCAAAATAAATTTTACAAAATTATTTATACGTACCACCAATAAAATTATTAATATAGTTTCCTATTTATAAAATGTCGATAGTGAAATTACATGAGGAGTTTCATTAATTTTTACATTTCTTTCTTAAAATCATTTCGTTCTGTTTTATAGTAAAACTTTTATTTTAAAAAATAGGATATAAAAGATTAGAAATAACAGTGAAAGAAAAATATTTAGTGTTTAAATTACACATTGAAGAGAAATCTTACAACAAAATAAATTGACTTATTATAAAAAATAAATCGACAATGCAGTATTTTTCAATTTTAAAAATAATGGTGCTCCACTTCCGGGTTAATATGAAAACTTTATTCACAAACTTCCACGAAGTTTTTCAAGAATTGTAAAAGTACAAATTTTATGAAATATTAAATTTAACAAAAAAAATGCAAAAGATAGATTTTCAAGCAGATTTTTCAGACAGATTTTCGGACAAAATAAATTTTAATTGTATTGTTATTTTTATATATATATATATATATATATATATATATATATATATATATATTAATAATGAACATCATCTACACAAAAGCATTATAATAGCTTTCTAAACGTTTTATTTTTCATAACTTATTATTAAATAGAAGTAATTTCAAGAAGCATATATATATATATATATATATATATATATATATATATATATTATATATATATATATATATATATATGCTATATAATAGCAAAATCATTAAAATTTATTTTGCTCAAAAACCTGTCTCAAAAGTTTGCCTGAAAATCAATTTTCTTCATTTTTTGTTAATGTTTATATTTGATAAAATTTGAACTTTGGTAATTTTTGAAAAACTTAGAGAATGTTCCAAAACGAAATTTTCTGATCAACATGTTGAAGGAGACTGAGCACTACTTTTTTAAAAATAAAGAGATATTTTATTCTGAAATACGTCCTGTTATTTTTTTTTGGCTACACTTTGCACTTCAATATTTATATTTATTAATTACTTTTTATTGTATTCTAGTTTAGACTCAAATTTTGATATTTAATTACTAAATTCTCAGTTGACAATCCGAAGTATTCATAAGTAAAACTTAGATGAACTTTATAATGTATGTAAAGCTATAATTATTTTACCGCGTTTAGATAAGCAATGACATTTTTTTTATATAACACGAGATTAATAATTATATAGGTATGTATTATACGTACACAGATGCACCAGCTCATCTTACAATGTTTCTTTATGAATACACTTAATGCCGTCAGGAGTACATTATCTTTTAAAATATTTTAATTAATGTTTGTTTGTGTCTTTCATCTCGCTCGTTGTAATTATAGATATTTATAATAAAACTGTAAATGTATAAACGCACTTAAATAATTAAAATAAAAATAATGAATTAATTTTAAATATTATTCAGTATTTAAATTCTTATACTATCAGTTGTAAAACTTACGAATGATTTTTAAATTAATAATAATTTAAAAAAATATATCTGATATATTCTACAAAGAATAGAAATCAAAATGGTGTTGAAAAATTTGTTGAACGATGAGTTGAAATTTTGATTTTGTGTTAGTGATTTAAAATTTTTCATAAAAATTTTTTAATAAAATTTAAACTATTTTTTTGTATTTCGTTATTTGTTGAAAAATTACAATAACTTTTATTATTTTTATACTACAACATTGAGATTTTTGTGAAGTGTCATTTAAATGCGACGCCTAGATTTATGTTTTATTAAAAAAAAACATACGAGGGTCATTTGATAAGTATGGTAAAAAAGTAAGAAAAACTAAATTGAAAAATTTAATTAAATTATTTAATTAATTAAATTAAACAACAAATAAATTTACCATACTTATCAAACGACCCTCGTATGTACAGGATGGTATATAGGGAAACATGTGTTTAGTTTTTTTTTGGTTTCTTTTTAATAAAACACAAAACTAGGTGTCACATTTGGATGACCCTATATTTAAGTAAATAGAGAATTTAATTATTTAATGTTGAATTTGTATAGAAAATAGTTCTGGAGAAATATTAAAGTAGTCATCAATCAAAGAAAGTATTATAGTGAAGATTTCTTTGTTAAGAAAACAAATAAATGTAACTTTAATGTTTGCATAATTTATGAACATTATTACACTTAGTTTGATGAAATTAATAAAACAATATGAATTTATAATAGTAAAAGAGCATGAATAAAACAATAAATGTACAACATAAGGAACACAGAGATATTAGAAAATAAAATTAAAAAAATAATATGCTCAAAGATAAAATAACTACATGTAATTCAATATTTTCATTAATTAAAAATATTTTTTAAAAAAATAAAAAGTGTTGTTTATTACTTATATACTTTTTTAATACATTACCTCGGTTTTTACATCTATGGATCACTTTTTCTAATATCAGTTTTTTATAAAATTGTTTATTAATCATTTATTGTCTATTTTATATGAAGATATGCATTTCGAAAGCTATGTCTCTGTCGATATTATTGTATTATAAAATTTCTCTCTTTTTTTTCTTTCTCTTTTACTGATAACTTTTGGGTTTCTTTATCCACTTTCTAAAAGGATTTCTATCTTCAGAAGATTCCTAATCTTCGAAATTGTATTTCATCCTTTTCTGTCAATTTTCATTAGATATTTCTCCTACTGAACTCTTGACATTTTTCTATTCCTTTTCTCTTCTAGATTAGTTATGAATACTTGTTTTGATTTCTGGTCATTTTTCATTATAATTACATGAAGAGCTCTGTTTTCAATAATTTCGGTAAGACATTATAAAGTCAAGAAATAAAAATTTTAAAGTGCAGTGTTTTGGCAAGCAAGATTTCTAATTTTAGAAATTGTCTTTTCTCTTTTCTTTTCAATTTCCATTTCTCTTACTGTCACATTTTTCTATTCTTTTTCCGTTCTGAATTAGTTTCGAAGATTAATTATGGTTTCCGGTCCTTTTCTATTATTATTACATGAAAAAAAATACTGATAAGCTTTTTTCTCAATACTTTTAATAAGAGGTATTGTAAAATCAAGAAATAAAAAAATATAATGCAGGGTTTTGATCATAATGCTATTTTTATTAAAATACTTGTTAGTGTAAATAGAAAACAATAGAAATTATTAATTAAAAAAAATTGATGTAACTGAAGTGAGAACTTTATTTTTATATAAGATTGTTAGTCAGAGTATAAAATAAATACCGTTATTATCTATAGGGTGGCTTAAATGATATTAAAGGTCTTAAACTAAGATTGAAAGTTATATTCTTCAGTCTCTCTCATTCTCTCTCTCTATATACATGTAATCATGTAGAAATAAAAATACATATTATCAATTTATTAAGATTGTAAAAAATCATATTAAAAGTTTGGTTTGAAATAAATTCCGCATTATTATTTCAAATGTCTATTTATAGAAAAAATCAATGTTTTAAATATGAATTCAGATGATTTTCTGTTCTTATTATATTTAAACGAAGTTTAATCTCTTGTCAATAATGCATTAATTATGTATGTTGTTACGAAATTTGATATAAATTTGAATTAATTACCGAAGAAGCATTTAAAAAAAATCCCACATGATTGATACGACTAATCATATGTTCAATATTGAATAAAGATGAACGTACAAGATCGTGTTTCGAAATCCAACACAGTCTATCTATTTCTAACGATTCTCATTTATAATTGTTGTAGTGGATCTATGGACCAATTTTATCTGATTCTCTTCGTATGTACATCGGTTGCTTTTTATAACCTTATCATATTCAGTTTTCGTTCGGTCTCTCTGTGGTATCTGAAATATCTAAATTTAACTTATTACTGGTGTTTTCAAGATACGCATCGCAATGAAGCGTACATATTATGCTGTATCATCCGCTTACGACTTGTATTCTTTTCGATCTGCAGTCAAACACTAGTTAGTGTGGTTTTATTACACGGATTGTTATGTTACATAAATGTTCATTCGAAGATTGTAACAATCATTTATGTAGCATTGATTGTAGCATTGATTGTAGTAATACATCTATCCCTCGATTTACACGGTACTTTTTTTACATGATTTCGCTTTAAAAATAATGGTTGGTTTTCAAAATAACGGATTTTTTTTAAAAAAAACTGATAGAAATGAACATTTTGGCTGCATACATATTTCTGCAGTCATTTTTTAATTCCGTTCGCTTGTTAATACTGGCGCACATATTTGAATTGAGGCGAAAATTGGGTAATAATTTTCTACAAAATGACCCGAATGTTGAACAAGTTCTCTGATTCCAGCGAGATATTAATACATGATTAACTCAATATGAGGATGTCTATAAAGATTTAACCAAAAACCGAACACAATTGTTAATTACGGATTTCATTACCAAGTCTTGTAGAAAAGATTAATAGTTTATGAAAATGATTACAGTAATTAAACTTTTGATTAATTTTTTTAAGGATCTTATATTTTTTGTTTCCATAAAATGAATTACATACTTATATCTATTTGTCATTTTATGAATGGACTTATTTTTATGTCTTTCAAGGTATCTTACTTTTATTTTACGTTAAAATAAATGACTGAATTATACACATTTTAGTTTGTTTTTGGTTTACATAGTTTTGCGTATAAAAATCCACGATTTCGATTTACACGGTTTTCCGAGGAACCGATCTTCGGTGTAAATCGGGGGATAGGTGTATATCCAATGTATAATTGATATAAAAAAGTATTTAAATAATTACTGAAATTTATATATACCGCTGGGTCTGTTTTTGTGCGGATTATTTTAATGCGATTTTGAAGTAATGCGATTCATATTTTTTTTTAATATTTTTTATGCGAATTTTTTTAATTCGATTTTGAAGTTATGCGATTCATATTTCTTTTTAGTATCTTTTTATATGATTTTTTTAAGAATTTCTTTAAGCGGTTATTTGATTCAACAAAAAGCTCTTCAATTTTATGAACGAATGAAGAAATCAAAGCCATTTACTTCCGCTTTTCAAATTGATAAGGAATTTTCGGCTAGCAAAGGGTGGTTAAGCGGGTTTTTAAAAAGGAATGTACTGCATAGGGTGAAGATTACGAGAGTGATTGCGTCGGCAGATGAAGAAACTGCCAAATTTTTTGTCGACAACGCACCAGGTTATCCATGTTTAAAATATCCAAATGTAAACATGATGTTTTTTCCACCCAATACAACAAGCATTATTCAGCTATTAGATCAAGACATAATTGCAACTTTTAACAATATTAAGTTAAATGTACTTTTCAATTTATATTGAATAAACTAGAAAATGAGTCAATGGCAATAACTGACGCTTAAAAAAATTTTTCAATCTTTGACTTTATAAATCATGCTATTTTTGCTATTACCCAAATAAAACCACACACTTTAAATGCCTGTTGGAAAAAGGATTGGCATACATGTCTTGAAAACAGTGCAGCTATTTAGTTTCTTTTTTATTTTCTTTTTTTTTATACTAAACAGTGCAGCTATTATTGCAATGATGATTAAAATATGTATGAAAAATTCTAAAATAAATTACACATATGTACATATTGCTTTGAATAAAATTAATTAGTTGATTAAAAAATAAAGTAAAAAAGCTTTGTTTTGTATCAATTTTCTGCAGATATTTTTTTTAAAGCATTCTTTATTTCTTGATTTTTTTATGCAAATTTTAGAGTAATTTCACTTTTTAGCTTTGGTTTTATCCGATTTTCGAAAATTACGGAACGTACCCCTAATTTTTCAATGTAAATTAAGTCTTTTTTTGTGCGATTTTTTTTCTGTGGAACGTATCTACCACATAAAAACAGATCCAGATGTATATATATATATATATATATATATATATATACCGTTTTCAGTCAGTCCAATTTCGAGTCACTTTTTCAAGCAATTGGGGCCTTATGTTTTCAATAACTCGAGTTATTTTGGTTTATATGCTTCAATCGTTGCTGGTTTATCAGCGTAAACCAGAGACAGAGACTTCACATATCCCCAAAGAAAATAATCCAGAGGCGTCAAATCATACGATCATGGGGACCAATTCACAGGTCCATTTCTGGAGATAACGTTATTGCCAAATTTTTGTTCCAATAACTCGATTGTTTCGGTCGAAGTATGGCACGTGGCACCATCCTGTTGAAACCAAATCTCTTTCAGATCGATGTAATGCAAATTTGGAAACGAATAATCATTGATCATTGTTCTGAACGTATACCATTGACTGTAATACGCTCTCCGGTTTTATTTCGAAAGAAATAAGGTCCGATGATGCCACCAGCGTGCAATTCCCACAACATGGTGAATTTTTCTGAATATAACGGGCTCTCGTGATTTATTTTAAGATTGGTATCAATCCAAATGCAGCAATTTTGTTTATTAACGCACCCGTTAAGCCAAAAATGAGCCTCATCATTGAACAAAATTTTGCGGTAGAACAGAGGGTCAGTTTGCAGTTAATTGTGAGTCTATTTGTCGAATATTCAACGCAAACAAAGATCATGTGGCTTCAGTTCTTGAACCAGTTGGATCTTGTAAGGGTGCAGACCAAAATCTTTAAGCAAAATTTTCCACATAGTGGACGGGTAAAGCCCAAGTTACTGCGAATGCCGATGAATCTACATATTGGGCCTTTCCACATTAGTCAGCATGCATACAGTATTCACGCCCATTACCGCTCATCTCACACCCTCTTATCTCCAAACTCCCTCATCTAAAAAAATTAGTTTTCGGATAAGAGCGTGTGAGACGAGTGGTAATGAGCCGTGAATATTGTATGCATGTTGACTAGAATGGGAAGGCCCATTCGGATCTTCACTCAGACTATCGTTAACAGCAGCAATGTTTTCTTCAATACGCACGTTGGTGTTGTTGTATCATGTAGCGAATAATTTGTGCGAAATCTATCGATGATTCTGCGAATATCTTACTCCGATGGCCGATTATTTGTCCCATAAAATTCACGAGGTGCTCTATAATTCGATAAAAAGAACACTGATTTTTGAATTAAATTTCCACAATTTGGAAACATTACTCAAGTGCAAAACGTTCTATAATAATTTGCAAAAGTATACTGAATCCAAATATCACTTATAGTCTGTAAACTGATAACTGACTTGACAGCAATCCCTATAGAAAGTTCTATCAAACTTGAAAAAACATTCGTTATATATACATACTGACCTTGTTAATAATTCAACAAGAATGTTGAAATAAGTTTTGTTTTATACAAACAACCAGTTTTAAAATTATTCATTAATTTTTCTCTATGCATTATAAAATACGAACTGAGTGTATGTAACATCGTGAATACGAACAAATATAATACAAATTCTTTTACATATGCACTATTAATTGTTGTATACATGTCAGACGATAATAATACATTGAAGAAAATTGCATCATATTTATTTGTTAAACATTCAACAAATGTAAATATACATTTTATCAATTTAAGATTTCATTAAGATACGTCAGTCGTGATGCCGATATCTCGTTCCGGACGACTTATTTGGTGATGCCATGAGGCCAATTACAGTCAAAACAATTTAGTAATGAAATAAATATTGGATTTTCAATTAATTTCATGGATAATTAATATATATCTCGATTAATACTGCGGCAATAAATGCATACACAACTAAGAATCCGATGCACGTGATGCATTTGATATAAAAAATACTATAATCTATATGTCTTGTATGATGGTTCATAGTTGACCGATTTTGACATGCATATATATATATATATATATATATATATATATATATAGGGTTTTTCAATAAGAATGTCAGAATTTTGACAGCTAATGGTAGCCATGTTTGAATTTTTAAGCTCATTTTGACATTTCAATTCAGTATAGTTTGGAAAATTATCACGGAACGTTTAACACTTCAACAACGCTTAAAAATTGTAAAAACGAATAAAAATTTAAGTAACTGTCTAAGTCAATTTTATTCGAATATATGTATATTTACTTTTATAATTTAATGAATACTTTAAAATACTCCGTCGATAAACCAACATTTGTATATTGATATTGAAAAATTTTATATTGGAAATATGTATTATTTTAGTAAATATACAAAAAAATAACAATTTCCATATGAATAAATCCATCTTATTCGAACATTTTTATATTTACTTTTACAAATTATTAAATACTCCAAAATACTTTCTGATACTCAAACATTTTTCATTAAAATATTCAAATATAGGGTTTTCCAATAAGAATTTCAGAATTTTTACAGCTAGTGGCAACCATGTTTGATTCTTTAAGCTCATTTTAATATTTCAACTCAGAATAGTTTGGCAAATTATCATGGAACGTTTAACACTTCAACAGCGTTTAGAAATTAAAAAAACTTCATTAGACTTATTAAAATAAGAGTTTAATGAGCTATTATTTCACGAAATGGACTCATCAATTGGTCCCCAAGATCACTTTTCTGTAGGGTTTTGTGAAATCATTGGTTTATGCTGATAAACCACAAATAACAGAAGCATTAAAAATTAGGATTAAATTTGTAATGCATGAAAATGGACCACGATTGTGTGAAAAAGTGATTAAAAATTGGACTAAAAGAATTCATTGTCAAGCGAAGTCGTGGTGGTCATATGAGTGAAATTGTATTCTATCATTAATGCCACAGAATGTACTTAACCCTTTGAACTCTGAGTGTTTTTTTACTTAAGAGTGCAGCAACTCCGAGACATTTTTGCTTTGAAGCATCTGAAAAATGAACTTCTGTTTTACTAAAAAAAAAGATCTTAATGTTATTATTAATTCATTTATTTAATTAATGTAGTTTGTGATAAAAGAAATGGAATTTGAAATTTATATTTTGTAATTCAACATAGTGTGATATCTGTCGAAACAATCTCCCATATGCATCCGTGGCTTATTTGGACATGTGTCATAATATTCGGTTGTTTCACGTCTTCCGGAATTACTTTTCCGCTTAGAACACACTACACAGTCCTTTTTTGTACCTCTTCGCATTACATGAAGTTTTCCATTTAACCTGTCTTCGGAAATGCTGCTGCAACCTTTTGTACGTTCCACCTGGAAACTGCCTATTAGTTGGTCGAGCAACTGTTTCACAAATTTCAAGTGTGTTTTTGGTTTTTGCCCATTCTGTTTTTTATGGTTTTATAGAGGATATACGCATTGATTATACATATCCCCCCCCCCAAATAACTTCCGCCACCACTTGAGAGACTTAGTGCACTGATAGCAAATGGCGCAATAGCGGCGCCTACGGAGTACAAAGGGTTAAAAATAAAAAATAAAAAAAACTAATTAATTGAATATTTCTTGTTTTATTTTCATTTAAACTTCTGAAGCGCTTATTGGAAAACTCTATATATACCTATTTACAATTTCATATAACGAATCATTTTAGTCATGTTTTTTAAAATTTTTAGGTTCCAAACGAATAATTTCTGTTTTACATTAGTGATCTGCTTTTCTTGCTATATGACTGGTCCATTTTTCTTTTTAATAAAACATAAATTTAGGCATCACATTTGGATGACCCTATACATTAATTGTGACTTCAAACTAAATTTCAAATGTTAACAATATAACAGAAGGAACATAAATATAAAATTATTAAGTTATGATTTTTTAATATTATTATTTTTTTTTTACAAAAATATTAATTATTCTAATTTTTGTTTCAGGTATGTATCTATTTTATTTGATTATGTAGAGTGGTAAGTTAGATTTTTGCCTTATATCAAAATGTTATATTTATTATTACAAAAATACCTGTGTTTTCATTACTTGATTTATTACATTAATCATTTTATTAAAGGTATTTATTTTTTAACCACTTTCAAATATTTAAATTTTTGTGTATATTCTATTAAAAGAGTTTAAGAAATAATTACTCTTTGAATGTAATATATAAATTTTTCATATAATATATATATATATATATATATATATATATATATATATATATATATATATATATTTATTTATAAATAATATTTATGATGGTTATTAATTTTTTTTAAAAAATGTGATCACTAAATCTTTTCATACTTTTTAAATTTGATTAAAACAGATTGATTTGTTTTCTAAAATATGTATTTTTGAATTATTGACTTTTAATTTTATTTAAGGATAAAAAAGTGTTAATTTGTAAAAATTAAGATGAAATTAAATATTTATTTTATAAAAATAATAAATTAAATAAAATTATTCTAGGAAATTAATCTAATTAATCATAAAAAATGCCAATCTTTACTATTAAATTAATTATAATTTTTATTAATTATTTTATAAGTAAAAAAATATAATTTAATTATCAAGTTAATGCTTTGAAGATTTCTTTAAATTAAAATTAACATTGTTTACAGTCATAATTCTTATAAATGTTTTCAAATTATTAATATTATTTTATAAATGTCTTCGAATCAATTTAGTAGAAAATATAATTAAATTTATATTTAAAAGATTTCAATTAATGATAAAGTAACAACTAGCTCATAAGGTTATTTCGAACAAAAAAATGTTTAAAAGACATCATTCATGGATTTAAGTACGTTACAACGATGATATATACGTCTTATCTAACTTCTATATTTAATTAGGAATTAACCGAATTTTATTGACGTGGTAAAATGACTTACTTATCTGCATTTAACATGCACGAATTACCCTTCGTTAACAATGATGTCATCCCTTTCGATTCTCCCACAGTACCAAAACTATACAAATATTTATATAGATTAAGTAGCAGGTCCCACGAGCGGCGTTTAAATATTCTCAACACTAAATATCCTAAATTACTGTCCAAACAAACTATATCACGTACAGTTGATTACGACTGTTTATTTTAAAACAACACTGAATACGTTTAGCGAAGTTAATGTCCCGTAAAAATGTGTTCTTTTCTATTGAAATTTTAACTACAGTAGAAATATGATTTCTTTTTATTTATTTGTTTTAAATTATTTCGTATTTTTAAATGTACATTTATAATTGTGAATAATGCATAGTAGTAATTTTAGTTTATTAACACATACACATACACACACACACATACATATATATATATATATATATATATATATATATATATATATATATGTATTATTAAATTAAAATTTCTACTATACATATATTGGCCCACAAAATTATTCGTACCTCTTGTGCTACATATGTTTTATTTCTTGAAAAAAAATTTTGAAAAAATTAATCATCATTTTTTTATATTTATTATAAATATATGTATGTTTATGAAAAATTAAAATTTATCAATAAATCAAACAATTCATTCTGTATATACATATAAAACTTTTAATACAAAGATTTCAAAATTGATTCCACAAAATTATTCTTATTTTTAATAATTCACATATGTTTTTTTAATTAATTAAGGAATAAGTACTTTCTAGGAAAAGGACTAGGTCTATCCTTTTTGCTTTATATTAGGTAAAGCGAAAAGAAATGTCATTTTTTTTACAATGCGAAAAAATTTATTTACAAAAAAAATACATAATATTTATTCCGATAGATAACTGTCATGGTTATTTATAATATCTTGCTACAATTTAGGCAAATTTTTAATGTCTCTTTTATAAAATTCTGGCTGTTTTAACTTGAAAAAGTCATCCAAGTGTTTTTGGACGTCATTTTCCGAATTAATTTTTTTATCTCGAAGCGAATGCTCCATACTTCGGAAAAAGTGATAATCAGACGGCGCAATATCGGGAGAGTAAGGCGGATGAGGCAGCAGCTCTAAATCCAGTTCCTTAAATTTTTCCTGGGTAATTTTCGCTGCATACGGCCTCGCATTGCCGTGCTGCAAGATGCGCCGTTGATTATTCACCAGAACGGATAGTTTTTTTTAGTAATTCCGCTTTTAATCTTTCTAATTACGCACAGTAGACCTCGGCTGTAATAGATTGATCAGGTTTTAATAATTCATAATGAATCACACCCGAAATATCCCACCAGATACATAAAATAACCTTTTTTAAAGTCAAAGATGGTTGAGGTGTTGAAACCGGTGTTTAACCTGGAGAAAACCATTGTTTTTTTTATGTGGATTGCTATAAAGGATTCATTTTTCATCTCCAGTAACATTATTTTCAGAAATCCCTGTCTGTGGTTTTACAGAGCCTTTTTAAATTACCTTTTATAGTCGACCAAGGATAGAGGATGTCCTGCGACAATTCCTTAATGGTTTTACGTGGATCTGATTCCATCAATGATTTTAACACGTCGTCATCGATTTTTTGTGGTCTTCTCGATTTTGGCTTATCCTTAAGATTTCTGTCGTCGTTTTTAAATTGTTTGACCATCGTTAGCATTTACGGATACTCAAGATTTCGACGTAAGTTTCATTAACATTTTCTGTAGCTTCTTTGGGGTTTAATCCTTTATCAAACAAAAATAACAAAATGTACCGCAACTGAACAAAATATGACATATTTTGTTATAATAACAAAATATGTCGGCTTTCATGCTCAACCTTCGAAAGTGAGGGGCTCTCCGATTGGGAATCGAACGCAATCTCCCGCATGACAGATAGTGATGCAAACCACTGTGTTACCCAGTCGGTATATATATATATATATATATAGGTGATTCAAATGTGACGCCTAGATTTGTGTTTTATTAAAAAGAAACATGTGTATAGTTTCTTTTTAATGAAACACAAATCTGAGCGTCACATTTGGATGATCCTATATTTATTTAAATGAATATTGTACATACAGTATTTTTTTCTTTTTTATACAGAACAATAATTAATTTCTGTCTGTTTCCATACGTCAATAGACATTTGCATGACGCTATCGCTATCGGTACTGTTAGAAGAGGTTTTTTAAATTTTACTTGCTGTATTTGTTATATTTTTATATTGTGATAATAATTAACTATATGCAAATAGATTCTGAATATGATATATATATATATATATATATATATATATATATATAATATTATCTTAAGTATATTACGTTTTATATGTTTTTTAAGCAAATGATTTTAATTGAAAAAACAGGACAGATTATACATAACAGGATAAATTCAACAGAAAATGATGACTAACAAGGTTAATCCATTAATTATTATACGCCATTCGGCCTTTTTTCTGTACATGTTATTGAAGTGTGAATTACATTTTGGAAAAATCCCGATACACATGTTTGTGCTATCATTTCACATGTTGCATTTTTTGTTATTTAATTACCGTTACACTTGATATTATGATTATTTCTGAGAACGTCAATAACAACACGACATAAATCCAGTGCCTCTTCATTTATATGACATATAGTATAATAAGTATGTACATTTTTACTTTTTTTTATCGACGTCTCTAATAAGTGGATTGTCATAAAATTTGTCTACCAACGTAGTTAAATTAAATTATTCGTTTGTGCTTGATCTTTTTCAAGGACAAGTTTTAACGCAATTACTGGATATCTACTTTCAATCTCATCCATTGTCTATATTACATTTTTATGTAAATATATTTAAATAAATACGTTGGATAGTATTTTAAAATAACAATATATTTTCAAAAAAAAAGATTTAAAAGAAATAAAATTACATAAATATATATATATATATATATATATATATATATATATATATATATATAATGTTTTTTAAGCGTGATAGAACTTTAAATTGAATCCCTAAAATTAAATTGAAAGTTATGATAAAGATTTTTTTTAGGTTAGATAGATTTATTTTCAAGTCCTATCACGTTTAAAAAAATAAAAAAAATCTTGTATATATATATATATATATATAAATATATATACGTGTATGTATGTATAAGTTATATTTTTTTAAAAAAACGCAAATTATTAATGGCATCATTATCTATTATTTAAAAAAATCGTAGCCTAGTTTTGAAAACTGGTAAAATAAAATATAGTTCTAATTAATAATTTGAAATAGTTTTGACGTTTAGAAAATTTATGAATATTCTTGGAATAATCATTTTTTATGTTGTTATACTAATCCAAATCTTGAAACGTAAATTAAATAATAGTACTTAGATAGCTTTTAACCTTTGACCATAAAAATAAATATTTTTGACAAAATAATTGTTTAAGATGAATATATATATATATATATATATATATATATAATTTGCCAGTTTGTATAAAGATTTAGAGACATGGAATGTACAAAAATATTACCTTTCTGTGTGCTTGGTTTACCTGTTTTATTCTCAAAAAAAGTATTTTGAGTATGTATTGTATGTTTATTTAGTTATCTTGTTTGTTTAATAAAAAGTCATTATATGGAGTAGCTCAAATGAGATTGAAGAATATTAAATGATGGTAACAAAGTAAATCTATGTTTGAACCTTTTAGTCTCATTCAGACCACTCTGTATGAAAAATTATTTAAAAAATAAACTACAAGAAAGAATAATATTTTTAATAATATAATAAAGGTCATCCAAATGTGACACATAGATTTATGTTTTATTAAAAATAAACAAAAGAAATTATACACATGTTTCTCTATACACATCATCCTATACACATGTTTCTTTTTAATAAAGCACAAATCTAGGCATCATATTTAGATGACTCTATATTTATGAGATTGCAGACAAGAAAATTGTACGTTTATTTTGTATATTTGAATCAGTATAACAGTTTTTTTTTTCAAAAAATATTTTATTGAGACTATATATAAAATAATATCATATCATAATAATCATCATTAGCTTCTTTCAATCCACTGCTATATGAAAGCCTCTCCCAAATCTTTCGTTTTTCGATCTAATGCCTTTTTCTTCAAAAACATTTTAACGAATTTTCTTATGTTTCTATCCAGGGGTATTTTCCTAGATCTTTTTATATATCTAGATTTTTAATCAATAATTTCTTTTGCCCATCGATGATCTTCTTTTCATGATATATGACCAGCCCATTTCCATTTCAGACTGTTCACTTTTACTATAACGTTTATTACTTTTTCTGATTCACTTCGTTGTCTTTCCAAGTAAGTACACAATTTTTTACATGATACACATACACACAAACACACACACACACACACACACACACACACACATATATATATATATATATATATATATATATATATATATAATCCTGTTTTTCTTTTACCATTAATAATCCTAGATTATTGATTATTGCACCTCTTTATAGAAATGAATTTCAAAATGTTTAACAGTGAATTCATCAAGATGTATTTATTTTTTAAAAAAATAATATCATCTATAAATAAATATTCTGTATTTCTCTGCAATAAGTCATGGAACATATGCTTCTATAAATTTTTTATTCATTGACTAAATTCTAAATTAGTTTATGATTACACTAAATAATTTATTAGGATATTTTTTATTTTGCTGTTTACACACACACACACACACACACACACACACATATATATATATATATATATATATATATATATCAGTACTAGTGGCCTTTTTTATCCATTGCCTAATAAAGACTTCTAATGATATTTAATTCATTTTTTCTACCATCCGTTTGAAAAAAAGACGAAAATTTGACTAAATTCAACAAGTAAATTTATTTAAAGAAAAAAGCTATCTTAACATGACTGTGGTCTATATATATATATATATATATATATATATATATATATATATAATTAGTAAATGAGTTTTTTTATATCGAATTAAACAATTCATGTATGTTTAAACTATTCACTTCTAAAATATATTTTTTATAAAATATAGGGTCATCCAAATGCGACGCCTATATTTGTGTTTTATTAAAGAGAAATATGTGTAAAGGGTGGTGTATAGGGGAAACATGTGTATAGTTTTTTTTTGTTTCTTTTTAATAAAATACAAATTTAGGCTTACATTTGAATGACCTTATATATATTATACAAAATAATAATTTATTATTGTCTATATTTTATTATAAAATTATATTTACATAAAATAGTCAAAAATAATTTTATGTAAATCACATTGAAGTTGATGCTTACAATATAATAATAATGTTTGGAAATTCTACAAGTAACGAAATAAAAGTAATTTTTAAATTTAGCTCTATTAATATTATTACATCACTGTATTTTATTAATCTGATAATTTTTTTTTGTGTCAAAATTTAAAATGTATAAACATTGAATAAACATATTTTTAATTAAATTTTATTTATACTATTACTGTATATTACTCTATTAATTTGTTAATTCCTCTTTGGAATCAAAAACTGAAATTTAAATGGAACGAAAGATATTTGGCTATATAGAAAAAAGAAAATTTCTAACTGTATTTTTATAAAATAATTTTAAGTCTATTAGAAATAAAAAAGGTACTGATAGATTTTAATTTGCTACTAGTATTAGGAACACTAAAGTAATTTATATTTTTTTAAAATGTTTTTGAGGATTTTTAAGGTAAGGGAAATAAAATAATCCATCGTTTTTTTCTGATGAAAAAAATAGATTTATTTATATTCTATAGAAAAATGAACAGAGAAGTAGAAAATAGAAATGTATGGATTTAATAACAAAGTAAAATTTATTATATAAATAGAAATAAAAAGGATTCTTATATATATATATATATATATATGGTGACCCAAATGAAACTGAAAAAGGTTCAGATACATATTTGCCTAATTACCATCATTTACTATTTTTTAGTTTTCTTTGTGCCACCCTATATACACACACAAACACAAACATATATATATATATATATATATATATATATATATATATATATATATATATATATAATGTACACAATCATACACATTTTTTTATTTATAATAAATTATGTGTTTTAAAAAATCTTGTTTTATTTTTCAAAAAACAATCTGTTTTAGTAATCAAACATGTAATTAACCTAGCATTCCTTTTTTTTAAAGATGTACAATTATTTTTTTGTTATATTTACATTAAAAAAATCATTTAAAATTAAATAATTTGTCACATGTTTTTCTATATAGATTTTATACCCTAAACGTATTAAATAGACAATATTTTTTTAAAAATATTTTTTTTATAATTTATAAAGTTCATTAAATTATAACGATTCAGACCACTGGTTCCATTTTTTAATCTCTCTCATAACATTTTCTCCAGGACTTAATGTTTGTAGTATTTCCTTTGCACCGATCAACTTATAATCATTTTTAACAACCTTTTTTATTTTCGCAAGTGCAATTAATTTGTGTGCAGCATTTATTTGAGCTGAATTAAGCGTATCCCGATCATAATTTCCAATAAAAGCAATACTGATACATTTCGGAGCATGCACGTATGTGGATTGTTCTTGAATATACCATCCTCTTCCTTCGTACACATATCCATCGCCGCCAATAAGAAAATTGTATCCAATGTCATTAAAAGAACGTAGGCTCGTATGTGCATAGTGGATAAAACGTACGAGTACCAAACAATCTTTTGTATAGTTACAGGAGTTGGTACTTGTATGCTGTATAATTATATAAGGAACGGGAATTTCTAAATGTTTTGATTTATTAACAGTTGGAGCAAGGTATATGTCTTTAGGGATTATAGTAAAATTTATTTCTGGAGATGGGCCTGAAAAAAAATGTTAAATATATTTTTTTAACTTTTGTATTATTTTGTAAAAAGTTTGAATTAAATAAAATTATATCTAATATATAATTATTAAATGGTTTGAAAATTGTTCTACTATAAAGTAATTAGCAATATTAATTAATAAATATAAATATTTTTCGATATTTTCAATATATATATATATATATATATATATATATATATATATATATATATATATATATATATATATAAAGATATAAATAATATCCATTGAAACATTATTTTTAAAAGAATGAAATTATATAATATTTAACCTTGACGATCTGACATGGGCTATTTTTGTACCCCAGCTTTTAATAAAATATGCAGATTTAAAATATAACAATGGATTAATAAAAATATAATTTAATGTAATCATGAATTTCAATTAATTGGTTTTGTATGTTAAGAACATGAAATTTTCAGAAAAATTCTGTGATGATTTCTTTTTTGAAATAGTTTTTTTCATATAAAAAAATAAAATTTTTAAATAAATAATTTATTTTATAAGCTAATAATACATAGTTTTGTATATTAATAACATAATTAATAAAATCATGAAGTTCAAAAAATCCATATGTTGTATACCCTGGGTTAAAGGATACGTAATCGTTAAAACACACACACACACATACACACACACACACACACACACACACACACACACACATATATATATATATATATATATATATATATATATATACTTAATGCTTTTTAAAAAAGTTATATCTATTTTGAAATTTTGTAATAATTTTAAAATAATAGAATATGACTTACCAATCGAAGATTCAATATCTATATTTCTCTTGCCAATATATTCAGAAACATTTGAGTAATTTTTCATACTATAGCTTTTCATTCCTTCACATTTTTGACCTAAATTATGGATAGTGTAATAAATAAGACAAAGCATTATTATACATACCAAAGAACATGTTAGTAATATAATTTTGTAGCAAATATTTTTGGAAGTTGAACACCTTTCTGAAACACAAAGTATTGAATAACATGTTATTTATATATATATATATATATATATATATATATATATATATATATATATATATATATATATGTTTGTGTGTGTGTCTTTTTAAGCGTGATAGAAATTTAAATTGATTTCAATGTTAATTTTTATCACGATTAAAAATCACCTATATATAGATGGGTAGAAGGATAGATGTACATATATCATAATTATCATCACACTCTCTCAATTTATTGCTAGATCAGGTCTCTCCCAAAATTTTTTACTTCAACTGATCCAATACTTTTCTTTTTAGTCCATTCTTACGAATTTTCATTTATTCGTAGGCCTTTTCCTGGGGTTTCTTATATATCTAGTGTATATATATATATATATATATATTTGTTGTTAAGAAAATAGAAAATGTCAAAAATGTGCCATAGTAGTATTATAAGTTATGTAAATTAATTAATGAGAATTTTTTGGAAGGTACTATTTTTTTAAAATTAATTTTCAATTCATTGCGGGCTTTTTTTAATTTTTAATAAGATCATTTGGTATTATTTGTATTTTATATGGATGGTTTTTTTATTTTCACAATAATATTTGCAATGTAAAGAGTATAATTTTTGTAAAAATTTAATATTTATTTTACAATATTTGCTTTTCTTCACTGTTTATTTAACTTCACGATTTTGTTGAAATCATATTCCTTATAATCTTCCTAAGCTTTTCTATATAATTCAGATATAGACTATTTTTTGATTATAATAATATAAACGTATTTAAAAATTATTATTGTATATTAACATTAATGGAGATAACACATAAAATTAATTATCAAAAAATTAATTATAAAAAAATAATAATCAAAACACACACAAAACGCAGGTTTTTGAATATTTCCTGTAAATACCTCAAAACATTCACCAACCTCAAAACTTCACCACTCCTCCATCCCAACCCATATAGCATAATATAAATAATAATAAGCTAAGTTAAGTCAAAAACTCTGTATACATCAATGTATATGTAAAGTACTCATCCACAATAAATCATTATTATTATTATAAAATTAATTTATATAAAAAGTAAACATGCATTGATTAGAAATATGAACAGATCGAGCTCGTTGACGTGGAATCAAATGATTTTAAAATTGTGAAAATTGGTGATCTGACTTTACTGATATTAAAATAACTTTTTAATCAATATTTTATAAACTTGTGTAGTACTACTTTCTATATTAGCTATAAGTTTAGTTTAAAACATTTAATCTACTTCCATATTGTTATGTAAAAATGAAATTTGATTAAAAATTCCTCTCCACAAAAAATAAAATAAAAAGCAACTGATATCATCCAAACTTATGAATGAAGTTTTAAGTGTCACGAAAAAATTCTTGTTTCAATTTATTTTTGTATCTTTGAAGTGTTTCAAAAGTTTTATACTAAGTTTTACATGATACATTGTTATCAAAAATTTTCTTTTATGTTCCTTTTTTTAAATTACTTTATTTGATATTTCATTTCTTTCAATTTTCATTCATATTTTATCAGATGGTAGAATGTAAGATTTGTGGAACAAATCAACTGAATATCACTGATTCAATTGAATATATTTTTGGCAGGTTTGAAAACATTCTTGAGGTCATTGTATTGTTGAAAAATAAAATAGATGCCAAGATCTAGTTTTTTCAACAGGAACAAATAAATGATCACTAAAATATTTCAAATAACATTTCTATTATTTTTTCACATTATCTTTCACTGAATTCTAAAAATTATTGTCAAATTAATATTAAAGTAGTTAAATAGTCTTAAAGTCAAATTAATATCAGCGATTTTTTTCTGTTCAGAACTCTGTCAGATCAGTGAAATAAAAAATGTATAATGCGAGATATAATTGAATTAGTTTTCCGAATATTGCATTTTCTATAATTTAAAGCATAATTAATTTTTAATTTATATTTGTTCTACAAAATTGGAATGTGTTTTAGTGTATCGTATGTCTTTTTTCTTAATTAGTGATTTCAATAAATTAGTGATTAGTGATTAATTAGTGATTTCAATCTTTGTATTTAATTATAATTTCTTTTTTGTATGATATTATTTTTATTGTTTGTCTAGTAGTTCAATCATACATTAAAATTATTATTTTAAACATTTATATGTTTATTCATGTACTATATATTATCATATCAAATTTTTTACAAGTTTCAACTTGGTTCTAATGCTGTTGAATTGTAAGAAAAAATTGTATATATATATATATACACACAGTGCGGTTAATCGGTTCCACTGATTTGCCGGACTATTTGAAACCGGACTAATCGAAACATTAACTAAATACAAAAAACATTAATTGGTTTCAAACAATTTTTTTCACTGTTTTTCAGTAAATAAAACGAGTAAAATATATTTAAATGTTTGTATATATCAAGAAAACAAAATCAGGGGTTTATACATTCATTTTCAATTAAAATTTAATTATCAAAAAATCGACTTTACTCGAGAGTTACGAATCGAAAACTAATAGAAAAAAATACCTCAAAACTAGAACTGTATAATGTGCGCATGCGCATATTTTTTTTTTTGGAAATTTCAAACCGTACTATAGTGAAACCGTATTAATCGAAGCTGTACTATGCGAGGTGTTCCTGTATATATATATATATATATATATATATATATATATATATATATATATATAAATGTTTCCACAACATACCTTTCATTTTAGAAGTCTCCATTATTTATTTGTAAGTATTTGCTTAAATGTATTCACAAAAATACTTTTGCTTATATGAATAAATCCGCACAAAATGTTTTTATATATTATATAGTATTTACTTGAAATTAATTGATAATATTATTTGCTCAGAGGTTAAGAAACGACTAACTTGAAATAAAAATAAATCCATGTTGAGAAGATAATGTTGAATGCTAAGGGGAAAACCAATCGTTAGTTTATGTATTTGATTATTTATTATCATCTTATCAATTATATTTTATATAAACATTTTAATGTATATTACTTTTAAATTTTGGAATCGTCGACTAGACAGTACGAATAACATTGAATTCTTATCGAATATGAAGTAAATAATATACTTTATATATCAAAAAAATGTATTTTTTAAATTTGCATTTTAAAAATTTAGAAATATTTAATGTATCATTTAATTAAAGTATCTATATTATTTTTAAAAATGATATGGATTTATAATAAAAAAAGTTTATGTGACAATTACTATCGTAATAAATATCATTAATTTTTTATATATGTATTTTTATATTTAAAATTATTGATTTGTTTTCTATCTCTGATAGTTATATTTTGTCTATAATTTTTTGGTAATATAATTTTAGTACTGATTAAAAAAATCTTAAATTGGATTAGGCAAATACAAATTAAGGTTTCGTGACAATTTCAATAGTTTTTATTGTACAATCTGTTTTTATTGTTAAATTTAAATACGATTAATAGTGTTATTTTTTTAAAAAAATACTGATGTGTAATTTAAAGTATAGTATTATAATTTAAAAAATAATATTGGAATAGAATTTATAAACATTTCAGTAGGTTTAATTTCTGTTCCAATGTAGTTTGGTGTTGTATCTAATTTAATTCTTATAAAAAAGTTATCAGTACAAAATATTATATTTTATTAAACTTTTCTATATTTTATTATAATGAAATATTTGTATCCATATATTGAAATAGTCCAGCTATTATTTTAGGAGTGAAGATAGATAAAATCAGTTTTTATTTATTAATTTTTTGTGATTGTTTTAAAAATAATGCATCGTTATGCAAATAGACACGAGTAAAAAGATTAAACAATATGTAAATATTGAAAAATTGAAAAAAACTAACAGTGATTCTTTAGTGAAAATTAAAAAAACATTATTTTGTCACATTATGTAATTTTTATAGGCTTATTCAAATGTGACGCCTAGATATGTAAAGATAGAAGTGTTAAATGTTAAGAATGAAAAATTGAATAATGTTTTCTACCTCTGAGAGTTATATTTTAACTATAAATTTTTGGTAATATAATTTTAGTACTGATTAAAAAAATCTTAAATTGGATTAGGCAAATACAAATTGAGGATTCGAGACAATTTTTATGTACATTAATTGTCAAAATTATAGTTGGGTGTAAATAGATCTTTGAAGAGAATGAAAATTTTAATGATTTTTATTCGTTGTTGTACATCAAAAATAGCCATTTTAAATTTTCAAATTATGTTTTATAACCTGCAAAAAGAAAAACATAAAAGTTGTGAATTTTTCAAACTTCTCAGTCTCATTCAGGATATTTTGTATAAAAATATTTTTTATTTTTAAAAAAAAATAAATTAGGAAATGCATATGTTATTTGTTAATGCATTTATCGTTAATGCATATTATAATTACCTTCTAACCTTTGAAGTAGTGAAAGTATGTTCGTTCTAATTAACAGACGTTCTAATAATTTATCTACAAATAACTGAAAATAAAGCATTTTTAATTAGAAAAGAGTCTAGAAGGAAATACATTTAAATAAAACTGTCTGTTTTGAAACAATGTATTTAACACTTGATATTATCAAAGTCGTGAGTTTAGAAAAGGCAATCGTTAGAAATGTTATTCTCTCTCAATTTACCTACATAGTGAATTATACGTATAATTTATACAGTTATGTATACACTTTTTAGAGAAAAATAATACATATGAGTCTCTTTAAAGAAATATTTGCCGCCAAAAATGTCAACGTGTTATTTAATAACGTATTATAAATCTTGAAACGAATTACAGAAATTGCCAGTTCCAGCAAAACATCACGATTGCATATATTATAAAATCGCTTCGAATTTTTTAACGATTGCATTGTTTTCCAAAGTTTTATGGCTACAATGACTGCCAGATCTATCATCTCCAGATGTTTATCACTGAGATATATTTGGAAATAAATCGTATACGAGTAGATTTTATTTTTTTTGGAATAAAGTAAAGATAAATAAAAATCGAAAAATGCAGATAAAGAAAAATTGTAATGTATGTCGAATAAAATTAGCAGTTATTATATTTTATTGTTATTTTTTATTTTTAAATATATTTTCCATGTTTATATATATATATATATATATATATATATATATATAATATCCAGTGACTATAAAAGTGGTCTAAATCAAAATGAAAAAATGAGTTTATTGCTAAATTCATATGGCAATGATTAAGTTATAATAAACGAAAACAATTTGTCAAAAAAAAGTAACGGTTTTATTAAAGGGATAATTTTTTCGTTTAATGAAATTCAGTTTATTCTAATTTGATAATAGCCCAAGTTAGTTTTTTTGTTAGAAATTTTCACTCTTTATTAATTTCTATAGCCTTTAAACGATTCGGGATGAATTTAACTAATTTTTCAAAATAAGTTAGATCAATTTTTCCCCATTCTTCTAATAACGCTTTTTTAAATCATTTTTATTACTAATAGTGGGTGTTCTAATGGCAACTTCTAAGTGGTTCCATAGATTTTCAATCACACTTATATCAGGTGATTATGGTGGTGTTTTCAGTACTTTGGGGTAGTTATATAACAACCAACTACGTGTTTTATAAGCTTTGTGCTTGAGGTCGTTGTCCTGATAAAAATTAAATGTTTGTAAAATCTCAATTTTTTGAGCACTGACTTTTAAATTTTTTCTTAATAGATCAATATAAACATTTTGATTCATAATGCCATCTATAAAATTTAATTTCCAACCCCTCTCGTAGACATACATCCCCATACCATAACATAACCGCACCCATGTTTGATTGTAGGACGTATGTGTTTTAAAGACATTTCTATATTTGGTTTCTTCTATACATTAATTCTCTCATTGGACCCAAATAAATTATATTTGCTTTCGTTCGTAAACAAAACATCTTTTCGATAATCAAAACTTTTATTAACATGTTCCCAAATGAAGCTTAACTTTTTGTTGCGATTAACTAGATTTATGAAATTTTTCTTCCTGGCAATACGAGCATAAAACCCATTTTTATTTAGTATATTGTGAATTTTTTTGGAACTTAATTTTTTATTTAGATACTTTTTAACTTCTAAAGTCAATTTGGGCGCGCTAATTTTCGAATTTTCTTTAATTTTTCGTAGAATTCAACTCTCGTCATGGTCATTAAAAATCTTGCGGAGACTCTTTTTGACTTTATTATCAACACTTTGACCATTTTTAAATCTTTTTATTACAGATTGCATTGTAGCGTGGTTTTTATTAACTATTTTCCCAATTTCTCATAAAGTTTTTCCATTTTTGTAATGAAAAATCATTAGCTTTCGCTCGTCCGTCAATGATTGTCCCCTTTGTCTACTCAAAGCGAAAATCCAATTTATATTTCTTACAAAATGATTACAAACAACTTAACATAGTTTTTTTTATAAATTTTTGAAGAATATATTTTCTTAACACAGCAGTTTTCAAGCGAGAGTAATTCGTTGTATGAGTTTCATTTTGATGTATTTTTTGTTCATTTTTCAGAAATGGTTACTTTTTCTGGAGTAGAAGTATTGATTTACGATTGAAATTTTCAAATATAATAAAAATAACCTTAATAAAGAACTTAAGCAAAAGAAATAACGAAAATTGTTATTATATTAAAATATATGTGTAAAATTATCGGAAACATAACTCTGTTTGAGTTTCATTTTGACTCACTGTATATGATGTTTTTTTAAGTGTGATAGAACTTTAAATTGAATCTTTATCGAAAGTTCTATCTTTCCTAAAAATACTTTTATATACATGTATATATATATATATATATATATATATATATATATATTAGGTTGGGAAATATCTCCCTTCAGCCTTCTGGTCTTTTGAATTTCGTAGCTATGTAAAAAAAAAAAAAAAAAAAAAAAAAAAAAGCGGAAGGGAGATACTTGCCAACCTAATATAAAGGGTACTTTTTAGGTTAGGTAAAACTTTCGATAGGGATTCAATTTAAAGTTTTATCACACTTAAAAAACGTCCTACATAATTCTACTTTTTTAGAAGACTAGTAATAAAATTATCTGATTTGTATAAATACTTGAAAGTAATATTGAAATCAAATATATTTTGAAAATACTCAGTTAAAATTATTACAATTATATATATATATATATATATATATATATATATATATATATATATATATATATATATATAATATATATATATATATAAATCTGTATGTATATATGAATGTTTTTGTGTGTGTATACAATTATTCATTTACGCTTGAATTGCTTTTATGAGAATAGATAGATAATAAACAATAACAGTTACATTAATGTGATAAGTAAACTGTGTTATAATTATAATTATTTTTAAGTACATTTTTTGTTATACTAATTTATGTTCTAAAATATTCAATCATGAAAAGTGATTTAAATTAGAAATAATAGTGTGACCGACTCATTTTCTGCGATAACCAATTTTAATTGAATATTATATTTAATAGAACATGCGTCAGTGCGTAAAAATGTCAAGATGTCATAGATATTTTTATCGAGTAAAATTGAAATTGTTAAATTTGAATTAAATTGATTTTTTTATATCTATCAGAAATAGATACTGTGTTTTTTTTACATATTTGAGAATATCATCATTGCTTTTGACCTCAGAACATTGCTTTTATTATATTGTATATATGAAATAGAAAACTATTCTATATTACTATTTTTAAATAAAGTTTTTTTTTCATTTTACTATTAAATATACTACTCTTAAAATTTTTTTAATTAATTTTTTAAAAGTATATAGCTGGGTGATAGAATCAATTAAAAAGTGTATAAAAATATTTACAATTAAATATAATGCAATTTAAATTAAATAATTTTAATTACTGTACAATATCATTAAAATTGTCTATATAAGATAGTGATTTATTTTACAAGGAAATTATGTTTTATGAATGAAATAAAATAGAGTGATTATTTTTTTGAACCATAATGTAAAGTAATTAATAATTTTATGTCTGAAAAGAATCTTAGCAATAAAATAATACTGGAATACAAGTTTATATTCATTTGAATGAAGTGTAGATCAAAAAATATATGTTTATTGTATATAAAATAAATAATGCAGGAAAATAATTAGATTCTGAATAAAGAAACTGAATATAAGTACAATTAAAACAATAATTTTTATTGTACAATCTGTTGTTATTATTAAATATAAATACGATTAATAGTGTTATTTTTTAAAAAAATACTGATGTGTAATTTAAAGTATAATATTATAATTAAAAAAATAATTATATTGGAATAGAATTTATAAACATTTCAGTAGGCTTAATTTCTGTCCCAATGTAGTTTGGTGTTGTATCTAATTTCATTCTTATAAAAAAGTTATCAATAAAAATATTATATTTTATTAAACTTTTCTATATTTTATTATAATAAAATATTTGTATCTATATATTGAAATAGTCCAGCTATTATTTTAGGAGTGAAGATGGATAAAATCAGTTTTTATTTATTCATTTTTTGTGATTATTTTTAAAAGACTAAACAATATGTAAATATTGAAAGTTGAAAAATCTAGTAGTAATCTATAGTGAAAATTAAAAAATATTATTTTGTCACATTATGTAATTTATATAGGCTTATCCAAATGTGACGCCTAATATGTAAAGATAGAAGTGTTAAATATTTTTGGAAGTTTTTTACATAAAAGAAATTTATTTCACACTTTACGAACGACAATTAATTTGTTCTATATAATCAACAACTAAACAAAACACGATATGTTGTATATATGACATGCTTCCTAGATGTGTATATCGTTGCTATTCTCCAATACCCTTCCTCAACGATATAGAGAATTTAAATGTCCTTTAAAAAATTGAGCGACTCTTTTTGCTTCATTTCAATCAACTAATGTAGGCTGCTTATTGTGTTGACTTAAAATTGTTACACTTGCTCTTTGGACACCTGCTCCTTTGGACTACCTGTCTTTTGGACATCTGCTGTTTCAATTCGACCTCATCGTCTTGGATTCGTGCCTCTTGGACTGCCTGCCTCTTGGACTGCCTGCGTCTTGGACTGCCTGCCTCTTGGACTACCTGTCTCTTGGACTACCTGTCTCTTGGACTACCTGTCTCTTGGACTGCCTGTCTCTTGGACTGCCTGTCTCTTGGACTGTCTGTCTCTTGGACTGTCTGTCTCTTGGACTGTCTGTCTCTTGGACTGCCTGCGTCTTGGACTGCCTGCCTCTTGGACTACCTGTCTCTTGGACTACCTGTCTCTTGGACTGCCTGTCTCTTGGACTGCCTGTCTCTTGGACTGTCTGTCTCTTGGACTGTCTGTCTCTTGGACTGTCTGTCTCTTGGACTGCCTGTCTCTTTTAGCGTAACCTTGATCTAACGGTATGTTAGATAATTTTTTTTTTCGTTTTTCGCGGCAATTAAAATGTCATCTACGTAAATAATGAGATAAATAACCTCTCCCTCTTCATTCTTTACGTAGAGATAAGGATCTGCTTTGTTGAACTGCTTGATTTTCCTTTATATGAATTCACCTTTAAACCTTATGTGAATTTTCATCTTTATTAGCTTCCTTTATATGAATTCACCTTTAAACCTGATGTAAAATTTCACAACACTTTAATGTCACTGTATTATGCACTTTAACGACACTGTATTATGTGTATTAAATCCCTGGGCTTATATCCTTTATATGAAATTGTGCCCATACTGGGTTATATCCTGGCTTATATCCTTTATATTAAATTGTGCCCATACTGGGCCCATAACCTTTTGGAAGTTTTTACATAAAAAAATTTATTTCACACTTTACGAACGACAATTAATTTGTTCTATATAATCAACAACTAAACAAAACACGATATGTTGTATATATGACATGCTTCCTAGATGTGTATATCGTTGCTATTCTCCAATAAATATTAAGAATGAAAAATTGAATAATGAATACATTTTTGATAAAAAAAAACATTACACATTAATAAGAAGTTTTATTAATTAATTGTTGATCTATATATAAATAATAAAAAAAAAACAATAGATGGAGAATGTAATTATGTTCAATTAAGTATACATAGAAAACTATATAAATAAAAAATAGAAATATTTTATCTAAATGTGTATACATTGACTAATATATAGGATCATCCAAATGTGACGCCTAGATTTGTGTTTTATTGAAAAGAAACATGTGTATAGGGTGATGTAAAGGGAAACATGTGTATAGTTTCTTTTGTTTCTTTTTATAAAACACAAATCTAGGCGTTTGCATTTGGATGACCCTATATTTTTTAAATATTTAATTTTTAATTATTATTTATCAATTGACTTTAGTTAGTTGCATTTTAAATGTTTTTTTTTATAAAATTTGTATTGAAAATAAATTTAAAAATTGAAGTTTCTGAAAAATATGTACATTATTTCAATTGATATTGAATGAAATAAATAAATACACAAGATAACATTTTCTATTTGGAATTAGCAACGATTCTATTAGAAATTTATTTGTTTCATGTTGAATAATGTTCAAATGTCACTTTGGGTTAATTAACTGATTATGCAAATTTTGTATATATATATATATATATATATATATATATATATATATGTATGTGTGTGTGTGTGTTTGTATATATGTATATAAGTATGTAAAATCTTTAAGGTGCCTTATATAAGAAAATATAATTGGAAACATGACATTTAATTACAAAATTAAAATGTAATATATTTTATTGCCCTTAAATGGTCGTTTCCATTTTATATTCAATGTAAGACGATACTACTTTTATCCCACGGCTTGACAGGACTTTACGAGATAATTAACACATCAATGGATGCATAAAAATTGCAAGTACGTGAATTAATATATTCATTCTATTCATGTACAGTGATAATATCTCTTTTAAACATCAGTGTAGATAAATCGATGCATGTTTGAATGAACGTATATTGAATTTGTTATTTTAGTATAACGGATGTATATATATATATATATATATATATATATATATATATATATATATATATATATATATATATATATATATATATATATATATATATATATATATATATATATATTTATATATATATATATATATATATATATATATATATATATATATATATATATATTTATATATATATATATATATTTATATATATTTACATATATATATATATATATATATAATTTTCCAAAAAGAATGTCAGAACTTTGATAGCTCGTGGCAGCCATGTTTAATTTTTTTTAAGTTCATTTTGACATTTCAACTCAGTATAGTTTGTTAAATTATCATGGAACGTTTAACTCTTTAACAACACTTAGAAATTGTAAAAACTTCAATAAACTTATTGAAATTGGGTGGAGAAAACATCATGTTTACATTTGGATGTTTTAAACATTGATGACCTGGTGCGTTGTCAACAAAAAATTTGGCAGTTTCTTCATCTGCCGACGCAATCGTGCCCATAATCTTCACCTTATGCAGTACATTCCTTTTAAAAAACCCGGCTAACCACCCTTTGCTAGCCGAAAATTCCTAATAAGCGGAAATAAATGGTTCTGATTCCTTCATTTGTTCATAAAACTGAAGAGCTTTTCATTGAATTAAATAACCGCTTAAAGAAATTCTTAAAAAAAATCGTATAAAAAGATACTAAGAAGAAATATGAATCGCATAACTTCAAAATCGTATTAAAATAGTCCACGCAAAAACAGACCCAGCTGTATTTCGATAAACTAGATTTGAGACTAGTTTTTGATTAAAATTTACTTATATTCATGTATAGATTATTTTCGTTCATATTAGGATTTATATATTTTTTTCATAAGCAAATTTATTTTGTATTTTACCATAATTAATTTTAAAATGTGTCTCATTCTCAAGTAGTTCAATTATATCTTTACATGACTAATATTAACTATTAGTTACTAGGTGAAAATATTTAAACGATTTTGAAATCAAAAAAATAAAAAGTCTTTTCATGTGATTTTATTTTATTGTATATACAGTGACATTAATTTAAAAATGACAACATTTCTCAATAAAATAATTGGACTGAAATATATGAATATTTACGAATTCGAACTAAATTAGAAAATTGTAGAAACACTGATAGATAGATTAACATAAATAATGAAACTAAAAGAAATGTTTTTAGTCAATTTTCGAAATATTTGATTACGTCAGTATCGTTTTTATATTTATTGGTATTGAAATAATTTCCGAGTCAAGTTCTTATTTGTGGTAATTTTTCACACATGTAGTAATGATTGATTGATGATCTATAAAAATATTTATTTTGAGGAAAAAGTGTGTATCTAAAACAAGATAGCTCATACACATATACTATTTAAACGCGTGTCCTACATTTCGTACATAATTAATGTCACGCGAATAAGTCAATCCCGTTTTTCGTTCGTATTAAGATTTACACAACTTTTTCATAAGCAATAAACTATACAATTTACAGATTCTCGAAAGACGTTTTGACAACCGTTTCTTTTTATATCTGACATCGATGCAATAAAACCGAAACTATTTATTAAACATATACTTGTACGACGGCGGATAACTGATATTTTCAGTCCAGGAATTGATTTATATTTAGTCGTAGTTCCAATAAATCGTGATCTGTTCAATAATCACAAAGTAAACAAGCAATAACGTCAGAACGGGAACGAGTAGTATAAGTTAAATAGGCGGAGTATTAAATTTAAAGTAATTGCGTTTCAGAGTTAGTTAACGACAGGCTAACGTGCAAATTACACGACGCTGAAGATCATATCAGTGCAACATTCACATACCGAATGCGGAAGATTGAAGTTTGAATATTGTTTGTGTGAGTATCCAACAGCTCAACGGATTCGATTAAAGCAAACGCGTTTACTTTCAATTCAGTTGCTCGCCTCTTTACCATACACTTTTAATCATGACTTGCTTTATTATCAGGACTTTTTTTCTTATTTAGTGTCGATAAATGTCTAAGTTTATTTTAAAACTAAACGTCGATAGATATTCAAGTTTTTTTTTGCGAATAAATGTATATACAGGTTGTATCAAAAAAATGGGATAGGAGAGCTTGTTCGAATAGACAAAATTGAATTATTAATTACATCGATTTCAATTGTTAATTAAATACATGAAATCAATTTTTCAACAGTTTTTAAAAATTTTAATTAATATATTATTATGACCATTATATAGAGTGACTCAAATGAGATTGAAGGATAGTAAAGAATAGTAAATGATAGTAAGCAAGTACATACATGTTTAAACCCTTTAATCTCATTTGGGTCACTCTATAGAATTATATTTAAGTATCAAAATTGTTTATGTAAAGCATAAATTATATTAAAAATTAAAAAATCATGCAATTTGTTTTAGTAAATATTAGAAAATACAGGAATACCTCGCATAGTACAACTAATCGGTTCTACTGATTAGCCGGACTATTTGAAACCGGATTAATTGAAACATTAACTAAATACAAAAAACTTTAATTGGTTCCAAATATTTTTTTCCTGTTTTTCAGTAAATAAAACGAGGATGATATATTCAAATGTTTGTATGTTCAACAAAAAAAATCAAGGGTTTATACATTCATTTTAAATTCATTTTCAATTGAAATTCAATTATCAAAAAATCGACTTTACTCTAGAATTACGAATCGAAAACTAATATAAATAGAAAAAAGACCACAAAACTAGAACTGCACAGGCGCATATATATTTTTTTGGAAATTACAAACCGTACTATAAACCGTTCTAATCGGACCCGTACTATGCGAGGTATTCCTGCAATTCTAAAATCAAAAAGATAGATTATTTTAATTTTTAAATTACTGCTTATGAAATGAAGGATCGTCTAATGAAATTTCAAACATTTGTAATTTTTTTAATTTTTTTTTATTATTTATAATAGGCACAATCGAACAAAATATATTTTTACAAAGAGATATTGATGTATTAATGCCAGTTCTGGAAAAATCTGATTTTTATATCTAAGAAATTGTTCGAAGGTGTTTTTGACTACTGTTTTATTGTCAAATTTTTTTTCTATCAAAAATAATCCATATAATTAATAAGGTGATAATCAGTTGACAAGGGATCTGGTGAATGAGGAAAAGTCTTATATTGCAATTTCTACAAATTTTGGATTATTGTCTTTGAAACATGTGATCGAATGTTGTCATTAAGTAATATAATTTTGTCTATTGATCAATACAGATTGTTTAATGTGTAGTTATTGATACATTTCTTTAAACTGGAAATAGTGTTTTTAAGCATTGATGGTTTCACTAGATTTTAAGAACCAATAATGAACAACACTATTTGTAGATCATTAAACGTAAATATTGGAAAATGAATGAAATAAACGTAATTATTGAAGTAAATATTAGAAAATAATTCTAAAACTAAAAAAATTATTATTTAAATTTTTAAATGGCTGCTTATGAAATGGAAGATTATCTAATGAAACTTCAAACATCTGTGACTTTTTGAAGTTAATTTTTATTATTTAAAATAGGCACAATCGGAAGAAATACATTTTTTACAAAGAGACAAAAACGAAGTAATACAAATTATTAATAAAATAGATTAATTGGTATTAATACAAATGTATTAATGCCAGTTCTGGAGAAATCCTATTTTTTACATTCAAGAAATTGTTCGAAAGTGTTTTTGACTACTGTTTTATTGTTAAACTTTTTCTCTATCAAAAATGATCCAAATAATTAATAAGTTGATAATTAGTTGACAAGGGATCTGGTGAATATGGTAAATGAGGAAAAGTTTTATACTGCAATTTCTGTAAATTTTGGATTATTTTTCTTGAAACATGTGATAGAACGTGGCCATTAAGTAATATAACTTTGTCTATTGATCAATACAGATTGTTTAATATGTAATTGTTAATACATTTCTTTAAACTGGAAATAGTGTTATTAAGCATTATTAGTTTTACTAGATTGTAAGACCCAATAATAAACAACAGTATCTGTAGACCATTAAACAATTATCTTTTTTTCCTTAGATGAAGGGTTGATTTCAGTATATGTTTCGGAACCTTACCAGCATCAAATAACACGAATTTTTAACTTATTCACGGTTTCATAAAAATTGTTTTAAAAAAGTCAATTCGAAAGATAATCCCAAACCAAGACGTGAGTTTGAAAGAGTGAGGATGTATCTTCATTATATAAAAAAACAAGAACTGTCAAATTGAAATGTCAGAGATATCGACTATCAAATTTAGTACTTAAGAAAATCAGATATTTCATATTTAATGACTTAATAAAAATATTAAAATATGATATGAAATCGAATATAAAATATGCTGTCATAAAATCATTCTTTATACGATATTTATTTTGTTTTGAACTTGAAATCAAATACAATCTGTATGTAAAATATGTCACTAATGTATACAAAACAATTTAGACATTTTACACACAGTTTGATTAATAACGATATGAAAACAATGGTCATACAACTGATAATAATGTTATTAACTGTAAGTGAAAAATATCTTTTGATCGCAAAATATCAGATGCAATTAATATACGTGCTATTTACTACACTTGCACCTGCACTCAGATCCATAAGAGAATACCGATATACACATTAGTTATGGTGCTATTGCTTATACTTTTTTGTGTTTTGCATCGATGGAAAGCGGTGAGTTATGTTTACCTTTAGAATATATACATACATTCACTCTTCTACATTCTTGCACTCGCTTTGTGTTGTTTTCACAGTTCATACATTATTTAAAAAATGTGATATTGCACTTTCTGACCGATGATGTTTTTTTATGATATTATCATTGTACTCTTGCTCCTGTACGAGTATAACATTCAATGTGATTTTTTCTTCATATTTCAAATGCTTTTAGTTATGGAAATTATTGTAAGGTAATAAAGATTGAAATGGTTGTAATAAATATTTTTATAGAGAATTGTTTGTGTTCAAGTTTTATAGTTATGGAATAGTGCAATATTTGCATTACTAAACATTTCATTTATATTTTAAAAATAATTTTATAACGAAATTTGAAATTGTGATTTGACCATTGCATATAAACTATTTGTTTTAAAACTAGTTAATTCACTTTTATATAAATAAATTATCACTTCTACACTACAAGATAGATGTTTGATAATTATTTATTGTCTATTTTCTTTTAAATTTGCACCATATTAAAAAAATTCTAATACAGTGAGATTTTATAAAATAATACATTGACGATGATGATATTGCCATTGTCATGTGCAAGAACTTATAAACAAATAAGTAAATAATAAATCATTATTGAACATTTTTACAATATCTTGGGATGTTGAGGTGATAATTAATTTTTATACCTGTGAATAAATTTATTTTGATAAATATTTTTTAACACAAACAATGAAAAAAATATATAAAAATATGCAACTAAAAATGTGTGTATTTTTTTATTATTATTAGAGATTTATAGGAAATAATTTTATGTTTCTTACAAAGATATTTAAAAAAAAATCTCAAAAATAGATTTTAGAAAAAGTAGATTCAATGGATAACTAGAGTACTGATTTGGTTAAATAGTTTTCTAAATTTTTTAGGATAAACAATAAAATTATAAAAAAACGAACATAAGTATAAAAAAATATCGAGAGACAATTATATGATAAAATATTGTTAAATAGAATAGTTAATCAAAGGAACTAGTTAAAAGATTATGAAAAAAATGTTGTTTGTATTAAATTAGTTTATAAATGTTTAATTTAAATATATTAAAGTTTACATTTACTTCCATTTCTCTATGGATCGATATTTTTTTTTAAATATGATCTAAAGTTGAATAAAAAAATCAGTTTTCCGTATTTAAGATTAGAATATAATCACACAATTAATTGTATGTATTACACACACATACACACACACACACACACATATATATATATATATATATATGCATATATAATCACTCTTTCTATCCACTACTGAATGAGTTCCTTTTTCAAAATTTTCTAGTTTTGTTCGACTGATCCACTGCTTTTCTTTTCCATTTCATTCTGATAAATTTTCTTACGCTTCTGTTCTGTTCATGTAAGGTTATTTTCTGTACCTTTTTGCTGTTTTTTTCCTAATCAATAAATATAATTGTGTATAACTATAAATATATGATCATAAACTATTCGTATTAGATTTTTTATGATCAAATGTCATACTCTTGCAACAGAAATGTTCAAAAAAATTTTCAGTATAAATAATTTTTTCTTATAGCTCTGTTTCATCTATCCAAAAGTCTTATTCTGAGCATTTTTGTACATTTAATTTTCTAATCAATTAAAATAAATTATCTACAACCATAAATATATGATCATAGATTATTTGTATTAGATTTTTTTCGATCAAACTTCAGTGATTCCTACAATAGAAATGTTTGAAATTTTTTTCGGTATAAATATTTTTTATGTCTCTGTTCCAGTTATTTGAGGGTTCCATCCTGGATGTTTTTATACTTTTGATTTCACAATCAATAAATTTAAATTATGTACAACTATGAATATATGATCGTAAATTAGTCGTGTTAGATTTCTTTTCGATAAAATTTCAACAATTTCTGCAACAAAAATTTTTAGAAAAACATTTTCAGTATAAATTATTTTTCTATGCCTCTGTTCGATCTATCCAATGGTCCCATTCTGTGCTTTTTTGTACTTTTGATATCTCAATCAATAAATATAAATTTTGTACAATATAAAATATATTATCATAGACTGATTGTGTTAGATTTCTATTCGAACACATTTTAATGATTCCAGCAACAGAAATGTGCAGAATTTTTTTCAATACACGAAACATAATTTTTTCATGCCTCTATTCCATATATATCTAAGGATCCCATTCTATACCTTTATGTACCTTTGATTTTCTAATCAATAAATATAAATTATGTACAACTATAAATATATGATCGTAGACTATTCGTATTAGATGTCTTTTCAATCAAACTTCGACGATTCTTGCAATAGAAATGTTCAAACATTTTTTTTAATATAAATTATATTAATATTTGATATTAATATATTATTTTGTTGTTTTGGAACTGTGGCTGATTCACTTTACACAAATGAATTTTAATCTCAACACCACAAAAAAAAGTAAAGTGTTCAGTAATCATTTATTGTTAACAATAAGTTGTTAACACAAATTGTTAACAATAAGTGATTATTAAACACTTTAAATTATTGTGGTGTTGGGGTTAAAATTCATTTGTGTAAATTAATATATTATTTATTTTTTTATTTTGGACATAAAATATGATTACATTGTAATAAATTACGAGTAATTGAAAGATATATTTAAAATAGCAACAGTTTTATTTGTGTGGTCTAAAAAATAAAAATGAAATAATTAAAAAAGTTCTTATAAATTTGGTAAAAAAATAATTTGAGTAGGTTTCGAAATGTCTGAGTTATCGATATATATATATATATATGCATTCAATAAAGATTCAGTAATAAAAAGTTCAACTTGGAAAATCTTCTTATCGAGTCGTAAAAATCTAATCTCCATCAGATCAAATCACAATTATAGTTTTATTTGATTTTAATTAATTCGATACCAAATACGGTCTCATTAATGAGAATAATCAATAAACGTTTGATACTATCTTCATACCGATTTTATCCACGCAATTCGATTATTATGAATAACTACTGATATATTACTTAATCTATTCATCTTTAAAAAATATATATTGTAAATTCTGTCTTCAATAACTTCTAATATTACAACGACTACTACGCATTGCATAATTTATAAACGACCATTGTGGAAACAGGTCTTGTCTTATCTCGCTTTATTCTTTTCAAAACGATAATGCTAGGTGTGGTCATACATGTAAACTTCAATCACGTTTGCAAGTTCGTAATGAAGAGATTTTCCAGAATAATTTACATACGATTCTGTGTGCGGTAGCAATTTTAACGAGTTCGTGGTCGATTAGATTGATTTAGTTGTATGTTATGTATTCTTAATTTTGTTACTCAGACAAAATGAACGTTCACTGACGTTCGTTCGTGATATACAATATTTCATACGTGAAATAATTGAATAATAAGTATGGATTATATATTTTCAGGATATGTTGGAAGAATACATATATATATATATATATATATATATATATTTATATATATAAAAATATATATATATATATATATATAAATGTATGTGTGGTGGGAGGGAGGTGTTTTCTTTTATCAGGATTTTATTTTACTGTCCAAATTTGTCATTGATTTGATTTTAAGTGCTATAATTTTATACGAGGGTCATTTGATAAATATGGTAAATTTATTTATTGTCTAATTTAATTAATTAATTAATTTAATTAAATTTTCAAAATATTTTTTCTATTTTTTTACCATATTTTTCAAACGACCCTCGTAACATAAATGAATTATCACTCTAACATCATAAGATAATTATAAAAGTATTCAATAATTATTTATTGTTTGCATTATTTATTTTTATGTCTAAAAGCAAATTAGGTAAACAATAAATAATTACTATACAATACTTTAATTACCTTGAAGTGTTGGGGTGATAATTAATTTGTATTATAGTAAATTTGTCAGAGTATCAAAAAAAATTATAATTACAATTACTCTTTTCTTGGCTGTTTGAATGAAGATAAATTTAATTGTAAATATTTATAATATTATTATTTAGTGTACATAAATATATATATATATATATATATATATATATATATATATATATATATATATATATATATATATATATACTAAATAATAATATTATAAATATTTAATTTTTAAATAATTTGCACTTTTTTTGAGTTAGCAATGTTATTTTGAACAGTGATGAATGTGTGCTCCTGATAAGACTCTCTCTCTCTCTCTCTCTCTCTCTATATATATATATATATATATATACACTCTGCTTAAAGAGAACATTTTTTGAACAATGCATCCTATTCTTTTTATTTATTGTAATGTATAATGGGTCTAAAATGCTATAAGTTTTAAATTACATGTAGAGATAAAAAGAGGTTTAAGTAAATTAAAAAAAGTTATGGATGCTATAGTAAAAGAGACAATTTTATAATGAAAATTGGTCGGTCATTTAGCAAGAAGACATCATTGATAGATAAGTTATTGATTGAAAACCTAGATATTTAAAAAGGTTCTGAAAGGGAGATGGGACAGAGATATGTAAAAATTTGTTTGATTAGATTGGAAGACAAAAGCATTGAATTGATTGAAACTGGACATTTTGGGAAAGATCTTCATCTAGAAGTGGTTAGAAAGAAGCTACTGTTAGTGCTACTGGATATTTATTATTTTTTTATTACAAAAAGTTTTTTTAAACGTACGTCTCTATTTTTACTACACTGTACATTTTTCAATTTACTAATTTACTAGACTTTGAGTATTCGTTTTTAATACTTTTAGATTGCTTAATAAAAAAAAAGAGTTTAGAGTCTTTTGATCTACTGATTTTAATTCAGGAAAAAATTAATATTTTTTGTACTTAATTATCAGGTAATCCAAAAAATAATTCAAAGTCACAT
>CP092090.1:50938567-51158567 GCA_029203775.1 Neoneuromus ignobilis
AAAATTTAAAATTCATGTTTCACTTTCAATAGGGATATTCACACTAGTCAACATTCATACAGTATTCATGGCCCATTACCACTCGTCTCACACGCTCTTACCCGAAAACTAATTTTTTTAGGTGTGAGAGTTTGGTGATAAGAGGGTGTGAGACAAGCGGTAATGGGCGTGAATACTGTATGAATGTTGACTAGTGTGAATACCCCCATTGAGAGCAGGTAGGATGCATTGATCATATGTATTTGATGTAGAACACACACACACACACACACACACACACACACACACATATATATATATATATATATATGTGTGTGTGTGTGTGTTTGTGCGTGTGTATGTGTATCTATACATGTCTGTAATTGTCTATATGTATATATGAATTTTTGAATGATTGCAATGATTTTTTATTGCTTAAAAAGACAAATCTGATCTAATTATAGATTGTTCTAATGGAATACAATGGTTTTATTTTAGTTTGTTCTGGAAGTTTTCTTGGACCAATATTTTTAATTTGTTTAGTCAATATGTATAGTTTTTTTAATATATGAAACCGGAATTGAAAAGATTATTTTAAAATATAAATATATTAAAAATATCTATTGAAAATTATACAGTAAAAAAATGACTTATATGAATGGCTGTATAATTAAGTGCAGAAATTTATTTTTGAGTAAATGCTGGCAAAAACATCTCAATCAATTCAGCAACGTTGATAATTTATTTAAAAAAAACATTTTAGTGAAATATCAATAAAAAATTTTTAAACAAGAGTTTAGACTGAATTAATAACATCAAAATTTGATCATTGCTGAGTAAAGAAAATTAGGCAGAGAAATCAAGATGAAACTTTTTGGTGGCTATTATTGGATGTTCAATTGATATGATATTTTATATTAGAGTAATGAATAATGATTTATAATTATTTATTTTAATAAAGCATTGATTTAAAATACATGTTTTAAATTAGTAAATATTTTTGGAAAAATTTAAAGATACAAGAAAGACTAAAATCAGTCAGTAGCTATTTCAATATCTTGACTTAAATTTAATTAACAGTTTCAGATGGGATGAATTAAATAAAAATGTACAAGAGAATATTCAAATTTAAAATTACATCTATGAGAATTATTTGAAAATTAATAGAAATAAAATTCGAGAATTACAGAAATGAAATTCTTCTAAAACGTCTTGAAAATTATTAAGATTTTATGTACAAATTATTATTAAAGTTTAAAGTCACATTTGTGGGAATTACAGAAATGAAAATTTTCTAGATTAACTGAAAAAATAAATATATATATATATATATATATATATATATATATATATTGTATATATATTGGGTATTTTAGAAGCTTGATAGAACTTTAAATTGAATCCCTGTAGGAAGTTCTATCTAATCTGAAAAAAATATTTTATCATACCTTTATATACGAGGGTCGTTTGATAAATATGGTAAAAAAGTAAGAAAAACTAAATTGAAAAATTTAATTAAATTAAACAATAAATAAATTTTAATTATCCTAGTTTAAATTAATACAATAAATATATATATAAATATATTACCATATATTATATATATATATTAGGTTACAGTATCTCCCTTCCGCTTTTTTTTTTTTTTTGTACATAGCTGCGAAACACACACACACACATACACATATATATATATATATATATATATATATATATATATATATATATATATATATATAAAGCGAGGGAGCGTTTGAAAGAGAATGGGGAGATAAAGAAAAAGAAATAAACATTAAGCTTGATTCATAATAATGAGTGTATGTACTCTATAAAATAGAATAGAGTACATAAGATGTTTATAGACAAAGGATGCTGTCTGTTAGTGTATTTAATATGATATTTATTCACCTTGTATTAAATGTGACATTGAACTAGGTTATCTAAAATGAATAAATAAATTAATGTCTATGTTTTTTTCCTTATCGAACCGAGACATAAAATAATTTTGTACACAATCGTTTTTATTGCTATTGTCTGCAATACAACCATCCGATTCTTAAAAATGATAACCCATATCTATGGGTGGTCTAATATTTATTAAATTATCAAAGTCGGTGGCGTGCGAAAAAAAATGATACTATAAATGTTACAGAGCGATCAGGCAGATGCAAACATTGGCGGCGATTTCAAGAGGTGTTGCGCTTGTAAATCATCGTCTGACAGATTGCGCGTATCGCCCTCCAATAATCCAACTGACAGAGTCAACGCTTCGGCCCCGAATGCCATTCGTTCTGTCTGCGCCCGTTCTGTACAACAAAACAGTTCGTGTGAACTGAAAATTCCCCGTTCATTATTCATCACACATTTTACTTTTTGTCGGATCTTTCTTTTAACGCCTCTTGTATGTATGTGTGTGATGTAAACATTATTTTTAGTGCATGTGTGGAAAACAATGTCAGCACTCAAACAGAATTCAATGTGTGTAAATCTCAGTACTACATATATACATACACACACACACACACACACACATATATATATATATATATATATATATATATTTGTGTATGTTTGTATATACAAAAAGAATACTTGATTTGTATTTAAATGCTTGTATATTTTTTTTAAACCTTAAATCTCGGCGCACTACTTATGTGTCCCTGAAGAAAGATTTACTTTTTGATAAAATCAAAGAAGCGCCACTGAAAACATAAATATTAAAAAAATGTGTTCTCGATATTAGTTAAGTTATGCAGTATGATAAGGAAACACTTTAGTTTTCAATACTGATTTAATGAATATTCATGTACGTCTATAAAGAGGTTTTATAATAACCAAAAAGTGTGATGCCACATTTGTTGATGACTGTGTTGCAATATTTAGTTGAAATTAGATTTACACATACTTATTTGAAATATGAAATGAATCTAAATAGAGTTTATTTATTAAACGATATGTAGTGAAATAAATTGTTATACTTTTTTATCTTAGTAATAATTATCTTTTAATATATTTGGTGTTTTTTTAAAGCGCGATAAAACTTTAAATTGAATCCCTATCGATCGTTCTGTCAAATCTAAAAAATACACCCCTTATATACGAAGGTCGTTTGATAAGTATGATAAAAAAATAGGAAAAACTAAATTGAAAAATTTAATTAATGAAATTAAACAATAAATAAAATTACTACACTTATCAAACGACCTTCGTATGTGTGTATGTATATATGAAGGAATGATAAAGGTGTATATATAAAAGTGTTTTTTTAAGTTAAATAGAAATTTCGATAGGAATTTAATTTCAAGTTCTATCACTCTTAAAAACCATTATATAATTTTTTTTAAAAAAACGGTATTGGTAAGGTTTAATTCTTTAGATATTATTAATATAATATCTAACTTTTTAAAAGATATCAATGATAGTACTTAGCATCTAACCATTAGCTTCTTCGTTATAAAAAATAAAATTCATTATTTCGAATTCACAATATCAATATATTTTTTATTTAAAAATGTGTTAATAGTAACTAAAAAAATAATTTAAATGTCATAGTTTTAAGTGACATTATTAAAGTTACATATATCACTGTGTGTCATACAGGAAGTTGTGTTCGATCCCCAGTCAAAAAGTTAAGTAAGATGTTATTTTGTAAAAAAAAAACATTGAGAAAGACAATAGAAAAAGTATCTCAATTAAAAGTGATAGAACTTCAAATTGAATCTCTGTCGAAAGTTCTATCTAACTTTAAAAACATCCTGTATATATATATATATATATATATATATATGATGTTTTTTAAGGTTGGATAGAACTTTTGATATAGATTCAATTTAAAGTTCTATGACACTTAAAAAATAACCTATATTTTCAATACAAGAATATTTGTAATACTAAGAATGAACCTGAAAAATTGCAGGTAATTAATGATGACGATTTGTAATTAAACTGTATAAAATAATTAAAATATATACAATAATGTTTAATTCCAGTTTGTGATGATGTCATATTTATTTTAATAAATTCAATGATCTTAAAAAAATACTTCAAAAATTAACTACTGAAATTTATAATAAAAAATACAATTGGTTGAAAATTACATTTATCTTACTTTTCCAAAATTAAATCACAGACAAAAATCCCAAGATTTAAAAAAATATTCCAAAAGCACTTATTGTGTATTTTTTCCGCTAATTCACATTCCACTAGTCATGTTACTATTTTCAGAGTATGAAATGAATATCATTCATCCAAAAGTATCATGCTTTCTTATTTTATTTTTTATTCGAAACGTATTTTGTATTTTTAAAAAAGATATCAAATTTACATGGATCAATTAGACTAACATACTTTTTAAACAAAAATCGGGTTAAAATATTATTATTAGAATTAGATTTTAGTTGCTTTCTAGTATGCCAATAATAAATCATTCTTTAATGTGCTATTAAGAAACATATGTGCTAGTTTATGTACTACATATCTATATATTTAGACTTGGTCCCAATATGTCAATTGAAAATTGTTATGAATCTTTTGAATATTATAATATATATATATATCAGATTATCCACATGTGACGACTGGATTTGTGTTTTATTAGAAAAAAACTATACACTTGTTTCTCTATATATCACCCTATATACATGTTTATTTTAATAAAACACAAATCTAGGCGTTACATTCGGTTGATCCTATATTTATAATATGAAATATACAAAAAATAAAAATTAAAAATATTTAACATACATCAATTAAATATTCTATGCACAAAAAATATAGAAATTTTTTATAAAGATAAAAAATTATGTTATAATAAATAGAGCTAAAAAAGAAGGTTGAAATTAGATCAATAAATTCATAATGTTGGTATGAGTAATATATAATTTACATCAGACTGCGAAGTAATTAATGTTTTTAATTACAAGTAATCATTATTAATAGTCCTAGTCATTGATTTTGTTTAATATAAAATAAAAAAAGTATGTATGTAAAAAGTGTTAACTCTCACTTTTAATTTATAATCGTTTAAAGTGAATATATTTGATTACACCTTTCAAAAGTATTCTTTATATAATACAAACACATATTTGATTAAGAATTATATCAAAATTGTATAAATTTTTTTTTACACAAATTTAATACAATGCATATATCACGTACATTATAATTACATGTATTAGAATACAAATTTTTGCATTTAACCTTGAAGAGTAAGCAGTTCTTAGAATAATAAAATGTATGGTACAAAAACCTTCGAAATTCGCTGATTTCAAAGACATACTCTGTGCTTTACAGTAACGAAACGTATCCAACATTCTCCATGGACGATTTATGCTCATAGCATAATTAGAGACCACACATTCGTCGTGTCGTTATTTCAATTTGACCAAAAGACGAATATTTTATGTATACATTGAATTTAATATACTTGTTGAATTTAAATAAATACCATAATCAGATTTCAAATTACATAAGAATATATTGGGAAACGATTGACGAAAAATGATACTAGAATCGTAAATGGAGAAATTTACTTGCATTTTTACTATTTAAAATGACATTTTTAACAGAAGACAACATTTTGTTTGACGTTTAAAACACAATAAATATTTCTACATTTACATTGTTTTATAATATTTTTAAAGGGCTCATAAATACACACACACACACACACACACACACACACACATATATATATATATATATATATATATATATATATATATATATATATATATATAATATATATATATATATATATATATAATCAACCTTTATTAATCCACTGCTGGGTGAAAATTTCTCTCAAAAATCTTTTATTTAAACATAGAGGAATATTATATTTGATAAGATGCAAATTTCTTCCAAATTGACACCATCTCATTTTTATTCTCCTGTTCACTACATCCATAAATGTTCATTTAGTTGTTAGTCTCAGATACACATTTTCAATTTCTTCTATTTCTCTTTTTTTAGTTAAATTCTTTAGATACACATTTACATATTAAATCTTTCAGTGTCATTTGGACCATTCTATATAAAGATCATCCAAATGTGACGCCTAGATTTGTGTTTTATTAAAAGGAAACATGTGTATAGTTTCTTTTCAATAAAACATAAATCTAGGCGTCATATTTGGATGACCCTATATATGTATATATATATATATATATATATATATATATGTATATATATATATATATATATATATATATATTTGAGAAAGATGGGCATTGATTCATTTAAGTAGAATGTTTTGGAAGAGGCTTTCATTCAGTAGCGGATAGAAAGAGGGTGGTGATGATTTTCAATATATGTATATAGTGAACCAAAAATTATCATCAGCATCTTTCTATCTATTCTTGTATGCATACTTTTCTCAAAACTTTCTACTTATAGCAATAAAACACTTTTATTTTCATTCCACATTGGCGAATTTTCTTATGTATTTCTTCTCTGTATCCATGAGTTTCATCTTTGATCTGTTCATATTTTCAAATTCCCAATCAATAATTTATCTTGTCCATGGGTTGTCTTCTCTTTTTAATACTCGATCGATTTATATTGATTATAAATTTTTTACTGTTGCTACAATATCAAGTTTTAAATTTTTGTTATTTTCCTAGTTCACTCATTTTTTTATGTGTTTGTGCCCTGTGTTACTCCTAACATGCATCTTTCTGTATTTTTTTTATATTGTCCGAAACATATAAATTATTCTGTTATTTTAGATAGAATTTCAATACCATAAGTGAAAACACGTAGGATACATTGATTAGATACCTTTTTCAGACATAGAAGAATATTCGATTTCATTATAAGACATTTTTTCAAATTGACACTATTTCATTTTTATTCTCTTGTTTACTTTATCTATAAATGTTTTTTCTGTGATGTTACTGTATGTGTGTGTGTGTGGATATATATATATATATATATATATATATATATATATATATATAAATATATATATATATATATATATATATATATATATATAAAGTGAATCATAGATTAAATGATTCATTTTACTGTTATTATAACATGAATACATACAGTGTTTTTAAGCGTAATAGAACTTTAAATTGAATCCCTATCGAAAGTTCTAATTAATCTAAAAAGCACCTTTATTTATACATATATATATATATATATATATATATATATATATATATATATATATATATATATATATATATATAATATTATACAATTCATTTTTAAATTTTACTATTTGTATTCATTTTAATTCAATTTTATTTGATTGACAATTTTGTTCAATATTACTCTTGTCTTATTATGGTAGTTGAGACCTGTTTTTGACTTTATATATATAAAATTTTTATTATAATATATTTTAAATTAGTAACATTTTTAAATTAAATTCATATTTGCTTAATAATTATATTAGTTGGTTTTTTATATAATGTTTTTATGCCTGATAGAACTTTAAATTGAATCATTATTGAATGTTCTATCTAAGCTAAATAAATACCTTTTATATATATATATATATATATATATATATATATATATATATATATATATATATATATATATATATATATATATATATATATAGAGAGAGAGAGAGAGAGAGAGAGAGAGAGAAAGAGAGAGGTTTTTAGGTTAAACAGAATTTTAGATATGGATTAAATTTAAAGTTCTATCACGCTTAAAAAAGCACTCTATATATTCATGTGATAATAACAGTATTATTATTAAATGAATCATTTAATCCATGATTCACTTTTATATACACATATATATATATATATATATATATATATATATATATATATATTTATATAAATGTGTGTTTGTGTGTGTTAATAATTTATTAGCATGCTAAGTACATAAACGTCGTTTAAACGTTAAAATTCTGGATTATGTTTGTATATAAACAGAGAAAATGAAAGTATAAAATTTATTACAATAGTTCAAGTTAAATTTATGTAGAGTATCATAAAGCATAATCAAACTTGAATCATAGACACAGGTGCGGTTTGGCCCATTTCAAACCGTTGTCAAAACGTCACGGATTTCTACATTAAATACGTATATTTCATTAAAGAAACTTCAAAGAAAGCAATATAATTGCCAATAATGTCCGCATAGTAAAAAAAATAGTGATTTACACAACCTCTAACCTGTATTAAAACGTTGTACACGCTCGTTTTTCTCATACAATACATCTATAAAACATATATAAACGGATAGGGTCTACATTTAAAAACGCATTCAAATGCTATCTGCATACAAACTAAGTATTTGGCCTACTCTGAAGTCGAATAATGACCATAAAATATCTTCAGCTGATCAACGCCCACGCATCGCGCGTGTAATTTATACGATTGAGTGCGCATTTGTGCGTGTGCCACAAAAACGCATCGCACGAACTTGTCACGATAACATTTTCACTACGTTCGTTATTTTTAATCAGAGAGCAAAAAACGAGTGTATTTTAGAACTGGATCCACTGACAATTATTGTCGTTGCGATGCCAAAGAGAATGAAAAATGTACACTGAAGTGCAGTATTTTATTGTGCACATAGTTAACAAGTTGTGTATATGCGTAATAGAATTAATGATAGAAGTTATTGTGATAAATGATTTTGTATAATTGATTGGACAAAAAATATTTACTAGTACATAATTTTTTTACTCGTCATACACATATACTAGTTTCATGAGTGATGATTAAATATGAACGATAATTAGATATTTTATTTATAGGTCGTGAAGTATCGCTTACACTGTTTTTGTATATATGTTTTTTTGTTGAAAAATGCACTTATGTTGAATTCTGTAAGAGTATTAATTTCAATTAAACAAACAGTTTTTAACTGATTATCCAGTTAAACACTATTTATATTTTGTTAATATGTTGTAACTCATGAAATATCTGAATTGGATTGACGAAACGAAAACACAATATTTTAAAGAAAAAATATAAGTTTTTCCAATAAGTGTTTCAGAAGTTTAAATGAAAATAAAGTAAAAAGTACTTAATTAATTAGTTAGTTATTTATTTTTTGTTTTCAAGCATATTCTTTGGCATTAATAGTGGAATACAATTTCACTCATATGATCACCACAATTTCACTTGACATAATCCAATTTTCAGTCACTCTTTCACATAATTGTGATCCAATTTCATGAATTACATATTCAATCCGATTTTTAATGCTTTCGTTATTTGTGGTTTATCAGCATAAATCAATGATTTCACATAACCCCACAGAAAATAATCCAATGGAGTTAGATCACATGAACTTGGTGGCCATTGATGGATCCATTTCGTGAAATAATGGACTCATTTAACTTCTGTTTCAATAAGTCTACTGAAGTATTTATAATTTCTAAATGTTGTTGAAGTGTTAAACATTTCATGATAATTTGCCAAACTATACTGAGTTGAAATGTCAAAATGAGATTGAAAAATATTCAAACATGGCTTTCACCAGCTGTCAAAGTTCTGACATTCTTATTGGAAAATCCTATATATGGTGCCTTAGGTTCCTTAGTTCCCCATTCTGACGAAATCTTCCTGATTCCTACTTTAACTATTCAGCTAGTTTTCAGCATCCTCATGTAGCATCAGGTTTCTAAAGCGTAAAATCTTTCTTTTTCCCTTATTCTCATTTTTTAAATCTTGTATTTATACAAGTTTTTGTATTCAGTTTAGTCAAGTCTTTTGCAATTTTCATCCAGAGATTCAAACATGGGATTGTTTTATCCTCAAATCACATGATCTTGGTGGTCAATTTATGGGTCCATTTCGTGAAATAATGGACTCATTTAACTTTTGTTTCAATACATCTATTGTTTCCATAGATGTATATGTGGTACAACTTAATATTATTGAATTTTTTTCTTTCACAAATGTTTCAGTAGTTCAAATAAGTGATAAATAAATCCGAGGATTTTACTGTTGACATAATGATTTAAAATTATATTAAAAAAAATATTGAGAATACAAAAAAACGTAATGGATATAAGATTGAGAGTGGCAAAAATTCCTATACAACTTTATTTGTAAAAGTGAATTCGTATAGAATAGAAAATTATACAGATGGTGTAATATAATTTATAAACTGATTCAAAATTTATGACTATTAATGAACAATATAAATGTAAACTGGTAATGAAAACGAATTTTGACATATATATTTACTGATTAATATTCATGGTTTATAAATTTCAAGTGTTGTTTTACCGAAACCATATTATGTTTCTGTATACGAAATGTAAATTGTTTGAAGAGGATTTTTTTCAAATAATATTCAGACATAACTGAAATCGTAGTGTAAATTAAGTAATGTTATAAATATTGTCTACTTGTTATGTTTTCTATAATTACGATTTTAGTTTATGTGATTTTAGATAATATTTTATAATAAAAACGATGTCTTAATGTTGAATTTTGCTATTTTATTAATAATATAAAAGATGCAAACCACTAAAATTTCCCAAGTTTTTGATAAACAAATGTTAAATAATAACAGTAAACATAACAGTCAACTTATTTCCTAACCTCAAATTTGGACACCTGATATTATAAAAGAAAAAAAAACTATTTCGATTGAATTTATTTATGAGACAACTTTAATGGGAAAATTCATAAGAAGACAAAAACTTATGATTTTAATTTGCTTACTGTTTATTTTGAAACTGTGACAGATTCACTTTAACACAAATAAATTATCATCCCCAACACCACAATTTGTCATAAATTGTTCAATAATCAATTATTGTCCACTTTGTTGTTTATAACAATAAATAAGTGACTATTAAACACTTTGTGACATATTGTAGTGTTGGGGGTGGCAATTAATTTTCTTATTTGAAGAATTTTAGAGCATAAAATGATTTTAATCATATAATGGATATTTATTCTTTCTATAGAAGGAATGATTGTACAGAGACAATATTAAGAATACTGTCTGTACTGAAGTAATTATAAAATTAAGGGGGTATTCTAGTCTAGAATTTCAAAAAATCGATTTTTTGCATATTTTCAAAGTTCAGACCTTTAAAAATATGTCTTTAAGAGGATTTTTCGAAATTCGAATTATTTTCGGAGTTATAGTTATTTTTGTGACGCGCCAACCAATCCGGTCTGGCCGGAACGAATCAATTCTACTTTTTTCGACACGGTTGGCATATCTCAAGTTCTAATGGACCGATTTATTTAAAATTTGGTACAGAGCTTCTCAATATAACAGTAATTGCCTCCGCCTAGGATTTTTTGAAAAAAAATTTTTTTACTATTTTAAAAAAATCCGAAAGTTGAAAAAATAGGGCAAAAAATGACTGCTTTTTCACACTGCCGCCATTTTGCGATTTTTTTTTAAATTTCCATAGGCGAGGATACTACTACAACCTTCTTTTTCAATAATTTCAAAAAAAATTTTGTTTCAAATGACTGGAAGGGTTGGAACCACGTCAACCAGGAGACACCTTTTTTTTCGAGCCCCCACTTTGCCAACCTGTACCTTTTTCAATTTTGAATTTTTTGTTTTTAATAATACTTTTTTATACTCTTAAAATGTCAATAAATAACTGATAAAAAATGGATAGTAAAAATATTTGTTGTTTTTTTTATAGCGCCTGAAAAAACACCTAAAATTCGTGCGTCTAGACTAGAATACCCCCTTAAAACATCTAATTTATTTTCAGTAAAAGATATGATTAATGTATTCTATCTGTTTTCAGTTATGGTATTGAAATATGAATTTTAAATGATAGAATAATTTAGCAATTCTAGTAAACATAAAGAAGTATGAAAAAATGCATGTTAGGAATAATATTCAGAGATAGGAAGAGAACTAAGTGAATCAGAAAGAAAATAAAAGTTAGAGACTTTGTAGTAAAAATAAAAAGTTTAAAGTGGTTGGTCATATGATAAGAAGAGAATACTACTGACAAACAAAATTATTAATTAAAAATCCAGATACATAAAAAAGTCCAAGGAGAGACTTATGAAAAGACTTATAATATTTTTTTATATTTCCTTGGAAAATAAAACAATTTATTAGAATGAACTGGAACAGAAAGGTATTAGATCAGTCAAAGTGAAGAGTCAAAGATAAAAAGCTGATGCTCATATATATATATATATACATAGGTGCTAATATTTCATTTAATGTATATTTTTCATTAAAAAAAATTAAATAAAGTAAGTAAATAATAAAAAACATTTTGTCTCACATATAATATTTACAGTATTAATTGCTATCTGTTTTAAAAGAAATATGGTTGTAGATGTCGCTCTAGTAATTATAATCTGCAGATTACATTTTCATTCTTTCTGTACAGAATAATAAATGTACTGTGAAGAATGTCATTCATTTAACAATAACTAGATAAAACATTTATGTATTTATAATTATAATTACATTACATGTTTATACATATATATATATATATATATATATATATATATATATATATATAAATTTATATATGTGTATGTAGAGTAAATATGCATATATAATTACACACACACACACACACACACACACACATATATATATATATATATATATATATATATATATATATATATATATATATATATATGAATTGTGAATATATTTTTATTCATGTGTTAAGTACATGTATGGGTAAATATAATATAGAAGAATGTGTATCTCAGAACATTGATATTTATTTTGTATCTGGTGTAAGGATGGACTTATTTGAAATGTGAAATCTCTATAAACATTGCTCAAATATCAGTATTTATTCTAGTATATAATTATGTGTGTTCTGTGTCGAAATATGTAGAAAATTAGTATAAAATAAGTAATATATTTTAAACTTGGTTATATTAAATTTTATTTTTAGTTTTCAGAAGTTTGTTATGAGTTTCAATTGAGTAAAAATTATAAAATTATTTTGGAAAATGTGATTCTAATAAAATAGGTACCTTCCATACTTTATTTCTGAAATATATAGTTTATTCGAGAATTGCATATTCTGGGGAAACCAATAAAAAAAAGTCTATAGTCTCTCTCTCTCTCTCTCTCTCTATATATATATATATATATATATATATCAGCTTTATTTTATCTTCGTCATTCGAAGACTTTAATCTTAATGAAAGTTTTTCATTAAATTTTTCACTCCCAGCATTCCAATATCTTTATTTTTGATTTTATTTTTTCTTATGCATTTATTTTATTTATCTATGAGTTTTATTTTGAGACGCCTCTCTTTTATATTTTTTGATTTCAAAAAAAAAAAATTGTTTTATCCATCGATGGTTACTCTTTTTGCTATATGAGTAAGCCATTTTCATTATATAGGGTTTTCCAATTAACGCTTCAAAAGTTTAAATGGAAATAAAAAAAAATAATTAATTAGTTATTTATTTTTTTAAGCATGTTCTATGGCATTAATAATGGAATACAATTTCATTTATATGACCACCATGACTTCGCTTGACATAGTGCATTCATTTAGCCCTGTCAAATTTCTGACACTATTATTGGAAAACCCTATATATATATATATATATATATATATATATATATATATATGTATATATATATATATATCAAATATATGATATATATTATTATATATATATATATATATATATATATATATATATATATATATATATATATATATATATATCACACACATCATAAAGCCCATATCAATCCATTATTGGACGAAAGCCTCAATGAATGCTGCCATTCACTAGTATTTGGTCATATTCAGCACCCTGATTGGCGAAGATTTTTTTATTCGGGGTTTACTCCCTTCTCGACAGTTATTTTTTACAAGATGAGGTTGTCGGCCTTCATGCTTAACCCTCGAAAATGAGGGACTCTCCGACTGGGACTCGAATGCAATCTCCCGCATGACACGCGGTGATGCATATATATATATATATATATATATATATATATATATATACACATGTGTGCGTAAGTTTTTGAAAAGCCTTCATGGAGCAGTGGAGAAAATGAGATTTTTGATGATTTTGTGTGTATATCTTAATGGGTTTCAGAGAGTCCGTATAAAATTAATTTTAAAGTACAATTAATAGTTTTTTAATAAATCAATTATTTATTATAATATATTTTTTAAGTTAAACATTATTTTGTAATGATAGTATGATAAAATATTTAAAAAATACTTGTTAAAATTTTCTATTTTCTACAAAATTGTTTACATATTACTTTTACAAAAATGTTTTAATTCCAGTCGATAATACCAAACATTTTTTCCATCTAGAAGTATTTAAAAATGTTATTCTTTTAGATAATGTAACATTAATCGTAATAATCAGATAAAGGTAAATCTTAAAAACATACGAAGTAAAGAAAATAATCTCTTATCTGAATTCCGTAAATTTATCTTTAGTTACCATTATAACACGCAGGTGTGTGTTGTGTTTAAGTAACGTAACTTGTTTTAAATTAATAGACAGTTCTTTTTATACTTTGCGAAACAATTCAGCAGATAGTAAGAAAATTTTATCGTTATTTGTTAATCGGATTGAAGATCTTCAAAATATTACAAATGCCTCTTTATTTTTATTAAATGGAGAGCATGTTTGTGTTTGTAATATTTTTTATACATTTCTTATAGAAATGAAAGAAGCATGAAAACTGTATTTGTACAACAATACAGATGATTATTTGATACAATGAAAAGGAATTATTGATAGAAATATTACGTAGAGGATTTATAACCAAATGTTAATATATCTGAAATTCTTATAATGAAATTAACAATTTTCAAAAGATCGTAATTATATATTTCTTGGAGTTTTGTTATTTCGATAAAGTTGAATTTAGAATTTTTATATAATTAATAGTATTGTGAGATTCAATTTTCTAGTTAGTACAGATATTTTTAATAATTGAGAGAACATCCATCAATTAATATTTTTTATAGAATTCAGTGCATTACATGAAAAACTAAAAGTTATTTAAGTGTGTTAAGTACCGGAAAAAGTATTGGGAATTATTAAATGAAACACAAAATATATATCTCTTCAAGTTAATTTATTTTATCTCCTTTAAAATATTTCACATTGGATATAATATACATATGACAACGTTTAATCCAGTTCTGGAAACAGTCTTCAAAAGCCGATTTAGGAATGACCTTCAGCTCATTTACTGATATTTCTTATGACCTCTATCGTATCAAAATTCTTTTCTCGTAGTGGTAATTTTAGTCTCTGGAAGAGAAAAAGTTACAGTGCCAAATCTGGAATATACAGTGCTTGAACGATGATATGTGTTGAGTGTTTGGCTAAAAAGGTCCGTACGAGAGTCGATGTGTGTGACAGTGTATTATCGTGATACAAAATCTGTATGTTTTCTTTCCACTTGAATGATATTACCAGAGTTGAGAGATATTTTAAGATATTCAGCAATCTCTCTTTCAGTCACGCCACAATTTTCAAGTACTAATTTCTTTAATTTTTCAATGTTTTCTTTAGTGGTTCATGTTGATGGACGTTCAAAATATTGCAAGTCTTCAACGATTTCAGGACTTTTTTTGAATTTGTTATATTACTCATATGCCCATTTTTTGACATATAAATATAATCATAGATTTTTTTGTAAAAAATTTAGCGCTTCGATACAAGAAATTTCATTTGGCACACAAAATTTAAAGCAAACTCTTTGCTCAACAATTTGATTTATTGTAAAAATCTGTTTTGGTACCTGAGATCGACTGACATAAACAGTTAAATAAATTAAATAATAAATCGTGTTCAAATTTGACATGAAATTCAATTGGAGTGTTTCCAACTTATCCACAAAAAAATTAAAATTCCTTTAATGCACGTCTTTTAAATAAACAATTCGCAGTACTTTTTGAACATAGTGTTTGTCCACAGTTGTATATATATATATATATATATATATGAGTCGTTTATTTTGAAAGTGGAGCAAGTCAATTTTTGAAAAAAATGAAGATAATTGTAGTTATAGATAAAACTTATTATGATCTTTTTATCTGTAAACAATTTATAGTTAAAAAAATTCAGAATCCTAGTATTTGGGAGATGGAAGTTTTAGCTCTTAACAGTATTATAAATATGTTTATTTTGAAAGTGGTGCAAGTCCATCTTAGATTGAAATTATTTTTAACCGAATATATTACGGCAAAATTTAACTCCGGTTGCTGTATAGTGAAGCAAATGTGGTGGTTTAACATCATGTCTGAAATGTAGAGTGTTTTTATCCCTTTTTTTCAACCCAACCTTTTCAATTTTTTTTCAACCCAACCTCTGGAGGAAGCGGTTTTAAAAAGAAGGAAAAATACCGATGGAGAAACTGTGAATTGGTTAAGTATATGCTGGATCAGATTTACAAGGGATGCACCATACAAAATGTTATACAAAGCATCGATAGAACGAGATGCTGAATTTAAAATTATCGATTTATCACCACAACGAGGAAGACCAAGTAATTTCGGAAATATAAAATGACCTTTTATGTATGAAAAAAGGAGATCTATTACATCTGACAAATATAAGCACATGATGGATTTATTACCATATATACCTCCCGTTCATCATGAATATTTTAAAATGTTAAATCCTGAGTAAAATTCAATATAATTATACGTATAAAGTAAATGATTAACGAAAATGTATAATTTCATTGAAATTCTTAATAAAAACGAATTGTTTTTTGTTATGCTATATTTTCTACTATAATTTAAAAATTGTTTTCTTTATTTTATTTCACTTTTTGTCAAATGAATAAATATTTATATTAATTTCAATAGTATTTTGTTTTTATTATTAAAAAAGGCTGATACAACTGAAATATTATCCATTTAAATTAACAATTACAATAATTCATTAATTTTGAAAGTGATGCAAACCCATTTAGTTATAATAAAACCTTTATTTTTTTTAGCCAGCACTACAAACTATTGGATTATAAACTTACATTATCTAATACCACAAAATACAAAAAATATGTCTATTAATACTTACCAATTTTTTTTAAATTTATTGAAATGCAAACCCTTAAATATCTCGCAATAACAAAAAATGGACTTGCCACACTTTTAAAATAAACGATATATATATATACATATATATATATATATATATATATATATATATATATATATATATATATATATATATATATATATATATATATATATATATATATATATATATATATATATATATATATATATATATATATATATATATATATATATATATATATATATATATATCAGTAATTCAGTATTTTTTTATTTATTTGAACATCATTGTTACCAATACCTGTATGAGCAATCAATTCGCATGTGATGAAACGTCAATCATTTACAATCAATACATCAATTTGTAACAACATTGTTCTATCCAGATGCCGTCGGTTGTTCGGCATTCTGATTATGGTCTAGATCTGTATCAGATATTCGATCAAGCTGTTTTTTACGCATTAGTACATACATGCGTAAGGTACAGCAAGTGTATGAAATATATAATTATAAATGATTTATTTATTTGGTACCAACGAGTTTTCAGTTTTGAAATATTCTTTGTAAATAAATTACTTTTTATAAAAAAGTACAAGAAGTGATTTAACTGGTATCTTCGACATTTAAAAGATTCCAGGTTTCTAAGTGTATACTCATTTCTTCAAATTTCTCTTTGGTGTTTAGTCTTAAAAAATATTTTGTCTGTATATTATGTATATATATTTTATATATATATATATATATGTATGTATCATTGGATCAGCCTAAATAAAATGTTTTAAAAAAGGCTTTCGTCCAGTAGTGGATAGCAATAGGTTCTTGGTGATGATGTTGATCCTATTATTATATATATATATATATATATATATATATATATATATATATAATATATGTGTATGTATGTATGTATGTATGTATGTGTATGTGTGTAATATACATGCATACAAAAGTAAAAATGTAGATTATGATTTTATGCTGCTTTGAACAGGTTCACGAGAGCCGGTTGTTATTTTTTCTTAGAATTTATTATCCATGAATATGAAATGAGTATACAAATACTAATTCTAATGAAATATGGAAATACACTAATTTGTTTGTTTTAATTTTGCATTTCTGTAGTTTTTAATTAAAACATTACTTTTTTTTAATACTGTTATAATTACTTTATTAACTATTTTTGAAACGATTTCCTGTTTCCGTTTCTCTCTATATATTCATATTTTACATTCAGATCATTCCATTTTTGTTTAAATGTCTGCTTCAAAAAACATTGATCGAATTTGGATAATTGCGTATTTAAAAATCTTCTAGTTGATTTATTTATATCATGTTTTGAAATCTTTACATTTTGTGATTTCTAATTAAAAACTATTTTTTTAATGTTGTTATTATAATTATTTCAGTTTTTAAGTTTTTTAAGTGCTGTCCTGTCTTTTTTTCTTCTCTCTTTATATACATACACATACATTCATATACACACATACATACATATATATATATAGTTTTTTTAAGCGTGATAGAACTATAAATTGAATCCCTATCGAAAGTTCTATCTAACCTAAAAAAACATCTTTTAAAATGTTCTTATCAGAGAAATTATAACAATAATTATTAAATGAAATTTGTGTAATTAGTTGAATATGTTGATATGAAATGAGCTTTTTGTATTCAAATTGAATTGAATTAATAAAATAAAATATAATTTTTAATTCAGCCTGAATTATTAAAAAATGAAAATAGATTTCTATGATTTGAATAATAATTTGATGATTTATTATGAAGCTCATTTTATATAAGCTTAAAAATAGGTCAAGATATTCTGCTCAATAAGAAAGTGCCTCTGTGGGTACTTTAGATCTCTGTTGATCAAACATCAGAGAGTAATCCTGCTAGGAATTCTTACAAATGTTTCATTTCTATGAAATACTTTTCGATTTGGCAAACGATTAAAATATTTACGATATAACATAACAGTCATTGCCTCTGGATAGGTGTTATAGCACTGCACAATATCATTTAGTCTGGTCAAGAATTGTTTTTTTTTTAAAAAAAAATGGATAAAGAAAGATAAATCAAATAAATTAAATACATATATATGGAATGTATATGTAAAGAACAATGAGAAAAATATTGAAAAAAAAATGGATATAAAATATGATAATTAAACTGATTAGAAAAAAATAAAGAAGTACAAGATTTAATTTAAGAAAATAGTTATTGAGATTAAAACTTAATTGAGTAGCATTGAAAAAAGAGAAAAATTAGTTACTTAATTTATTTTATTCTTTTCATATTTAAACATTTATAATTTTCTATATTTTTTGAATTTTCATACTTTATAATAAAATTAGTTATAATTATTATTTTATAAACACTGTTTTTTGATAAATGTGTTATAAAATTAATTTAGAATGATGAAATGCAGCCAAAGATGCAATAATATAAAATATAAAAATATGATAATGTCTATTAAAAATATTTTGCAAAAGAAATTATATTATTGAAAAAATATAATTTCTGTTCTGTTACCAAAAAATAATGATTAATGTGTTTAGTTTTAAATAATAATATATTTTTTCCACTTGTAATTTTTTTATATATTGATAACATGCTTATATGTATTATTTTGCTGATTAAAAGTATTTGTGTACTCGTATAATACAGTAAAATATTATTTTCATAAAGTTATTTAATTTTTTTGAAAATATTACTAGTTTTATTACTTTTTAAGTCATTGGATTGGTTCTTACAACGAATTAAATAACGGTTCACTAAATTACTTGTGGGGATTAAAACAGTGAGTAGTTTTTGTGTTAGAAGAATAAACGGGAGCGGTCTGATAGATTACACGTTTTAAGCAAAGAAATAAAAAAATATGTTAGCAGTTAGAGCTTAAGATATAATACTTTTAATCAGGCTAAAAACGTTTTAATGTTTCTTATAAAGAACACAAAATGTTTCACTAACAAAACTGTAAATGTTAAATATATGACAAATCTTTAGAAAATATTTTATATGTTAAAGAAAACAATCTATTTATATTAATATTTTTTTAAAAAAAAAGTAATAAAAAACAGAATAATTTTTGTGCATTGAAACTAATAAAAGAAATAAAACAAATATAGGAGATTGTGTTGTTAAATATAAATAGATTAAAAGATTTATATGAAACTCGATCAATTTGCATTCAAAATAAACTGTATTGTGAATAATAACTGTCGAATACAAAAAATAAACGTCACATAAACACTGATGGCTATAAAAAAATGTAAATAATATAAAAAGACTGCAATAAAATTTCCACAATATCAAATATGGAGTTTGTGGAAATATTTTTCTCGAGAAAAAGTATCTTGAGATGCATTCGGTCGAGGATTAATGTTTGAAAGAGAAAATGTTGAGAAATCAGAATATTTGTTCGAGACGAATTAACATACAATATTCTTATTAAGAACGAAGTGCATGTTATAATAACATCTCACATTTCACTGTATAATGTTATGTATGCCAAAAGCAGCAGGTGTGTTTATTATGGAGCCCTAAGGCAATCTAGTTCATATCGCGCCCAATCTCTGCGTGCAAGAAATATGTATGTATGCATACTGAGCATCGAGTCATAATTGATAATATTGTACATTGTGAGTGCACGCATAATCTTCGTATATTGTGTAGTATTTTTTTTAGATAAAATTCTCAGGAACGGTATTAATAAGTACATGTATGGAAGTATATTGTAAAAGTAAAAAAATCTAAGAATGCAGTAATAAATATCATTTGAAATATTTTAGTTTATTGCTCTAACTTTTTAGTTTCATTGTAGTTTTATCCATTCTATTACAGTTATATTGTATATATAAATTTTAAACATGTAGAGTCGATTGTAATGAGAAAAGTACAATAAGAAAAAATATAAAAGTTACTAGCAATGATAAAAGTTAGATATTTTAAATGTCTTGTAGTGATTTTAGTAACTTTTTTATTTAATTTTATTTTTCTATTTAATATTTGGATGAAGATTTCCTAAGTTATATTTATTTATAATGTTCAGTATTTCAACTTTATATTTTACAGATAATATTTTCAAAATCATCTAATATAATAATTATAAGAAATATAGAAATACTGAAAAAGTACGAACTAATATAGTTTCAGATATAAGTTCATATTTTTGCATAAATCATTATTTTGAATATAAGTTTTTCATTGTATGTGTGAATTATTTTTTTAAAAAATTAAAAATTGTATAAAATATTACAAAATTATTATTTTCTAATTTACGAAATCCTTACAATTTACGAAAACAGTTTATTATTTATAAACAGTTTTTGTTATTATTACTTATAAGTAATTTGTATAGTTCAGGTTTTCTACTTAGATTATGTATTTAAAATTTAAGGTATATTGTATTTAATATTTTTCTATATTGAATCAAATTATTTTAAAAAGAACATTTATATAGGGTTGTTTTAATAGGGTTATATATAAGTTAAGAACAAGTCATTTATCAACGAGGAATTCAAAAAAACTTCTATCAAGGTATAAAGAAGTTAATCATATTAATAAGAATAATTGTTAATTAAATATTGATTAGCAGTATAAAAAAATATTATTTTTTTAATTAAAAACTGACAGAATTTTTCGGTAGATATAATATAATAGTTGTTATGTCTGAAAATTTAACAGATAGAATAATCTGTATTTAGCTTAATCTACAAGTTAGATTGTTTAATTTTACAAATAGCAACACAAATGAATTTTAACCTCAATACCACAATAGTTATGAAGTGTTCAATAATCACTTATTATTTATAAATATATCGGCTTATGCATTTCGATGGCGATGCCATCATCGTCAGAGCCTTTCTGTTAAAAATAGTATTTTAATATTGAAAAAAAACATTAATTATTTTATTACAAATATGAATAAAAAATCTTATAAATATTTATTTGATCGTATAAAATACATTATATAGAGCATTATTGATATCCATTATATCGAAAAATCGATTTTGAATGAAGTTTTTAAATAGATTTGAAATTCAATTCTTTGATTAAATACAAATGAAGTGTGACAAGAAAGTTTCGAAAATATTTGTTTGTATTTCAATATCAAGTTTGATCTTATTTAAAGCAGTTAATGTTTTAGTTAAATTATTGGAAAGTTTTTATCGATGTAAAAAATAAAATAAAAAATTAAATTTTCAAATAAATATGGTGTCTCAAATGAAACTGAAGAATTTACTTTCTTACTCTCATTTAATATTCTTCAGTTTTATTTAGTTCACCCTATATAAATATTTTTTGACATTTTTTATTGTAATTATGATTGATTTTGAAATTTTCAACTACAGTAATTATTAGTTATATTATCGATAATGTTGATTATTAACAGCTGTACTTTATTTTTTACTTTTCTGATTTTTTTTTATAATTACAGATTTACATTTTATTCTCAGTTCCAATTCGATAAATAAATAGTTTATATTTAAATAAAAAAGGTAATTTTATACAAAATAATTACATATATATATATATATATATATTTATAACTTTTTTTTGTAACATGCTTCTAATTTATTCCACACTGTATACTTAAATTACAGTATTGAATTCGTAAGAAGTCTATATCGAATCTATTAAATCATCAATCCCCACGTTGTGTGGGCATATGATGCACGGTTTATTCCAGGTGTATTTATTTGAATTATAAAACTTTTAGATATATTTTTGTCTCAAACAACAATTATGCTGGTACTATAAATAATAGTCTTAAGATGGGTTTATTCTAGTGTCATAATTCCATTGAGCAATATTTTATTTTGAAAATAAATCACGATGCACTTACTTCACTGGTCATATTAATAATTTATATTTAGATTTTGTTATAGTTGGCCTGAAATTTATATTTATATTATTCTAGATGAATAAGATGATAAATTTTTAATACGATGCAACCACAAAAACCTCAATATGTTAGAGAAGCATAGAAACATGATATTTAAGAAAAATGAACCTTTTTAGTTCAAGTTCTCACAGGTTTCAGTTATAAATGAGATTTTTTATCAACTTGTACGAATAGATTGTTCGCAAGAATGTGATTCGATGTGGTTAAAGATTTGTGACAAGACTTTCTCCCTATTTCAAATAAAATATAAATCATAACTTTATACATGGATTATACTTTGTTATATGTGCCAGTGAAAGTTCATAAATCCAACATGGTCCTGTTTATCATAATAAGTATGCGCATATTTTTAAGAAACATTGTCGAAGAGATTATTGTAAAAATAAATAGTTACCACGCAGACGCAAGACGAACAGAATAATGAAATAGATTTATTAGATAGAAATATGACATTTTTATTTATTGGATGAATTTGGTTATTAATATTAAATCAGAGTTGATTTTGGTACTTAAATATTTTTTATTTATATATTTAATAAAGAGTGGCCTAAATGAGACTGGAAGATAATAAAAGATAGTAAATGATGGTAAGGAAGTAATTGTATGTCTAAATCCTTTAGTCTCATTTGGGCCAATCTCTCTCTCTCTCTCTCTCTCTCTATATATATATATATATATATATATATATATATATATATATATATAGAAAGAGAGAGAGGCTTATCCAAAAATACGCCTACATGTTTCATGTACCTACTTCTAGGCATCACATTTAGATAGTCATATATATTAATTATATTTGAGATAAAATATACAATCATTTAATTTCTCTACCTATGTGTTGATTGATTTATTTATAATTATCAAATATATATCAGGTATTTAGAAAAGATTTTGCTGTTTTTTATGTAAAAATAAAAAAAAAATATTTTTGGTTTCAATTGAATTTGTTTTATTAAAATATGAATCTTCGTGCTCTATAACTTTCTCTTCATTATTTTACAATTTATTTATGCTAATTTTATAAAAGGCTACAGTTTTACGGAGAGGAAAACTTGACACTTAGTTTTTCAAATCACTGTCATTGAATTGCTTCTCTTTTATATAGTTATTTAGACCGAGGAACAAGTGGAATTCGTTGGTGAGATGTCTGAAAAATATGTTGGATTTATTCAAAATTTTATAATCTTGTTATGAGTCGTCTTTGCCACATGATGTCAAAAGTTGTTCTAAAGAAACATAATTTTCTTTTTATTTGTCAATACTAGGTTTTTTAGCAATTAGAGGAAATGATGGTTTCTTTCATTTTAAGAAACTTATAGTGAAAGATTTCTGTAGAAGTTCATCAGATGCATAGCAACATTTTTCTTGGTGTTGTTTGTGCTTTTGATGTTTGTGGCAACGGATTATCTGGGGATAACCAATGATGAAACCTCTTGTAATTAGAGTACATGATCCATTTTTCATTACATGCCAAAATATGATTGAAAAATTATTCGTTTTTTTGCCACAATGAAAAGAAAAAAACATATTGTAAGTCATTGTAATTTATTTACTATCATCAAATTGTGGGGAACCCATTTGTTCAACTTACACTTCTTTCCCAAATGGTGTGATTGGATATTATGGTTATGATTATTATTCTTTACTTACATTAGATGTGACAATTTTTCGATAGGTCAATTTAGAGTTTGTCTTAATTGCAATCCTCAAATCCTTATCATTCAAAAGAAGTCGTTTTTTCAAATTAGGGTTGGATTTTTCAGATTGGGGATAAGATTTTCAAAAATATTATCAATCGAAAAAAATCTTTGGAATCAGTTACGATCAGTTCATTCATTTACTACATCTTTTATAAATGTTATACAAAATTTTCAACGGGCTTCTGATGAATTGGAATCAAATTTTAATTTGTATAATAAACACACAATAATAATTTGTTTTTAGCCAGCCAAATTAAATGAGTAAAAAATATAGAGTAATTTTTACTGTTCAAAGTACACTAATAATATAACTCAGAGGGTGTATCTTATAATTGGTGTTAATTACTATACATAGTCATTAATTGGATGTCATAAAAAATTCTAGAATTATATTTAACAAAAATTGGCAAGATTTTTTTGTGTACCTGATATATATATATATATATATATATATATGATAGTGTAGTGATTTGCCTTAACACCTGTCATGTTGGAGAGTGCGTTTGATTATAGTTTATTTTTTGCAGTTCTAGAATAGCTAAACAAGTATATAATATTTATTTGGGAGAGTGTTAATGGTGTTCTTATTTTTTCATTCTCTCTTTTTCTCTCTCTGTATATATATATATATATATATATATATATATATATATATATGTGTGTGTGTGTGTGTGTGTGTGTGTAAATATGCATATATGTATGTATAACAGAGTACTTCATTGATATGAGATGTAACATTAGTAGAACAAATTGTGCATTGAATTCGAATCAAACATAATGAGAAGTGTCCTTATCCTCTCTATGAATATTAACCATGCCCATGTTCAAATATAAAATATGATAATATTATTAAGTAAGATAATGTTTATAAATTAATGCTTGCATTGTTTCTTGCATTGCTTGCAAAATGCATCATCAATTACAGTCGGTTCGTCGGTCGTAATAGCTTCTAACACACCTTAAAATGCTCAACGCATCACATCAATTACACTAACTAAATTCACATTAATGAGGCAATGAACTATGAATACGAATTTTTTTTCCAGAACATACATTTAATGTATAAGTTAATTACAGTGCGCGGTTAATACTTAGAAACGTTAAATTATTTCTTTTTCACTATCATTATCATGTGCAACTTTCTAGATAATCACGTACGCACAATAAATGCAAATATACAAACGTTTATGGACGAATCTAATGTCAATAAATGTTGTGATAAGAATATTAACTTATATATACATGCATCTGTTATCTCTCTCCTCTCTCTCTATATATATATGTGTGTGTGTGTGTGTATACACGAGGGTATGTCAAAAATAAACAAGAATTTTTTTCTATATATTTTCTTTATACCAGTCGAAATGTTGCATATATTAATTTTTAATATATAGGATTTTCCAATAAGCGCTTCAGAAGTTTAAATGAAAATAAAATAAAGAGTATTTAATTAATTATTTATTTAATAATTTTTATTTTTAAGCATACTCTATGGCATTAATGATGAAACACAATTTTACTCATATGACCATCACAAAATGCTTTATAAAGTGCATTCGTTTAGTCATTCCTCGTTTAGTCATTCTTTCACATAATTGTGATCCAATTTCATAAATTACAAGTTCAATGTTTATTTTTAATGCTTTTGTTGTTTGTGGTTTATCGGCATAAACCAATGATTTCACATAGCCTCACAGAAAATGATCCAATGGAATTAGATCACATGAAACTGGTGGCCAATTGATGGGTCCATTTCGTGAAATAATGGACTCATTAAACTTTTGTTTCAATAAGTCTATTTAAATTTTGACAATGTCTAAACGTTATTGAAGTATTAAACGTTTTATGATAATTTACCAAACTATACTAACTTATAACGTCAAAATGATCTTAAAAAAATTCAAACATGACTACCACCAGTTGTCAAAGTTCTTCTTTAATCACTGTGGAAGCTTCTTGATTTTTATTTCAAAGAAATTTTCTTGGTTATTCGTCAAATCAATTCAGTACAGCTTCAGTGATCTTGTTATTATTATGGAATTTTTGCGTCTTGAGTATTTATAAGGGATTTATGATGAATGAGGCAGATATCCTACTTAAGTTGACGGGGAGTTGTGATCGTTAAAGCGGTAGTATGAGAATGAGTATTGTCATGAAGGAAAAAAACTAAATTTTGTTATTTTCTTTGTTTATAGCAGATTGTTGACTTCAGTATTTCATTCAACAGAGTTCATCAATACTGGATATTGATCTTTTTTTTATTCATAAGAAAGTTTATATAAATGACATCCTTTGAATTTCAAAATATAGTAGTTATAATTTTGACTACTGAATCAATTATTTCGGCTTTTCTTTGAGGAGAAGATTTTCCACCTGTTTACTCTATATATACCGTTTTGTATTCAAGAGTAAAATAATAGAACCAGGTCTTATCATAAATCATAATAGAATTAAAAACACATCTACTTTTTTTTAAAAACGTCGAAGAAGTTGAATAAAGGTCGTTAAATGTTTTTGTATTTTAGTTTAAGGGGTTATACGCAGTTAGAAATTTCAAAAAATCGATTTTGTTCTTTTTGCATTTTCGGAATGCACATATATTTGAGTATATTCTCTGAAAATTTGAAGTAAATCCGAGAAATATTTTCGGACATACACCTGAATTTGTAAGTAATTTTTAACTATGTGTAAACTACTTCCGAAACTTCACACGCGTTTATCTCAAAACGGTGTTTTCATAGTCGGTGATCTCGATATATCAGAAATGGCTGAACCGATCGGTCTCAAATTTTCACACAATCTTCTCAAATATATTCCTCAGGTATTGAACGAAGGAATAAGGTTTACAAAAATTATTACTATTTTTTTTAAACAATTTGGAGCGAAAATTTTAGTAAAAAACGAAAAATTTTTTTCAAGTACACGCCATTTTGTCAAAAATGAAAATTTTTATTATTCCTTCGTTCAATACCTGCATTAATCTATCCTTTAAAAGAATTGACCATATTTTTTGATTTCAAATAATCCAAACCGCCGATATGGAGATCACCGCCAAGCGCCTTTTTTTGGAGGTCGTTCGGGACATCCTCTGCAGGAGCGGTGCACTTCAATATTTTTTTATGATCGACATGTTATTTTATTCTTGAAAGTAGGATCTATTCAAATAACCATAATTTGTAATTGCAAAATAAATACTGTTTCTAAAAAAAATTCCTAAAAAAACGTCGTTTTTGCGCCTCGCAACTGCGTATAACCCATTAAGGAGGTGTGGAAGCTATCTTGCACACATTTTGCAATATTTTCTTAACACTCCGGGTATAATTTTTTACTTTTATAATTACTGAACAATTGTTATTCGATGATTTATTCGAATAGTTTTTTTCAATTTCATAAATGTTATGGTTATCATCATGGTTTTGATCATCAAGTGTGAAATTCATTTTTCATCCAGTGTCTGCTTTCTCAAAATGATTTTGCATAATTGTATACTCTCGCTTATTACAACTAATAATTAACAAATTATTCTTGGAGACTGGTCAAAATTTCAAAAAGTCTGACACCTTCGTTTGTGAGAAATATGATAATGGTTTTTAGGCAATACTGCTTAGCACTTCTTGTTTAGCCATCATGATATAGTGAAGGCACGGATTGTTAAGTTTGTAAGCTCAAATATAACTGAAAATGTTATAACAAGAACGATACAAATTGATTAAGACCAGAAAAGGAACTAAATTATCGTTTATATTTGGACCATCCTCATATTACATATAATATTTGTATGTAATAAATTTTTCACTCAATCAGCTTTTCATTTGTAGTCATTATTTTTTGATTATATATACCTATATATGTATGTTTTCTTATTTAAATTTATAATTTATCTTCATGTAAATATCTGTATTTAATAATTATTTCTTGTATATTTTGAAGTGTAACTTTTCACTAATATAAATTTTTTTTCCAGGTAAGTTTTTCATTTCATTTAATTTACGGTTACTTGGTAAGTTAATTTCGGACTATCTTTTCATAATTTATTGATTTTTTTGTTTAATATTTATCGAAACAGTAAAAATATTATTTAAAAAAAATTCATCATCATCGTTTGTATAACAAAGTAAATTGTTTGATCGACATTTCAATAAAGCATAATAGAATTAAAAAGCTCTGATAGAATAGTTTTATATATTTAATAAATGAATTCAATTAACTATCATTTTCTATACATAATATATTACTCGTAACGTAACATACGTTCCATAACTAAAAAAATATATATTGAATTTAATTATTAATTTAATATTAAGTGACGATGATATTGGCAAAACCACACAGTAGGTAAATTAACGAGGAACGTATAAAAAACATTGAATCGGTTCTGCGAATCTTATGTATTATGTATGCTGTCAAAAGTATAATGAAAGAAGGCCTATATAGTACATAATAACTCGTTCTTGAAGGAATTCCAGTTGCTGAATGTGGAGTACAAAGCAGGTGTACTTTATTACTGTCAGTAAATACCGTTTTGTCGTGTATTTTCATTATCTAGTTAAATATTTATTACATTATTCAATAGGGTTCACGTTCTAATCCAGCTGTTAAGTGTCTAATATAAATTATTGTTTTAATCGATTAATAATACTATTGTATGCATACGCACGTGTATGAGAATATATATATATATATATATATATATATATATATATATATATATATATATATATATATATATGACACCTAGATTAGTATTTTATTTAAAAAAACATGTGTATAGTTTTTTTTAATTTAACACAAATCTAGGCGTCACATTTGGATGAGCCTATATATAGATATATCGAAATATCTGAAAAAATATAATAATATATATTATTTATTTTAATACTGTGGCAAATTCACTTTAATACAAATGAATTATCGCCACATCACAAGATGCTACAAAATTGTCCAATAATTAATTATTTTTCATTAAGAGTTGATGCACATGTTGATAGACCATCATCGTCAGAATGCTGTGTTATAATTTTTTTATTTTAAATTTATGTCCTAGATTTATATATCAGATTTTATAATATAGATATCTGACATTGATGACATGGTCTTCGAAATGTATATCAGCTTCTAAACAAATAAAGCGAATAATTTGACTACTGAAAAAAATTATAATATCTTGTGGGGTTGAGATAATAATTCATTCGTGTTAAGAGGGTATTCTAGTCTAGACGCACGAATTTTAGGTGTTTTTCGGGCGTTATAAAAAAAACAACAAATATTTGTACTATCCATTTTTTATCAGTTATTTATTAATATTTTAGGAGTATAAAAAAGTATTATTAAAAACAAAAAAATCAAAATTGAAAAAATTACAGGATAGCAAAGTAGGGGCTCGAAAAAAAAGGTGTTTCCTGGTTGAAGTGGTTCCAACCCTTCTGGTCATCTGAAACAAATTGTTTTTGAAATTATTGAAAAAGAAGGTTGTAGTAGTATCCCAGCCTAGGAAAATTAAAAATTTTTTTTTTCACAAAATAGCGGCAGTGTGAAAAAACAGTCATTTTTTGCCCTATTTTTTTCAACTTTCGGAATTTTTTAAAAATAGTAAAAAACAAAATTTTCAAAATATCGTAGGCAGGAACAATTATTGTTATATTGAGAAGCTCTGTACCAAATTTCAAGTAAATCGGTCCATTAGAATTTGAGATATCACGTCAACCGTGTCGAAAAAAGTAGTTTCGAGAAAAACACGATTAAAGATTGGAGTTCTGGCCAGACCGGATTGGTTGGCGCGTCACAAAAATAGCTATAACTCCAAAAATAATTCGAATTTCAAAAAATCCTCTTAAGGACATATTCTTAAAGGTCTAAACTTTGAAAATATGCAAAAAATCGATTTTTTTCGAAATTATAGATTAGAATACTCCCTTAAAATATTAGATTGCACTACATGAAATGTCCGATTTCTGATTATTCATTTTTGCACAAATGCAACAGATTTTTTATAGGTTTATTCCTGTTTTGTCATTATTTATTTCATTTGCAGTGATGTTTATATTCACTTGGTGTTTCAATAAATGGTTTCCTTGTTAACCCTTGAAAACATTTTTGGAGAAAAAAGATTCTTTTTATACGATTTTAAATTGGGGCATAATGTAGCTGAAGGTAGATATAAACATCAATTCAGCATTCAAAGAAAAAACTGTTGATTAACAGTTTTTTACACACATTAACAGTTTTATACGAAGATGGTTTCAGAAATTTCAGAATGGTAATTTAAACCTTTAAAATGATCTATGAAGAAGACCCATAACAATTACAAATTATAAATAAATTATCGAAAATAATCATGGAACTACAATACGAGAACTTGCTGTACACATAGAAGTTTCATCCTTGACAGGTTTTCGTCATTTAGTTGCAATAAGAAAGGTAAAAAAACTAGAAAAAATATGAATTAATGGAAAATCAGAAACAGCAGTGTTTGGAAGTTTGTTCATCACTGGTTATTTGGAACAATAATGACCATTTTTGAATCACATTTTCACAAGTGATGAAAAATGAATATTGTACGATAACAGGATATGGTCTGGACAGTGTTAAATTCTAATGAGGCACCAAAGCATTTTCATAAGTCATGGTTGCACCAATGTAATTGGTGATTTTTATCAATATTTTTCACGTTTGTTACTCTAAACATTCATTGTTACTTGTAGTCGATTTCTAGGAATAATTCTGTTTATTATTTTAAGTTATTCTTAAATTTGTTTATTTTATACTTGTGCGCCAGTTTTTTTAATCAAGTTTTAAATTAAATAATAAATTAACATCTTAAGATTACATTGTGGTTGTATAGTAAAAAGTATTTTATTTTTTATTGATTGAAATCTATTATTTATTCTCATATCAAGTGTTGTATTTTATAATGACTATGTGGTGGTCTGCAAAGGAACTCATGCATTATTCATTTTTGCTATATAGACCATTATTATTGCATCTTACTGTTAAGAAATTGAAGTAATGCATTAAAAATTAATATCCCAATAATCTAGATTAATCAACAAAGATTTACCAATTTTGCTTTATGATACCGTCCAACTGCATATTTATTTAATCACTAAACATACATTAATAGAGCTGTGTTATGGAACTTTATTTATCTTCCATACTAACACAACTTGTCAATAATTGATTTTCACTTTTTCAATTTCTTGATCTCTTTTTCAAAGTAAAACATTTATGAATCAACAGGCTATAGTTGAAGAATTTTTACATTTTATTTCTTTTAAAGATGAGGAGTTTTATAAGAGATGGATCTATAGTTTAATACCACGTTGGTAAAAAAAACCTTTAATGTGAATGGTGCACATTTTGATTTAATAAAATATTTTTCTCTGAAATATTGTATTTTCATTTCAAATTTGGACATTTCATGTGGTACAATCTAATATAATAAATATATTTTACTAAATTAACTAAGTTCTTTTTAAGTATTCATATTTCATGTCATAACAGGTTAATGTTTGGTCTTAAATTAATGTATTTATAATTAACTATTTTCTAACTCACATTATTCATGAAATTGTTCAATTGTATTAAGTAATCATTATTCGATTGGAATATAACCATTCATAACAAAATGCCATTTTGCAATCAATCAAAAACACGACATAATCTTTTGTTAGTGAATTGCAATTTTCCATGTATACAGATAGAGTCATCATATGCTGTATTCATTCGATTTAACTATAAACAAATCATTTTTCATTGCATACAAGTTGGATCGTTGTAAGGTGAAAGTAATAATAGAGTATTCTGATAGCGATTGATTTTTTTTGTCTGCTGTGAATTCATGTGGAACAAATTTGCGTATTCCCAGACAATGATAATGCAAACAAACAGTTTTATTGCTTGTATTGGAATATTCTGTAAATATATGACAGTAGTTTATTTTCATTAATGATTTATCGACCGTTTAACATGGAAAATGTCGAATTGTTTCGTTTTTGACCTAATTATTTTTATTATTTGATCTTTAACATTCACTGCTGTTTTCATATATTTATAATGTATTTATTATTGAATATGGTTTGATTGTGAGTTGACCATTTATCTCATTTATTAATATATTTAAATAACTGTGAAGATAATAATCACTTATTACTTATTATGATTTTTATTAATATTTTTCACGTTCGATACTCGAAACATGATTCATTGTTGTTTGTAGTCGATTGCTGGGAATAATTCTGTTTATTATTTTAAGTTCTAAATTAAACAATAAACTAACATTTATTTGTTATTTTGGAACTATGGCTGATTCACTTTACACAAATGAATTTTAACCCTAACACCACAATAGTTTAGTGTTCAATAATCACTAATTGTTCACTTATTATTTATAATTATATCGACTAATGCATTTCGATGGCCACACCATCATCATCAGAGCCTTTCTCACTTTAAACTATTAATTATTTTCTCACTTTAAACTATTATGGTGCTGGGGTTAAAATTCATGTGTGTAAAATAAACTAACATCTTAACATTTATGGTTGTATTATGAAAAGTATTTTATTTTTTATTAACTGAAAGCTATTAATTATTCTCATGTCAAGTGTTGTATGTTATATCAAATTATTTTTAATATTATATTGAGTTTTTGATAATTGCATCATCTTTAGATAAATTTTTGAGTTTAATTCTAGTATTTATGAAATTTATATCAATACAGTTGGAGGTGATTTAGTCTTTTATCTTTTGCATTTTTTTGTGTTAAATAATTTAATTAATTCTATTTTTACTACAAAAAAAATTGGTAAAATATCTCTTGTCTTCTTGTACCGTCTTACCGTTGATTTGTTTTATTTCTTCGTGTAATTTCATTGACGATGTTATTTTATTATAAATGTTTCTTAAAACTTCATTAAATTTTCATAACAGTTATAATTTATGAAATCAAATGATTTTTCAAATTTATAATATTTAATATTTATTCGACTAGTTTATTTATTTTATCTTTTTTATATAAGATCTATATCAATAAATTCATTTATAAGTTTCTTCTCTTGATCATGCGATATTTAATTATACTCTTAATCAATTTAAAATCATTTTATATAGGATTTTCCAATGAGCGTTTCAGAAATTTAAATGGAAATAAAACAAAAAGTATTTAATTGTTTTTTTTTTTAATTTTTAAGTATATTCTATGACATTAATAATGGAACACAATTTCACTTATATGACCACCACTTCTTCGCTTGACATCCAATTTTTAGTCACTCTCGCATAATTGTAGTCCAATTCCATGAATTACACTTTAAATATTTATTTTTAATGCTTCTGTTGTTTATGGTTTATAAGCAAAAATCAGTGATTTCACATAACCTCACAGAAAATAATTCAATGGAATTAGATCACATGATTTTGGTGACCAATTGAAGGGTCCACTTTGTGAAATAATGGACTTATTAAACTTTTGTTTCAAAAGTCTATTGATTTTTTCACAATTTTTAAGTTGTTGGAGTGTTAAACGTTTCATGAAAATTTACCAAACTTTACTGAGTTGAAATATCAAGATGAGCTTAAAAAAATTTAAACATGGCTGCCACCAGCTGTCAAAGTTCTGACATTCTTATTGGAAAATCCTATATTATTTTATATTTATATAAATACAGAATTCTTTAACATAATAACATATATCTAAATAAAAACTAATATATAACTTAAAATATATTATAATTTTAATAGAATGGAATAAAATTGTCAGTTTCAAATATTAAAATAATTATATTAAAATTCATTATGATTCATACTTTTGGATAAAAATAAAATAAATTTATTATGTCTCTAAAGAAATACTTTAGTATTTAATTTTATTTTGATATTATGATTTTGTCGCCTTAATTTAAATTTTAACCCAAATAACACTTATCATCACATACACATCATAATATTTGATTTTAAAAGCACTAATAAAATATAAATAATAATGTAAAAATGTAAAGATATTTTGAAAATGATCTCAAATAAAATCATTATATATATATATATATATATATATATTCAAAATGTAGTATATAAATGAAAATAACAGATGTTAATTTTAAGAAGTGTCCGAACATGCTGTGAATAAATGTAAACATTTGTACAATTTATGAAGAATATTTATAATCGCAAACAGTATACATATTTACATATTTATAGACACCTACATATACTTTTTTTTGTGTGTTTATATATATATATATATATATATATATATATATATATATATATATATATATGAAATAGCTATATTTTCTTGTTTTTATTTAATTAAAATGACACGCCAGTCCTCTAATCCGGTCAGAAATTTTATAATTTGTATAAATAAATAAATATTATTCTAATGGCATTATTTTTAATTTCATATTTCAGTAGTGTATCTGTCATTTTTTAAAATAAATATCCACATTCTATTTAAATAACTTTTTCAAATTTTACGCTCTGACGGCTATTAGGAAACTTCGTAGGTGTACGGAAATATTTTTTCAATATAAAAAAAATATTTACACATATCTATGGTTCGTTAATCAAAAAAATAAAAATCGTCTGTAGTGCAACGGTACGAGTTTTTTTTTTTTTTGGGCGACATGACCACCTGTGAGGCGTTGCCAACTTTCTGTAACAAGCGCATACATCACTTTCAGCTAATATCTCTTTTCAACATATTTCTTTTATATTTACGTCGTTTCGTCGCGGTCGTAATTCATTGATGCTAGTAATTAAGGTGTTCATTGATGTTAAATGTTGGGAATATTTTCAATTTCGAATTGCATCATTCATAACGAACAAGTTCAGATGCGGTTTGATAAGGTTCGAAATTAGCTGCGTTTTGTTTACATCGAACTCTCACCGAAAGATTCGAATCGCCTACATATTTGGATGCAAATGGATAGTTTATAAGTGCGTGCGTGTGTGTGTGTGTGTATTTATATTCTGTCTCGTTACAGAAGTGAAATGGATCAGACATGCATTCTGAATTGTTATATTTAAGTGTAAGGTCAATCTTGAATGTACGCAAATAACTCACTTACTCCTAATATATAAACATGAAAATGTTAAGTGCGTTGAACTCACATGTGCGTTATTTCTTTACGATTTATTGGATGTGGAATGAAATCCGTTACGGCAATAAATGGATTTTTATTTAATTTAATTACGCACACGTATATAAACATATATATATATATATATATATATATATATATAAGCATAGAAATAAATTATGTTAATTTAAAAATATCTATAAAACAGTTTATTCCTGAAATATAAACACGTACTATTCTTAATACAACGACGTCCACTTCTTAAAATTTGTTTCAGTGATTTAGAATTTTTGTGAACTTCTTTGAAAATATCTTTAACTGCGAATAAAGATATATTAAGTGTTTATTAGGTTGCTGAACATGAATATCTGTTTTAGTCGGTGTCTATTAGCAGATAAAAAGTATGTTGGTTGACTCATGTGGATATAAAATTAAAATGTATCATTTAACTCGACAAAAGGATTAATTAACGTTTCTCTGAATTAAACTGTTGATATTGTTCTTTTTAAAAATGCATTTAACAACAAAGAAAAGTATTTTTAGTCACAGATTTTTTCATAATTCAAATTATGTTGAGTGATTAAGAGTAATTTGATTTTTTCTTTTAAGATGTTATTTTATTATTTATTTTAAAAAAAGAAATAATGAATAAATGGAGTAAATAATGAGTAAACAGTAAATAAAGTGCGTTACTGAATCATAATTATTGATTATTTTTTTCTAAAAATGATTAAAAATGGTTTCAACAGGACGGTGTTACGTGCAATACATTTATAGAAACAAGAGATTTATTGAAATAAAAGTTTAATGAGTTCATTATTTCACGAAATAGATGCATCAATTGTCCACCAAGATCATACGATTTAACTCCATTGGATTATTTTCTGTAAATAAATGAATATTGAAAGTGTAATTCATGAAATTGGACCACAATTATGTGAAAGAGTGACTGAAAATTGGAATAAATGAATGTACTATGTCAAGCGAAGTTGTGGTGGTCATATGAGTAAAATTATATTTCATCATTAATGCCATAGAATGTACTTAAAAATAAAAAAATAAAAAACTAATCAATAAAATATTTTTGTTTAATTTCCATTTTAACTTCTGAAGCACTTATTGGAAAATCCTATATATGACAGTAAGATGTTAATATATTTTTTAATTTTATTTTTTTCCTAGCAATTGGCTTTATCCTCTACTATCTTTAATTTTCCACCCCTGAATTTGTTTCTGTTTAACATTGTGAATAAGTTATATAAAAAAAAACGTTAAGAAAATCATGTCCTATGGCATACATCAAAATCTCTTGGCAAACCACTCATGTAATCAAACTCCTAAGTTACCAATAAAGCAAGTTAGTATAGTGCAAAGTGCAGTACAATATATGTTTCAAGAGACCAGTCACAAACTCACAAACGATACAATTAGACAAAACCCAACAGCGCTCACAATCGCTGCAACAATGTGTTAGTTCTAGACCGATTTAGTTGATAACATAGTTAGGCTAGAAAATAAGTTAGTTAATTAAGCTAGTATTAGAAAAAAAATCCGTATGAGTAGGTTTTTTGAAGCTTTTCCTGCATCAGTTACAAAATACCACTAACTCATCATAAATTGTACCCATGAAAAGGCACTTTTCGAAAGATAGCCGGATTATGTAACTCCTACTAACTTGTATAATGGCATGTAATTAACTGAGATCAATATTTTTTTCTGATTCTGACTCTGAAGAAAACATGTTAATGATTGTCTGTGTAGACAATGTTTTTTTATAAATTTGGTCTGATGTGCATTCAAATCTAATTCCAATACAATTAAAATTTATTTTGTGTGAAAATCTTTTTTCAATTTTTTGTTAATTTCAATATTTAATAAAATTTGTACTTCAGTAATTCTCAGAAAACTTTAGAAAGTTTGAAGACGAAATTTTCACATCACCATTTTTTAAAAAAATAGAAAGATAATTTAAATTTATTTCTAAATCGAATCCATTGAAGTGTAATCGTGATGTAGAATGAAATAATATAATAATTTGTCTTTCTGACAAGAAATTTATGTTAATATTACATTATTAGAAAAATAACCATTCCGTTTAAAGAGAATAGTAAAAAATGAATATTAATGTTGTTTGCTGTAAATTCCAAAGTTATATGATAGATTACATCTGTTATCGGCAATAAGTTCAAATAAGGTCGTATAAATTAATTTACAATAAAGTCTTGTTAATTATTACTAGACAAAACGAATTCCAATTGTTGATTCGTATTACAAGTGTTCTTGCGTAATAGAACTAGTAATAAATTGTGATTTATTGATAAATAATTTCATCTTACTTAATTGTCTGATGTGCATTTGACGTTCAATTTATAAACTGTGTGAATTATGGCCGTAATTGAATTTGACATGAATCGACAATTAACCTGACACCGCCTGTTAGATTTATGCAATAAAATTTATGGTTTTTTTTAATGACAGCTGCAAGTAATTATATCAAAATTGAACAAACTGCAGTAATGCCATTGCCTTTTGAATTCGATGCACGTTCTTGCATTATCTATCAAATAGACTAACTTTAGTGATCGATCGATCGGTTGATAGTTCAAAATGATAAGGTTAGTTAGTTCTTCTGTAGATACAAGAGCACTTATTGTTCGGTGAAGATCTCTAGAATAGAAGTGTGTTTGTGTATTTAGTATTTATTTCTTATTATTTCAATTTATTTATCATACCTTGTAAAAGTTAATAATAAAACATCAATTATTATTTAAATATTAACTGGTTGGTACGATTAATAAAAATTGAGATATTTTTTCTAGATGAAAACTCAATATTAATAAAAATTTGGTTAAGGAAATAAAAATACAGCATTAAATGTAGGTAATATAGTTTTTTAAACATGATAGAACTTTAAATTAAATTCATATCGAAAGTTCTATCTAACCTAAAAAACACCTTTATATATATATATATATATATATATATATATATATATATATATATATATATATATATATATAAAGGTTGTTTTCAGGTTAGATAAAATTTTCGATAGGAATTCAACTTAAAGTTCTATCACTTTTTAAAAAAAAACATTTTATATGAATTGATTTTTTTAGAAAAGCAATATTTTATGTTTAATTATATAGATTGAGTTTATTTTAGTTTACAAGAGACTAATGAAGCTTACTATGCATATACTTTCAATATTTTATTGGACATATAAACGTTTAACATAATTAAAGTAATGTTTATTAACGTTTCTTTCTTTTAAAAAAAAGAACTTAAGTCAACAATGTGATGCAACGTGTAAATGTGTATCTTGTATAACTTAGCATAATTTAAAATGGAAAGTTTATTCATAAATCTGTGTCGATTTATTTTGTTTGGACAAGTTACAGAAAAAGATGGAATAAAAAACGACGTATTGACCTACACGTGACAAATTGTCAAAATAAGTGTCAAGATATATTTAAACGAATCACTTAAAAAAGATATTTTGATTTCTTTTAATAAAGGTGCTTGTATACATGCTGGGTGTCATTTTTTATATAATTAGTTTGTGTATATATACAGTATATGGATGTTAATATTTTCACATATGTTGATGACATATTTAAATCTATCTATTTATATATTATCTCATTTGTAATAGTTTTTAAAATATTTGACCTATGTTTGATATTAATACGAGAAATTTTTTATCTTGTTTGACATACAGTGAGTGAATACCAGATGCAATTATTACAACTTTTTACATATACACGTATAATAAGAATCAGTATGAAATATAAATTGTTAATAGAAATGAAAAAATATGTTTTGTTAAACCTGAAAATAAGTTCAAAGTTTAAATGATATTTTAATTTCTAGTTTAGAAATTATTAAATTCATTTCACTTAATATTTTCAAAAAAAAATATTTAGTTGTGTTATATCTTTTTATAATAATTGTGAGATTTTTTTGAAAAAGTAATAATAAATTTATGTTTTTATTTTAAGAATAAATTAATTTTTTTTAATTGAAACAAATTTGTGTAAATTAAAAGAAATGATGTTTGGAAAAAAATGATAATTGAAACATGTAGATAAGATTTTATATAAAAGGAAATATAAGATTTTATTTTTTTTTAATATAATTATTGATATTTTTGGGTATGAACAATTATTTTAAAAAATGAGTAAAATATACAAAATAAAAAAAAATATTTTTTTTTCTAAATTTTTATTATTTAAAGCATACTATATTCTGTTGAATTATTAGAATGGAAGATTGATTGATATTTTTATATTTCGTCAGATCGTTTTGAACATTATTATATATTGTTTATAATTAATTAAATACATATATATATATATATATATATATATATATATATATATATATATATATATATAATTAACATCATCATCAACAGCCTTTTGCTATCCACTACTGGATGAAGACCTTTATTAAAATATTCTACTTAGGCTTCTCCAATGATTTTCTCTTCCAGTCGATTTCAACAAATGTTCTTATGTCTCTGTCTAATTCCTAGGTCTTTTTGTGCAAATATTTATTTATTTCAGTTCTCAATTAATATTTTTTTTTATTTACTGGTGTTATTTCCTTTTTACTCTATGACTAACTCATTTCCAATTTATACATATCCATATATATATATATATATATATATATATATATATATATATATATATGTATGTATGTGTGTGTGTTTGTGTGTGTGTTTGTGTGTGTGTGTGTATAAATAACATAATCAAGAGCTTCTTGCTCTCTACTACTGCATGAAAGACTTTTTTAAAACCTCCAACTTAGGCTGTTTCAATATTTTTTTCTTCTAGTTCATTCCAATAAACTCTCCATCAATCTAGTTTTTTCATGAGTATTTTTATATAAGGTCATCCAGATCTGACGCCAATATTTGTGTTTTAGTAAAAAAGAACAAATAAAACTATACACATGTTTCCCTATACACCATCTTATAGACATGTTTTTTTTAAAAATACACAAATCTAGGCGTGACATTTGGATGACTCTATATTTTTTAATTCGCAATCAATAATTTCTTGTTCATCGGTGGTATTTTTTACTCTATGACTAACCCATTTACATTTTAATTTTATATATATATATATATATATATATATATATAAATATATATATTAGGTTGGCAAGTATCTCCCTTCCGCTTTTTTTTTGTACATAGCTGCGAAATTCAAAAGACCAGAAGGCGGAAGGGAGATATTTGCCAACCTAATATAAAGGATAAATCACTAAATTAGGTATAAACAGAGTATATAGCAAAAAGAGAATATAATTCACTGTGGAATGGAGATTTAGAGATAAAAGAAATCATGAAAGAGACCTTATTAAAAGACTGGGAATGAATTTATGAGTGGAGACAAGGGTTGGATAAAATTAGTTACGAACTAGAAAAAGTGACGAAATTTTGGTAAAACATTTAAGAAAAAATAATAATTTTTATTGAATTTTTCTGTTAGTAGTTGGTTAATAAAAGTTTTGACAATGATGATGATATGAACGAAATAAAGGAAATACTAGGAAATTTGATAATTTTTTTTTGTATTGACAACACTAAAAAAATATTGGTTATGTTTGTTTGTCGGTATTACTGTTTTTAGTTTCTTTCTTAGTGCATTGTAGACTTCATTAATTAACAGTTCGTGTATAATTATTGTAAAATGGATGACCTAAGAAAATTTTTAAAAATTATAAAAATAAGTTCGGTGTGATTTAAGTTTTTAATAAATACTCAAACACATTTATATATATATATATATATATATATATATATATATATATATATAATATCATGTAATATAATTATAAATTGTGCATATGATAATAATCAAAAATAATATTTGAATTAAAGTTACCATGTGATAAAAACATAATTACTTTATTTGATTTAATAATTATTTGCATTTATTTGTCTACTGTCCACATATAGCATAACCTCGATTCTAGCAATTATTTTTTAGACAAACGTATGCATTTCTTTTTAAACCATGGCCATTTTTTTTGAAAATAATTTAAAAATAACCTTCAATACGTCTATATGGATTCATTACAATAATGTCTGATACTGAAACTGGGATTATGAATTTCTTTGAAAATAAAAATTATTTATAATCTGGTGTTTTTTTTTAAAAAAAAATATCAATATAAATAAGGATTTGTGTAAAGAATTTAATTTAAAAATGTGAATTTTAATTTTATTACTAATAATCGTGTAATATATTGTAAATACTGGAATTTTATTGTTATTATACATTTTATAATAAAATTTATTATTTGTTATAATAATTATAGTTAGATTAATCTTGACTCCTAAAATAACGACTGGATATATTTGAAAAAGTTCCTTGTATTAAATTAAGCATATAATTTATTTAAATATATGATTAAAATTTATAAGATCAAAATAATTTAATTTTTTACTTTCTACAAATTTAGAACTAGATACTTTCTGTTCTATTAAACAATTTTTGAAGGATAAAAAAGTATAAATAACATTGAACGGATTTATATGGAATAATAAAAAAAATCACACTTTGCATTGAGTATTAAATTAACAATTTATAATTCGTATAAAAACTAAATAAATAATAATAATAGTTGTAGAAATAAATTCATGCGGAAATAACCTAACAACCTTTAAGGTATGTATTTTAAAAAATTTCTAAATTATAAAAAGAGATAAGAATAGAAATACCCGTTTTTATTTATGTACACGATATAAAATATTAAATGCAAATTATTGAAAGGGATCGCAAAAAATAACTGAATAATATCTTTCACACGTTATTGTTCAAAAAAAGCTTTATAGAAACATAAATAAATTTAATCTTAACCTGTCAAAGCACTTCACTAAATGTAAAAAATAAATACAGACATAATTATATAGTTCAAGTGTTTACGTGCAAAAAAATTGTATAAATTTATTCAATATATTTAGATCTGTTGCTTTTTATATGCACTTGACGTTTTTTACAAACATTAATTCTTTCCTTATACGTATCTAAAGTTTTACTTATTTAAATGTAAATACACACACACATATGTATATATATATATATATATATATATATATATATATATATATATATATATATTCAAGTTCACTTATTTGAAGGAGTTGTAAATTATGGTTCCACTATTATTTTTCAACATAGTTATTAGCTTTATTATAACATTTATCCGATCGTGAGACTAAATGATAAATATTAACTTTAAAAGTGTTATAAAAATATTTCAATCAAATTTAATTATGAATGTACTTATGATTTTTAATCTCCTTGACAATTAATTATAGTCTAAATTATTGTAGTTTGAACATTGACTCATCTAATTTCTGTTTCTAAATTGTACATTATTTTTTTCTATTTCTCTTAAAAAAATATTTTTATTTTCATTTAATAACCATTATTTATTTTCGATTATTCTCATTAAAATTCTATTATTAAATTTCGATTGAATTAATGTCTGGAATTTATGGAAGAGAGGAAAAGGGGTGATTTTAGATATATTAAATAATCAATGTTTAAAAATAATTAGTGTGGGATAATATTGCATTAAGTTTTTACTGTTTATAAAAAACAGTAGTTTTTTTTAAAAAAATTATGAAAAGTATCGAAATCGATATAATCTTCTCACAAATTATTTAATGCTATGATCAGTTCATTTTTGTACAAATGAATCATTCAGTCCAATATCACAAGAATCATACAATGTGATGTTAAGGTGTGACTCATTTTTGAAAAGTTATAAAGGAGTGGTTCAGTAAGTAATAGTAAGCAAGTAAATGTATGTCTAAATCTTTAGTTTCATTTAACCCACCTATATTAAAACTTATATATAGGGCGACCCAAAGGAAACTGAAGAGTTTAAACATATGTTTACTTCCTTATTGTCATTTATTATTCTTTAATATCCTTCAGTCTCATTTGGTCCACCCTATATAAATATAAATGTTTCCTGATGTCTTTTGATTCCCAAATCCTCTATATCTTGGTATTCTGTTAATTGTTTTCTACTTAGGGAATTTTTTATGCTTTTTCCTTAAGTTTTTCTTGGTCTTCTGTTGTTGTTTTTTTTTATTTTTCTTAGGAATATTCATTCCATCGTCACTTATAGCAGTAGTCCATTGCCTATTCTTCTCATATGTCTAATCAATTTTCATAATCCATAAAATAGATTATTTTTAGTCAATAAAAAAGAAAATTCAACAAAAAAATCCTTTGTTTATGGACTAGTTTTTTGTATCTATAATAAGTTGTAAAATTTGAAATAAATCAATACAGTCATTTTCGAGATATTTGGATCACGGTTTTTTAAAATACAATTTTCAGAAAAAGTTTTCAAACTAGTTTACAAAAATATTTTTTAAAAAGCTAGTATACTTATACCTCCATCAATTTTAGTCGAATTAATTTGAAAGTTTTAGAAAATATTCTCCATATATTATACTAACAGAAAATGTAAAAATAAAAAAATCGAATTTTTCTATCTTATGACTGAGCATGAGTTCTTAAATATTTTTTGTTCACAATTTTCTTAGACAAATGTTTTCTCAGTTTAATTTTTATAATTGAATCTATGAATAAATTTTGTATGACTTTTATTAAATTATGATTTATATTCGATTTTTGTAACGGTTGTTATAACTTGTTACTGGGTATATTATTGTACGCTTTGACTAGATGTATAAATAGAAGATGGATTTTTTTTATCAACTGCAGTTTTCTTTTGAATAATTTGATTTATGCAGAATGTATCCAGACTAAATCAATCAGCTCTAAATCCATTTTATTCTTCTGCTATACTGTTATTGAATTATTTCTCAATCAAATCTTTTATTATTTTTTCATAAAGTTTCTTAAGGTCTGATATCAGTGTTGTACATGTGTAATTTTAAAATTTCAGTTTGTTTCTTTTTTATGTATTGATAATACAAACCTATGTTTCATTTTACAAGCAGTATTCAATTATAGATTTTTAAAATATTTTATCCATTAAACAGTTATTTAAAAATATATTTGTATGAACTTTGGTATAAAAGGATACAATAATTAAGTTGTTTATTTAATAATTGTATGTTGTTATACATAAATCACAAAAAACTGCAATGAGAAAAAATATTAAAGTAATACAGTTATCAATTTAAAATTTATATATGAATAAATAAAAAAAAATTATTTGTGAATGACCAATTTACTTTTGATTTATTTTCATGTCATTAAAAATTCATTAACTTAATGTCTAAATTATAATACCACAAAATGATAACAATCGTTGATAACAGTTAATTTGAAAATTAAAATTATATATCAATAATTCATTTCTCAGATTGGTAATCATCAACGTCAGTTAAAAAATATATGAAGATTATAAATCATATTTTATTTTTATCATCATGATCTATATTCTTAAATAATAAAATTCACTTCCAACACACATACTAATAACCATAATGTCTCTAATTTAATCTAAATAATGCCTTCATTATGACTCTACCGAAATCGTTGACTATCTTTATCTCATTGATGTTACAATCTCTAATATTAAAAACAACGTTGTGGCCTGAACGTACTGCATGGAAAATGCAGCGAAACTAATAATTTTCTACTTTCTTTTTTACCGTCAACGTTTTAAAAAAAAACAAATTTATAGAATATTTAATATTTTAATGAAAGACTACTATAACCTTATTGCAATAATAAGCTATTTAATAGGTGCATTAAAAACTTTATTACTGTTAACTTGAAAAACACCTAAAGCGTTTCATTAGATTTACATGTGATAACAGTTTGTCTAGGAACAAAAAAACGTTCGAACGTATTTGAAATTCATGTAAACTACAATAGTTTTAGCATCTTTATGAATTTTATCACAGTAATCTAATATGTAAATATGTATACTTGTTAGAAACTTAACATTTTTATTATTCTTTTTTTCAAGTATCTATAAAATATGTGAAAATAAAATGAATTTATATATCTGTGAAGATTTCGAACGTATATAAATAAATTTAATTTCAATGAGGAGAGTAAAGGAAATCTATTAAAAATTAAATTAAATTAAAATTATCTTTGATGTGATTTTCATTATATATATAAATGTGTGTGTGTTTATTATAACTAATTTAAATTAAATGACCAATTGAATATTTTAAGTTTTTTGAAGGAGTTCCTATTATATAAACATATATTTATATATAATTTTTGATTTTGATTTTTTTTATAAATTAAGATATATTCTTTTACAAATACTTATTTAGCATATAATATTTTAATTATAGTTTTTTTCATAATAATAAAATATAATTTACTTTATTTTTAAAATATAAATAATATTTATGAATTCCTATAAGTATAATATTTTATAAATTTATTTTTTTGGCAACGTTATATACGTATTTTTATTGTAATTATTCCAGATATTTAGATTTATATAAAAACACAATATCATTATTACTATATCAACTGATATCGGTTTACTTTTGGTTGAAAATCTCATTGTATATAACCATTCACTGTTACGGTCACTAGGTTGGTTGATAAGGATTTTTCATTCAGTGTTTACTATCTGAGGTAGGATGCCTTTATTTCCATTAAAAAGCCTTGTATGTCCTATTTTTTGAACCGGAGATCAAACGCACTTTCCTGCATAACAAGCGGTGATGCAAATCACTATACCCCCGATTGTTTATATAGAGTGACCCAAATGAGATTGAAGAATGTAACTTTCAATTTTGAGTAACAATCTTCAGTCTCATTTAAGCCACCCTGTATATATATATATATATATATATATATATATATATATATATATATTCTGTATATATATATATATATATATATATGTGTGTGTGTGTGTGTGTGTGTGTGTGTGTATGAGTGTTTAAAAAAAAATGTGATTTTAAGAAAGCATCATATTTGTTCCTACTTAGAGTAGTGAAGTATGGGTTTTGAATTTATAGTACCTGTTATGATCCTTAGGCCATTATAAACGAATTCAAAGAAAGTTTTAACGACAAAGAAATAGAATCACTAGAAAAAGGTTTAAATTTTAATTTCGAATTCAAAAAACCTCCGATAGAGAATATAATTGGGGGAATTGAAAATAGTATAAAATTTTCGAATCAAGAAATCAAAAACTACATCCGCGAAATAACAAAAAATATAATTAAAAATAATATTGAAAAATCGAAATTAAATAGAACGCATAATCCTGACAATCCACAAAAAGTCGTTAAAACTCTAAAGGAAAGAAACTGTTTTTACTTAAAAGCAGATAATGGAAACGCAATAGTCTTTCTGGGTAAGAAAGACTACTTCCAAAAGACTGCAAAAATGTTGGAAAAAGGTCCTTACAAAAAAGTGGAAAAAAATCCTTTAATAAATAATGGGTTTTGAATGCTAAAATATGACTCCAGATAACGCAAACAAAGAAGTATAGAAATCTAATTGGTAGGAGTAACATGTAGAGATAAAAAGAGAATCGAATAGCTTAGAAAGAAAACAATCAAAAGAGCGATTAGAAGAAAGTAAAAGTGAGGAGTTTGAAATAGAAATGGGTTAAATTTGTAGCAAAAAGAGAAGATCATCGTTGGATAAGAAAAAATGTTAATTGAGAATCTAGATATATGAAAAGGTTTTGGAAATAGAATATAGATATAAGAAAATTCGATAGAATTGATTGAAAAAGAGGTATTGAAATGTCGAATTGGAAAGTTTTGGGAAAGACCTGCATTCAGTATTGGATAAAAAGTGTCTGACGATGATGGTAGTGGTATATATTAATGATTGGAATTCGAGATATATGAAAATGCTCATGAATAGATCCATAGATGGATGGGACAGAGACATGAGAAAATTTGTTATAATGGATTGTAAAAGAAAGGCATTGAATTGGTTGAAGTGAAAAATTTCAAGGCTAGTAGATAGAAAGAGGTTGTTGCTGCTGCTGTTAATATATATATATATATATATATATATATATATATTGTAGTACATAAATAAATAAATGTTTAAAAAATTATATTTTGTTATCTAAAAACTGAAAGTAATTTATAGATATTTGTATTGTTTTGAAGCCAATTTCAACTACTTGGGCAAAACATTGGTCGATTTTGTTCACATATTTTCTCAAATATCTTTGTTTTGTTCAAATTATTTACATATTTGCTGTTCTCTGTATAGTTAATAGTACTTTATTTATATTACCCAAATGAATTTTAACCCCAACACCACAATAGTTTAAAGTGTTCAATAATCACTTATTGTTCACTTAATCACAATAAGTGATTATTGAACACTTTAAACTATTGTGATGTTGGGGTTAAAATTCATTTGTGTAAAGTGAATCAACCACAGTTCCAAAACAACAAATAACTTTACCTACAATTATCCTCTTTTTTTATTTGTTTAGATATTTATTATATTATTAAAACAATTTAATAAGAGAAGTCTGAAAATCTTCGTAATATAATAAATAAATTAAATAGTAATGCTATTTTTTCTTTTACTAAAATTTTTATATTCATATTTTATTAAAATTTAATATTCAATAATTTTCATTATGTCTGAAAAACAAGTTCATTTTTTACTGTAGATTTCTATGTACTAATTTATTAAACATGTTATAATTTGTATACATATGTTGATTACATTAGTAGTTAGCAGAAATATGTGTATAACAGTTATAACCTTTCTTACCTTTTTATTTTAAATTCATATCTTGTATTATCTCAATTTTATACACAAACGTAATCAATCATAATAAAATATTACATTTTATAGATCTAATTTATTAACAATTAGTGATGACACATCTTAGTTATTTTCTTTAACCATGTTTCTTATTATAAAAATGAAATTGTCTTAAATTAAATATACGAAGTTAAAACTTTACATTTCTACTCGACTCCCACGTATGATGACTTTTGCATAAATGCAACTAGCTGTACAGTTAATGTATAAAGGTTAAACCAATCGTGTGTGGTAGAAGAAAATTAATTATTCATTTTATTACAGTTTGAAAGCTGGTATGATAACAATATAAAAACACTAGAAATTTGATAGATGACTTTTGAAATTATAAAAGCGGGACTTATATACATGTTTAGAATAATAAACTTGACTACGATTGAATCATTTTTTGATATTTATTTTTCTTACTGTAAACTTTGTTATTACAGTAAACTTTATACTTGTTTATTGTAAAACTATTAAGTTGATTATGAAAGTTAAAGAAAGTTTTAAATAAATGTAGGTTTTTTATTTTAATGTTTTATTATTTTACATAAAAACATATTTTTAAATTAATTTTTGGAAAATGAAAATAATTTATATTTGTTATTCCTATCTATTGAAATGTATAAGTTTAACGTGACTTGTATTTTTAATTTTAATCACACACACACACACACACACACACACACACACATATATATATATATATATGTATGTATGCATGAATGCATGAATGCATGAATGCATGAATGCATGTATGCATGAATGCATGTATGCATGTATGCATGTATGTATGTTTGTATGTATGTATGTATGTATGTATGCATGCATGCATGTATGTATGTATGTATGTGTAAATAGATATATTCAAATGTAGTTTATTTTGTATTTTTATACTTACTTTATTAACGTGATCTCAAAAGATTATTGACTTTAAATTTTTTATTAATTCAAATTAATTTAAATAAAAATACAAAATCAATTAACTGAACTGTTTGTTTTTAGTCATTTAAACATTTAGTTTAAATAATATTGTAGTTCAAAGACTGACTTTTTATAAAATTAAATTAGAATCGATGGATCCTAATGAATTTTTTGTTAAAAGAATTTCCCAAGAAACGATTCTTTGATACCTCAATTTACATAAATATTTTGTTTCAGTTTTAAAAACCGTTTAATCGAGAATGTAATATTTATGATATCGTTGATAAAATGTACAAATATTTGATTTTATAACAAGAGCTGTTTAGTGTTTTGAACGGAAATAATAAAATAATCTTATAAATAACATTAATTCCATGTCTATTCAATTAATGTTTGGATACATTGGTATGTTTGATTTTTCTTTGAATTATTCGACGATTAGCTTTACTCACACTCGATGAAATAAACGTTAATAGCTTTTAGATTTGTAAACAGTTTAAATTTGATTCATTAAAAAAAATGTATATATACATTCAAAGATATTCAATTAATGAATGAAAGTTAACCTCATTCGTTTCGATAATATTTGTAAATATTAATATTTTATTAAGAATTAAAATTAAAAATGATATTTGTTCAATCGATTTTATTTATTGATTATATATATATATATATATATATATATATATATATATATATATATATATATATATATATATATATATATACAGGTGTGATCAAAAATAAGGTGAATTTTTATTTTTTCAAAGAATATTTATTTATTCATCAATTTTTATTTTGTCCCTTTCAAAGTAATCCCCCTCGGATATAATGCACTTGTGCCAACGCTTTTTCCAATCCTCAAAGCATTTCAAAAAATCATTTTTTGTGATCTTGTTCAGCTCCTCTTTCGATGCCGTCTTTATTTCCTCAATCGTTGCAAAACGCCGTCCTTTCATGGGCCTCTTCAGTTTCGGGAACAAGAAGAAGTCACAGGGGACCAGATCAGGGGAATACGGTGCCTGCGGCATCATTAGTGTGTTGGTTTTAGCCAAAAATTCGCGCACAAGCAACGATGTGTGAGCAGGGGCGTTATTATGGTGCAAAAGCCAATTTTTTGTTCTTCCACAAATTCGGACGTTTCTGACGGATTGCTTCGTGCAAATTGCGCATAACTTGCAGGTAATATTCCTTATTTACTGTTCTACCCTGTGGCAAGAACTCATGATGCACCACGCCCCTGCAATCAAAGAAAACTGTAAGCAAAACCTTCACATTTGATCGAACTTGGCGTGCTTTTTTTGGTCTTGGTGATCCGAAATGCCTCCACTGGGACGATTGAGTCTTAGTTTCGACGTCATAACCATATACCCATGTTTCGTCACCTGTTATGACCCTGTCGAGTAAATCTGGGTCGTCGTTGACGTCATTCAATAGCTCTTGGGCGATGCTCATGCGACGGTTCTTTTGGTCGAAATTGAGCAATTTCGGAACAAACTTCGCTGACACACGTCTCATGTCTAAAACACCCGTTAAAATTGATTGGCACGAACCAAACGAGATGCCAATATCATCATCAATTTCTTTAATGGTAATTCGACGATTCCCTAACACTATTTTCTTCACTTCTTCAATGTTCTCATCAGTTGTTGACGTGCTAGGGCGTCCAGAACGAGGTTCGTCGTTGGTGTCTTCTCGGCAATCTTGGAAGAGTTTATACCACTTGTAACATTTTTTTTGGCTTAAAGTAAACTCATCGTATGCCACTTTCAACATTTCAAGTGTTTTGGAGCACTTGATTCCATTTTTCACACAAAATTTAATGCAAACTCTTTGATCCATGATTTTCGACAGCGGAAAATCGTGGAGCCTACAAAACACTTCTAACTTTTATGCCTCTCACCAACAAACTAAACATGTTACATAGCTGAAATTTGGAACATATATTCGAGACGAGTGTACCAACATAACCAAATAAAAAAATCGAAGATCGAACGGATGTAGCCCGCTAAATTTCAAAATTCACCTTACTTTTTGATCACACCTCGTATATATATATATATATATATATAATTATCATAAAACCTTATATCAGTTTACTTCTAGGCTAAAATCTCATCGAATGTCGTTACTTTTTCTTAATTGTTGTCCCAAAATTCTTTTATTAATTTCTGTTTATGACTAATATCATTCATTCTTCACTTTTATCATACTTGAAAATCATCCCTTCATTTTTATTGTGTCTTTTCTTTGATCTTTATTTGTCTTTTTGCCACTATTCCATAATGATTTTTATTCATCTAGTCCTTTCTTTTCTTGATCTGTATTTTGCCTATCCACATTTTATCGATTTTATTTGTTCTGTTTTATCAATGTACATATATATATATATATATATATATATATATATATATATATATATATATATATACATATGAGGGTCGTTTAATAAGTATGGTAAATTTATTTATCGTTTAATTTAAATAATTAATTAATTTAATTAAATTTTTTAATTTAGTTTTTCTTACTTTTTTACCATACTTATCAAACGATCCTCGTGTATATATATATATATATATATATATATATATATATATCATATTAATTATGTCAGTCCATTGCTGGACGAAAGCCTCATTGAACGTTATTATCAATTGATACTTAGTCATACCACATTAACCAGATAAATCGTTGAGAATTTTTCATACATTGCTTATTTCTACATATATATGAGCTGGTGATTATGAAAGTACATAGTCTAAGTCATATATTTTTTGTTTTGAAATATTTTTACTTCTGCGTTGTTAAAAAATATTTTTTAAAAAAATATGATGACAAATAGAAGAAGTAAAATCATTTATTTTTGAAAAATAATTCTTTTATATAATTTGAAAGTTTTAAGAATAGCGTATGACAAAACATGTTTTTTGATATCCCAAATAACATAAAGCATTTTTAGGAATAATGAAAAATTAAAAATAAGACATAAAAAATAATAGATTTTATTCAAAAAATTTACTAACAAAATAAATTTTTATGTTTAAAAATTATAACTGTTCTTAATTATACTTTATTTTCTTTATCATTTGCAGTTTGTGATATTTTGAGAGCTTTAAAATAGCTGAACATAATAATATCTATAAATCATATTATTTATTCAAAAAAATTAAATATAAATTTTAAAATGAATTTTATTTTTATGGTAATTTATCTGAATCATTATTTGATAACATAAATGTATTTACTAGATTTAATTAAATGACCTAACAGTACTTATTTTTCAGAAAATTTCAAGTTCTAATAAAAAAATAACTTAGATCACTACCAAATAAAAATAAACTAAATTTCATAAAATAAAAAAATATCGCTTAAATAAAATGGTTATTTTTAATTTTTTTTCAAAAAAAATGTTTTCTTTTATTATAAATTATTTTATTGACATATAAATTTAGCAATAAATTCGTTTTTTTAAATTTTTGACGTTAATTATTTTTATAGTTATCGGCTTATATATGTACAATATATATAGAAGGATCGTTTGATAAGTATGGTAAAAAAGTAAGAAAAACTAAATTGAAAAATTTAATTAATTATTCAAATTAAACAATAAATAAATTTACTATACTTATCAAACGACCCTTGTATATATATATATATATATATATATATATATATATATATATATAATTCAATAAATAAATATCTTGTTTAATGATACTTTAAATTCATTTTTCATAAAATTATAATTAATGTTGTAACGCTTTTTATATTAAATTTCAATTAAAATACGAAAATACAAATTAGTGTCATTTATTTGTAATAATAAATAATTATATCGAAAATTATGATAATTTATATAAAAAAAAAACAGTTTATTTTACTGAGCTTAATTCAGTACTAAAATATTTAAATTACTGTTATTATATAAGAGAGATATAAGTCATCAAAATGTATTCCGTAAACGTTTTCCAATTTTCTTGTATTATTTCTAAATCGTCAACGTATTAAGTATCGTAGCTGTACTATTACTGTAATCATCTATGACCAATCGGACTGATGATTGTATTTAGTGTAGGAGGTCGTTAATAAATAGAATAGAATTTCTATCAAATTAACCGGAGGCATATCAAGTTTTATCAGTATTTCAGTACATATATCGATACCTACGCATTAACATTTGTGACCCATTAACGAAATTTTGTATATCTTCCGAACACTTACGCATTTTGATCTATGTTGTTGTTACGCCGTTGACCGAATGATTTTTATTGTGACATTCAATACATGATTACCTTAACATATATTGATATAAGAACTTTTTTTAATTATACTCAACTTGTTTCATACACACATATATGTATATATATATATATATATATATATTAGGTTGGAAAATATCTCCCTTCCGCCTTCTGGTCTTTTGAATTTCGCAGCAATGTACAAAAAAAAAAAAAACGGAAGGGAGATACTTGTCAACCTAATATATATATATATATATGTGTGTGTGTGTGTGTGTATGTGTGTGTATGTGGTGTGTGTGTGTAATATGTGATGTATGGTATGTGGTTTATGGCGTGTGTGTGTGATGTAGTGTAGTTTGTGTGAAATTCATTTTATTTTTTCATATTATTAATTTAAACACATCTACGAACGTATCGTAATAACTTATTTAGGCTTATCGAGAGATTATTTAAAGATATTATATATATATATATATATATATATATATATATACATACATACATATATATATATACAAGTTTCAGAATACTCCTTCATTCAACAGTGCAGAAAAATAAGCTGCTTCTGCTGATATATAATAAATATTAAAAAAATAGTAGATAAAAATATTTAAAATTGGCTTATAAATATATAAAATCGAGATGAAATAAACACGACTCCATTTTTAAATAAGAAAATAAAAAATTATGCAATTTTTAAGATTATGTTTACATGTTAGTAGTTATGATTAATTGTATATTTTTTCAAAGATTATAATTTTCATTAATTTTTATGATACTTCTTTTATATATATACGAGTATATAAATATATATATATATATATATATAAATATATATATATATATATATAGAGAGAGAGAGAGAGAGAGATGATTTTACATTTAAAATGTCAGAATTTTGACACTTGGTAGTAGCCATGTTTGATTTTTTTTCAAGCTTATTTTGGTATTCCAACTCAGTATAGTTTAAAAAATTATCATGAAACTTTTAACACTTCAACAACGAATTTGTAAAAATTTCAATAGACTTATTGGAAAAAGAATTTAATAAGTCCATTATTTCACGAAATGGATCCATCAATTGGCCACTAAGATCATGTTATCTAACTCCATTTTCTGCGTGGTTATGTGAAATCATTGGTTTGTGCTGATAAATCACAAACAACAGAAGCATTAAAAATAAACATTGTACTTGAAATTCATTAAACTGAATTACAATTATATGAAAACTTATGTTAACTTGCATCTTTTCATGTTTTTTTGTGTTTCCTGTACCGCTGAATATTCTTGTTTTTAAAATCAATATTTTACTACTATAAATGAGAACATTATATATATATATATATATATATATATATATATATATATATATGTGTGTATATATATAAAGTGTTCTTAGGTTAGATAGAACTTTCGACAAGAATTCAATTTAAAGTTCTATCACTCTCAAAAAAACACCTAATATATCGATGAGAGGCATGGAATTAAATTTATAATTGTCAGTATAAATAGATATGTATATTTTTAATGACACATTCTTAAATGAATACTATTGATTTTTAAACCATTAGAAATCATTTTATAAATTGGCTTAATTCGAATTTAATTTATTGAATATAATCTAATCGCATTACTATTCGATTTTGGCCATTTTCAACGATGATTATAGACCATTAAGTTCATGACTCATATATGTATTAATATCAGGATTCGTATAAGAGGGACTAGTATTGGGGTTAAGTTAGAAATTAAAATTGGCGAAATATTAGGGTGAAATAGATTTGGCACCACCCTTTTAGTAATAGTGATTTAGTACGTAGTTATGTCTCAAGAATTAAGATTTATTTATAGTGTATTGATAGCTAAATTGATTTTGTGTGTGTAGTTACTATTTTGTATTATTATTTGAAATCTTTCTTATTGAATTGTTACTTGAAATAAGTATTTGATTTAACAATAATTGTATTTATATTATTATTGATTAAATGTTTTGTGAAAGTTATTTTCTTGTATTGTTAGAGATATAAATTAGATAAACCAAAACTGATCAGTGAAATACATACTAATCAATTTTCATTACATTATAAATTCTAGTAAGATTAGTAAATTTGTTACCAAATATTTATTTAAAAGTTTATATTAAATAGATACTCATTTAGGATTAGAAATTTTAAATCGGATAATGATAATTTTAAGCTTATTAGTTGGGAAAACTATCAAACTTTGATTTTTACTTACTGATTTCACTAATTGACACAATTTTTAGATTGCAAAATGTGTATCTTTATAATCCATTATCTAACAGAATTTAAGAAGGAAACGAAAAATGAACAGAGTAAACAGTACTTTTTAAAACTAATCTTAGATAGTTAAAAGAATGATTTAATACCTGTAGTTCTTTTATGTCAAGATAAAGAATTGGGTTGAATTTTGTAATCCAGTTATAATGAGATAATAGATAAATAGTTTACAATAGTTTATATTGATTTTTAAAAAATCATATATCTATTCCAAATAATTATTTAAATGTTTATTATCAGCATTTGGAAAAAAATATACATTTTAAAAAAGATAGAATTTACAAAGTTTAATTAGTTATCAGTACTAATAAATGATTTTGACTTGAATATGAATGTATGTTTTCTAAAAATAGATTGTGTTATAATTTTTATGTTAATTTAACTTTTGTTAGAGATTACATGTGGATTTGAATTGTCATGTAATTTTTTCAATTATTATATATTTTATGAAAAAAATACATTAAAACGTTTTAAATATTATAATAGATCATAAAAAATGTTTTATTAGTCACGTTTTGTTCTCGCTGTGAAATTTGTTGAATTTCAAACAAGTTAGATCGCTGATAAAAAGATTAATGCTAAACTGTGTGTAGAAAAAATTAATATAGTAGATCGTAATAGAAATATATTAGTTATTTTTTTATATTATTCACGTTTTTATACGATGATATTTTGGATGTAAACACATAACAGGAATTTATTTTTATGCAAATTAATTGTGCACAGGTTTCTGAATGTCAACGTTATCTTGTTTGTGTTGTGTTTAATTAAAATATATTGATATTTTATATTATTCTGAACACATTCGCGAATAACATTTAAAGGAAACTGACAAATACTCAGCAGGATTTCATTTTGATTTATTCAGTTTGTTTAATTGAATTGTAGATTTTTTGATTTGTACTGGAAAATATCTGTTTTGACACTTGAACATGTACTACTGACTATTTGTTTTGAACTGGCGAATTCAATTTCATATAAATAAATTATTACCTCAATATTATAAGATGTTTAAAAATTAATTATTGTTCACTTTATTTGTTTATAAGCTTGTAAACAAATAAAGTCAATAATAAAAAAATATTTTAACACTTTTATATTATCTTGTAGTATTGGAGTGATTATTCATTTGTATGAAAGAAATATAGTCTGAAAGCAAATTTTAAAATAGACTTAATTAAAATATTTTTCTTACGTATGAAGTAGTTAGTTAAAAATTATTTTTCTCGAAATTAAGCTCAAATATGTTAAGAGAGTTATAAGGCAAGCCACAAAATACTAATCTTATGATTGACTTATCCAATAGATGATATTAGATGATTTTTAAAAACTTTTTGTTATATGAATTGATATTTTTGAAATTATTTTTTATGATTACTAAAAATAAAAGTCATATTTTAAAAATGATTATTCGTATTGTAGTTATGATTAACTGTATATTTTTTCAAACATGATTATTTTCTTTTATGATATCAATTTATAGGGTCATCCAAATGTGACGCATATATTTGTATTTTAATTTTTTAAAAAAAACTATACACATGTTTCTCTATACACTATCCTATACACATGTTTTTTTTTTAATAAAACACAAATCTAGGCGTTACATTTGAATGACCCTATAAAATATTTATTTGATTTCTGTGAATATGAGAAGAAAATAATGAAGTATTTTTTTTGTAATAGTTTATTTAAAACAGTTCAAAATATTATATAACATATTTTATATTGTTATTTTTTGGTACTGAAAATCATATAAAAGTCCAATAAATATTTTTTTTCTTTACACTAATATATTGTATTTAATAGAAGAAAAATATTTTTGTAAGAAAAATGTTTTATAATGATTTTAATTCAAAAAAAATCTTACAAGATGAAATAAAAAAAGTAGTTAACACAAATAAATATTTATCTTTCCACAACAAAATATTTTAAAAAGGTTAAATCATTATTTATTATTCATTTTATTTGTTTATAAAGATGATAATGGGGTAAAAAATATTTAATATTACTGGTGTTTTTTATTTTTTAAATTTTGGCTTATTTTTATTTATGTTGACTAAATATATTTTTTAAATATAGTATAAAATTATCAATAATATAAAAACTTAAATCAGCTCACTGCTGAGTGAAAACCTCATCAAATGTCATTTGAACCTCTTAAATGTTTTTTCAAGATTTTTTTCTATCTGCCTCTAATTTTATCCATCCTTTATCTTTACAACATCTCACAATAGCATCCTTCTATGTTTTTGATAGGGTCTTTTTCTGAGTCTATTTTTGTCTTTTGGTCGTTACTTCGATTTTTCTCAATCTATTTTCTTATTATATGTCCTACCCATGCTCATTTCAACAATTTTACTTATTCTATTGTATCAATTATCTTTGTTTCTTTTGATATTCATTTACAAGTAGATTTTTTAAAATACATTTTCAAATAAAAATTTATTAACTGCGTGCGTGTGTCATATTTATTTCAATATTTATATATTTAATTGCGTTAAAGTATATAAAATATTCATCAGACGTCAAAACGATTCGTTAAATTCAATATTTACTCAAAAAAACACTTTCTTTTTCTGTCGAACGAAATAAAAATAAATAAATAAATACGTGTGAATAAAAAAATACAAACTCATGATCCGAGTAAATAAACTAACCGCCATAAAATTAGCATAAATACACTCTGACAAGTGATGTCAGCGACATTTTGATTCGAAAATTAGATTCCGTGTTCGTACAACTTTTACCGTTCGCACTTTCGTGCGCTGTGCTGTTATTTTGACATAGGTCCGTGCACAAGAGGCGTTTACGCAATCGCACGCATGATCTGTACTACCTGCGTGCGTGCGAGATCCACGTTTCTAGATGTGAGTGACAGATAAAGGTGTAGGCTGATATGCACATCGAATTCTCTTTTCGTCATGTGGGATGCAATTGAGGAATTTTTTTCGTCGAAACTTCGACGCGTGCTGTTGACCTGCGTGTATCAGGTTTTGTAATTTTTTTTTATTATATGTCAACATCAACAGAACGTTGCTCGGATTTGATTCACACGAGATACAATTGTTAATACTTAACGGTATGGAAAAATACATTTATCAACAATGATTTTCTAATTGACAATTTATGCACATTTTTAAGTGTTTAGTTAACGTTTATTATGATAGATTGCATTATTCAGACAGCTGAGATGTTTGATTGACGTCGAGATTTATGATATGTCATAAAGAATGTAAAATAAAACAAATTTCATTAGGAATCTTTTTTCGAAAAATTAAAAATTTGACTTGATGTTAGACATCTCAATGCGTATAATTCAATGAAAACTAATTGCTTTAGGAATTGTGTTTTTCTTGAAAATCATTCTTTCGAAATATAGAAATAAATATATCAATCTAGAATAATAGAAGACTAACAGAACTCAAAAAGAATTAATTATTGAAAATTACAATTTATTTCTTTATTCAACAGTTCAAAGTTCATTCTTTTATAAAATGTAAATATAGGATCATCCAAGAAACGCGCCTACAAGTGTCATGTTTCATGCGCCTACATCTAGGTGTTACATTTGGATGATTCTATATAAAATTATGTTTTTATTTCAAAACTACTATAATTATATTTAATTTTCTCAGCATTAGATTAGTCAATCGGTGAAGTAGTGGCATGTATCACCACCTGTCATACGGAAGATTACATTCAATCCTAGATCGGAAAGTCTCTTAAGTTGAAGGTTGGGGTTAAAATTGCCAACTCCATCTCGTAAAAAGAAAATACAGTAATACCTCGCATAGTCCGGCTTCGATTAATACGGTTTCATTATAGTCCTGTTTGAAATTAAAAAAAAATACTTTAAAAAAATCCTACTAAAAAGTTTTTCTTGGAGAAATCCCAAAAAATGAATACATTATTTTTATACGCAAATTTTCAAGTTTTCCTCCTTATTATGAAAACATAATAAAAAAGAAAACCAAAATCGTATATGTGCAACGCATGTGCAGTTCTAGTTTTGTGGTGTTTTTTCTTTTTCTATTAGTTTTCGATTCGAAACTCTAGAGAAAAGTCGATTTTTTGATAATTAAATTTTAATAACCCATTTGAAAATGAATTTAAAATGTATTTAAAATGAATGTATAAACTCCTGATTTTGTTTAGTTGATACATACCAACATTTGAATATATTACCCTCATTTTATTTACTAAAAAAAAAATTGTTTGGAACCAATTAACGTTTTTTGTATATAGTTAGTGTTTCGATTAGTCCGGTTTCAAATAGTCCGGATAATCAGTGGAACCGATTAGCCGGACTATGTGAGGTATTCCTGTAACTGTCACTAAGTTTTAAGATTGTCAGAGGGACTTAGACTCTTCACTTAGATTGTAGTACTTTGACTATTATTAGGTTGTTACATATGAAATATTTACTATCATGTAAATATCGTTTAATTAAAATGGTGATAAAATTTCTTAACACTATTTTTTTTTAAAATTGAATTGAATAATGAAAACTGGTAAAATTTGTATAATTTTTCATCAAGTTTCAATTTGAGCATTAGTTGCGAATAAAAATTGGAACGTTTATTTTACTGCTGAATTGATTATATAGAATAATCCAAATGTGACGCCTAGATTTGTATTTTATTAAAAAGAAACAATGCACATGTTCTTTTTTAATAAACACGAATCTAAGCGTAATATTTGGGATGACCCTATATATGTCTAATTGAATTGATTGGAATTATTTTTGTTGTTGTTTTTGAATTGAAATTCAATTCTAGAAATTTTAAATTGAACCTAAGGAGTTGTAGATGATAAATTAAAAACTCTAATTGAATCTGACCTATTTCAAACTTTACTTCACCTATTTCAAAAAATTCTCCTGTGAACCCCAGGCGTCGAAAGTCAAAGTAGTTGATTAAAAATTATTTTTCTCGAATTTAGACTCTAATATGTTAAGAGAGCTATAAGGTAGGTCACAAAATACTCACTTTATGATTGGATTCGTCATTGGATAATGTTGGGTGATTTTAATTTATGTTTTCATTTTTAAAAAAATATTTTAACTAATTTTTTTGTTAAATGAATTTTAAAAAACTTATAGTTTATTATTGAACAATTTCTTGTTACTTAAAATTGAGAAGATAAAAAATAAATATGGAAGAAAAATTTTTGAAGGGTGGAAATGAACTTATGAATCTTTTTTTTGATTTATTTAAATACATTTTACTAAAAAGTTTAAAATATCAATGTAATTAAAAAATAGTGATTAGTAATTACAATGTATTATTTTTCTCAAGTTTAATTATCACTTTTTATATTATCACAATTTATATTTATATAATTTTCTGTTTTGTATATGGACATTTGTAATTGTATTATCTGAATGATGTATAAATAAGCTATAAAACACAAATAATTTTTATTAAAATAGTAATCAAATATGTCTATAGAGATAAGTTTAATGTAATTTCATCCTCTATCTAAAAAGTGTTAAGTGTGCCTCTTTAGTTTAATGGTTGATGTTTAATCTAACTGCCATTATTGCGTATGTGAGAAAATGTGTTTTAAAGTTTGACCAAACAATTTATGATAGAAAATTATATACGCATTTCTATCTATGTTAAATTGCCTTATATATATATATATATATATATATATATATATATATATATATATAGTGTGTTAATGTGTATATGAAAATATAAAAATAATCAATGAAAAAATGATTGCTTTAGTGAAAGTACTAACATAAAATCCATTAACAGTAATAAAATAGTAAATAATAAATTTTCAAGAAACAATGTAATACTTTACAAGGATTATCAAAGTGCATATGCGTTTTATTACTTTGTAAATTTAAAAAGATAAACATAATCAAGAACAATTATTTGAATACAACTTTTTATAAAGAACGTACATACATATATCATCTCGCTGGTGCATAAGTTACTGAGGCAATAGTATGAAAAAAGACATCATTATTAATCACAATTGTTATAAAAACACTCTATAGAGTACTGGTGTTGTAGATGATTAATAAAGAAGATAAAAAATAATGTATAATGTTTTCTGAGAATATATGTTATCATTTCACAAGCGCGTAAAAAAATTGATTTTTGATAAAAAAACGAAAGTGAATCTAATTTTATGGTAATATAAAATAACAAACCAAAATAATGGCATTACCAAAAAAAATTATTAGTATTTTTTGTTATCATTGATATATATATATATATATATATATATATATATATATATAAAAATAATTACTTATTTTTATTTTTAAAGATATTTAATGGCATTAATAATAATATATAATTTCACTCATATGACCATCTACAACTTCGCTTGACATACTACATTCATTTAGTCCAATTTTTAGTCACTCTTTTAATTGAGGTACAATTTCATGAATTACACATTTAATTCTGATTTTTAATGCCTATGTTGTTTGTGGTTCATCTAAATAAATTATTGATTTCACATAACCTCACAGAAAATAATTCAATGAAATTAGATCACATGATCTTGGTGACCAATTGAAGTACATTTCGTGAAATAATGAACTCATTAAATTCTTGTTTCAATAAGTCTATTGAAGTTTTTACAATTTATAAACGATTTTAAAGTAATAAATGTTCCATAATAATTTTCTAAACTATACTGAGTTGAAATGTCAAAATGAGCATAAACAAATCAAACATGGCTGTCACCAGCTGTCAAAGTTCTGACATTCTTATTGGAAAATCCTCTATATAATATATATATATATATATATATATATATATATATATATATATATATATATATATATATATATATGGAAATTAATAATTTGCAATAATGTAGCTGACTAAAATTTCAACAATTTATTTTGTAAATGGTATATACAATAATATACATTATTTCAAAATTTGTTTTTACTAAAAAATGTGTAGTACATTATATATATTAAGTAGTTTTTTTATTTTTATTATCTTGAAAATTTAAAATTCTATTATACATAATTATTATTACTATTTTTTTTTAAAAAAAAAACAACTTTATAAACATCTATATATAAACAAATTATGAATATTATGGACTCTAATACTGCATTTATATCATTTGAAGATTACATGTTCCTACAAGAGGTCTAATTCTCACAGGTTAGTCACTATGTGGGTGATATTGTAGGTTTGTACACAAGAGAAATATTTATAACAGGTCGTAGGTCGAATAGGTGGTTATATTTGTTAATAACATAGTTTTGTAATATAAATAGTGAATTTAATAATAATAATTAGTATTGAATTATTATACGAAGGTTAGAAGTTATGCAATTAAAATAAACTGAAGATACTTTTATTAGACACGATTTTTATTTATATTTTCATTTTATAATTACATATTAGATTATAAAAATACAAAAGTATGTCTGAAATGTGGTTAGATTTAAAAGTAGAAAGTTGCATTATATATATATATATATATATATATATATATATATATATAAATTTATCAAAAGATAAATATCACTACATTTTAATTTACATTGAAAAATAACAATTGGGTACGTTTGTGTTTATAATTTTGATACCACCCATATAACAAATTTGTCAAATTTTAAAAACGTTTAAAAATTGAATAAAAAATAGGGTCAATCAAATATGACACTTTGATTTGTGTTTTATTGAAAAGAAACTAAACACATGTTTCTTTATACACCACCCTATACGCATTTTTTTTAATAAAATACAAATCTAGGTGTCACATTTGAAGGATCCTATTCATATCTAGTTTGATTAATATATTTAATTAAATAATCTGGTATTTTTGTTATTTGATATCTATGTACCTTTAATCTCGAGAAGTCTTTTTAGGCATACGATTTTTTTATCGGAGAAAATATTTTGATAAAGTTGTTAAAATAAAATCGTCTTTATAATTCCTATTTAAATATAGTAACAGTAGTAAAGGTTATGGAGATTGATTGGGCGTAGACAGCCAAATCTCTCTATAACGAGGGCCACTGCTATAATTCAGTGAGAGAGCATAACCTGTTACATCTGGAGTTCGGGTCTTTGACTTACTATATCATTTCAAAACATTTCCTTCTAACAAGATTTGAATGCATTCACTGTTTCTGATGGTAGAGCATGGGTGATGAGTTTCATGCCTGCTATCCAGTTTTATCAAATACTAGTTTTCATACATCAGTTAACACATCCAAATAATTACTTATATATATATATATATATATATATATATATATATATATATATATTATTGTACGTAAAATGAAATATAAGTTGAAATATTAATCAACATTTAACTACAATATAACAACATATATATGAATAATTATTCTCTTTAACATATTACAAACGATTCATTTATTTTCAATTTGTTACTATTTTTCTTTACGATGTTTGGTTACTAATTCTTTTTTATAACAGTACAACATAACAAATTATAAAAAGTTAACGATAATATTTAACGTTACTTGAAAAAATATTATTTTATCTAGAATGTAAATTAAAATTGTAATAATTACTGACAACAAAAGTAATAAATTTTGTAATATTGCTATTAACAAGAATCATTGGTATTATATATATATATATATATATATATATATATATATATATATATATATATAATTGCATTCTCAGTTATTGACTGAGCTATTAATCTCGACCGAGTTTGAAAAGCCGACGAAGTGATTGTTTACACCTGCAAGTAGCAAATGAATAGACTATTTTAATAGAGCTCGACCTCAGTTCAAACAAGTCTAGCACATTTATGTAAACATGGTTGAAGTTGATGTGGTTTTACTATACTACATATTACAGTATAGAAAATAAATTATTCGTAATTATACGTGTATTTTTAAAATAATGAACGTAAGCTTTAAAAAATAATAAAATCAACTAAATGAAGTGTCAAAAGTTTAATAAAAATCTTTTTAGATATGAATTATTTCTTAAACCTGTTTTGAGCAATTTTTTACAAACTAGTTTTAATGCTAAATTAAGTGGGTATTTTGATTTTATATGTAATTAGAATGTAATTTAAATTTCGAACGTTTTAATTTATTATATACATATTTTTTTTATTAGTCACATTGTTTTTTTAGATGAACTTGACAGAATGGATCAAATCTATCAGTTCTAGTTTTTGAGATATTTATACATTTTTAAAGTGAAAAATTAAGTTGCACCCAAAAACAGTTATTATTCAATTTTCATTGAATAAGAATACGTTTTTTAAACAAATAATTGAACGAAATAACTTTTTCAATATTTCAAAAATGAAAAAAAATCATCAGAAGGAATTGGATTTGAAAGATGTTGGGTTGGTTGAAGTAAAAAATTTTGAGATAGGCCTTCAATCATCAATAGATAGAGATAAACTGTATATGATGATAAATAATTTATATTGACAGTAGAAGTATTTAAAACTCTTAATTGGAATAAAAGTAAAGAGCAAAAAAACATATTAATGAAATAAAACTATTTTCAATAATTTTAATCGAGAATTAGAAAAAAATCATCATTAAATTTGAACATTTAGTTAAACTAACCTAATATTTCTATAAAATGTTTGATCTTTCACAAGTGGTGATTGATCAAACATTTATTTAGTTGTTTCAAAGTACAATAAATTATTATTTCTTTGTGAGTAATGTTTATAGAGACTCTCTTTTTAAAACTTTTAAGTAAGAGCATTTTATAGAAGTCAATATATATTCATATTAATCAACTAGTTCATTAATGTGAACTTAATAAGTATAGAGACCTATAGATTTTTATGTTTTGTATCTTTAAGTTACATCTAACATTTTATATACAGCTATGTGACACACTAGTAGGTCATATTTATATGACGGTGTATGACTAGGTGACTCATTGGTATGTCACGACTTGTATGTTTGATTAATTTAGATAGATATATGAATTTAAGTAAATGTATATGCGAACTTTCTCAAAGAATTCAGTTGGACAAAACTAATTGCACATGAATAAATTATAATTAAATTATCTAGCATTGAACCATAGTTAGGTACAGAAAACTATGTATTGATATATTTATATATATATATATATATATATATATATATATATATATATATTTATGTATATATATATGTGTGTGTGTATGTGTGTAATTTAAAAATAAAAATAAATGTAAAAATAGTAAAATAATATATAGAATAAAAATGTATTGTATACAATACATAGAAAAATTAATATAAATTAGTAGTATTCACATTTTTTTCTTTAGCAGTAAAATTAATTTTTTAAAAAAATATTTTTGTTAAAAAATATTTTTTTCAAGTTTTGTAGTGTATTTTTTGGAATTAGTATGAAATGTTTAAAGTCAATGGTTTATTAATTCTTTATAAAATGAAAAAAAAAACAGTTTTTCACCTTAAAGTATCGTTAATGATAAGAAAATAATTTTATTACCCTTAAAAATACTAATCTTACCTGATAACCATTAGATTTGATTATTATTGTCATTTTAAAAATTGAGTATTTTTTTACCAAATTCAAATAGTGTTAATTAAGCTGAAATATTATTTATTTTCTATTTTTTTAAAATGTATTTATTCTTTTAATTTCTTTAAATTACAGTTTATGAAATTAATAGCATATGCAAATAATTTTTACTATTAAAAGTTTCATTTTTAAAAAATGTTTCATATATTTTATTAAATAAGTTTTTTATGCGTTTTACAAATATTCGAGAAGTAAGAGAATTTGATAGAAAATATATTTTAATATAATTTATTGCAAGATGAATACAAAAATTCATATTTTATTTTATCAGCAGGAAATAAAAAACAAGAATTTTAGTTACAACGTTATTTATATTTAAATCAATTTATTACTAATTATTATTCTTGTAAAAATTAACATTAAATGAAAGGAAATGTAATTTTCTTAAATAATAATACTTAATATTATTGTTAGTTATTTTAGTTTGAATAACAACCATTAATCATTAACAGTTCTTATTGATGGAGAAAAAACATAAACCTCTATTAGAAAAATAATTCATAGATATTAAACATTTTTTTTTAATAAAATATATATTTAAAATATTAAATAATTTCGAATATAAGATAGAAATTCTAAAATATAACCACCTTTGTAGTATTTATGCTCATATATTATATTAAAAAATATTTCTTCAATTTATATGATAATTGATCTATGAATTTTCTTGAATTAAAAATTTTTGAATTATTCATAATGATAATTTAGACTTTAGAGATAAAAAATATAGGGAAATATAAAAAATATAGCCTAATGTGTTTATATAATTTTATAAAAATGTGGTTTCTAGAGATTTAATAGTGTTCTTTTTTGAAGTCATTTATAATCTAAAAAATATTTATATATATATATATATATATATATATATATATATATATATATACGAGGGTCGTTTGATAAATATGGTAAATTTAAAAATTTATGAAAAATTTAAAAATTTATTAAATTTTAAAATTTTATGGTATTTTTTTACCATACTTATCAAACGACCCTCGTATAATCTGAAGACTTTAACTTATCCTTATTTAAAGTCACATTTAATAAACAAACAAGACACCCAAGGTAATAATAACGAGTTATGTACATAAAATATACCTTTAACACCCTCTAAACTATTATATATTACATTTAATATACAAAGTATTATCAGCAAGTAATCCCTTGTAAAATATAATATATAAGGAAATAATTTCCCAAGGAACGCACCCACATAAAGTACAAGCAGCTACTGTATAATATATGACTGCACGTTGACATCAAACTATTGTGAGTAGTAAATCATTTGCTTGGCATAATAGAAACTACATCTACTTGTTAAATTATCATACATTTAGAAATGTTTCTCACTTGGTGGCGATAAATCTATCCCTCTTACTATATTACAGTAGGTTTATTAACGAACCAAAAAAATATAGTCCACAGTTATTTCTGAACATAATGAATGACTTGTATATTTAAATATTTTTTTTCCACTTTATAATCCATTATCTGTTTAAGTACTTTATTCACATTTACTTTCATTGCTGAATGCTTAATGAATTTAATTTAATACACTTAAACACATTGCGGCTATTTAATGGTTGATAAAAATATAAAATATTTTTTTTGAATAATTTATCTCAATGAACAAGATTGGGTTTATAAAGATTTCGGTTGTGATTTTAAAAGAATAATTTGAATATAATGGTATTTTAGATTATAAATACTTCTTTAGTCTATATTACTTATATATATATATATATATATATATAGTTGGTTATAAAAATATTTCTTCACCTTATATATCTAATTAATATAACACTATAAACTAATTTAATAATAAAATATAACTAATATTCGTACTGTTACTTAGGAGTATTTTTAAAATATCAATTTTTGAAAATAATTTACCATTAACAATTTAGTTTACTATATAATTTTTAAGGTAGTAATTCTTCTAAAAAAAATGCAATAAAAGGTGAATAGTACCAACGTTGAGATTGGTATTACTCACTCCTCATACCCCAAAAATGCTTACTGGAATTATACATAGAAAAATAGAACAAAACAAGAACATTTTTTTTAATAGAGAATGAGTTTTATTTTAGAAAAGGAGTGAACAAAAAAGAGCTAATTTTTGCACTGAAATTCAAGAAAATATACATAGCTTTCGTATACATAAAAAAATCGTTTGGTAATGAAGACTAGAATGTGATGTTCCACATATCATAGCTGATGTTCCACATGCTCAAGAAAGTAGGAAGAAGTTAAAAAGATTTAAAACTGGTCTTCAGCTTATATAGGGGTTTTCAATAAGAATATTAGAACTTTGGCGGCTGGTGGCAGCCATGTTTGAATTTTTTTAAGCTCATTTTGACATTTCAACTCAGTATAATTTGGCAAATTATCATGGCATGTTTAACACTTCAATTGGCCACCAATATCATGTGATCTAACTCCATTAGATTATTTTCTGTGGGGTTATGTGAAATCATTGGTTTATAATAATAAACCAAAAACTACAGAAGCATTCAAAATAAAAATTAAACATGTAATTCTTGAAATTGGACCACAATTATGTGAAAGAGTCGAATACACTATGTCAAGTGAAGTCGTGTTGGTCATATAATGAATTTGTATTCCAACATTAATGCCATAGAATCTGCTTAAAAATAAAAAAAATAACTAATTAATCAATTTATTTCTGTTTTATTTCCATTTTATATTGGAAAACTCTGTGCAAGAGTGAAAATTCTGTTGTTAAATATGGCAACATTTAAAAATAAATAAAAATCAAGAAAAATGTATGATGAAGATGTATTTCTTCACTAATCATTTTCTATGTATATATACAAGAGGTAGTGTATAGTGCTGAAAATAAGTGTTAAAATACAAGGTTTGAAGGTAAATGTATTTGGATTTACTGATGATACCGCTGACTGAGAGTAAAGAAGATTTATAAAAAATATTGAATGAATTGAAAATAATTATATCCATTCCTTTTTTTAAGATCTACAAAAACAAGACTTAAATTATTAATTAGTACTAGACAGGGACACGAAATCGAACTCTTGAAAGTGACACTGAGCAATTAGATATTGAAGGAAGTAAATGAATTTATGTACCTAAGAAGTAAAATAATTGAAAAGTTATAAACAATAAAGAAATTATCAACATGATTAATCACACAGAAATACTTTTAATAGAAATAAAACCTAGATATTAATCTTTTACACAAATGAATTACTACCCTTAACTCCATTAGATACTAGAAAGTGTTTAATAATTACTTATTGTTTAAAACAACAATAAGTTAATGCACATTTCGATAGCTATACCATCATCGTCAGAGCATTGTATTTTAATAGATATTTCTATTCGTTATATTTTCCTTTTTTTATTTTCTCTTTAGAAGTTGTCTGTGTTATTCCTTAAACAAAGATATAGTGTTATCCAAATGTGATACCTGGATTTGTGTTTTATTAAAAAGAAACTATACACATGTCTTCCTATACACCACCCTATACACATATTTTTTTCAATAAAATACAAATATAGGCGTCACATTTGGATGCCCTATATTTGGTTTTATCTATGTTAATCTCAAGATTCCATTTTTTATATTTCTCTTTTAATTTTATTTTTCATTTATAGAATTATATAATAAGAACAGGAGAAATGGTTAATTTTATAAAGAATTTTATCAGAATCAGAAAGTAGTCAAAAAAGTGGTTATAGATATAAAAACCAAAATATGGGCTAGACAGTGTGAATAAATTGACAGATACATTGGTGATATAAAAACTACAGAGATGTAGAAATTCATCAAGAGGATAAAAAATGTCAAAATGAACGAGTTTTATTGAAATATATACCCCTAGAAAAATATAAAATAATATGAAAAATTATTAAACAAGGAAAAGTTGGAATTCAAAGATACTTTAAATGTATGATTAATTTAAATTATAAAAATTTAAAAAATAGACTCATCTTATCTAAAAATATTAACATTATTTTTTTTAACTGTGTGATAATATTTCTTTCATGAATAGGTGTGTGTGTGCATATGTGCATGCATTTAAAGTGAATGAATAAAACGACAAATAAATTCTATTTAATTTACTTACTTAAATATGTCAGTAGTGGTGTAGAAACATTATATATATATATATATATATATATATATATATATATATATATATATGTATTTATTTATTTTACTATGAAGTCATAGCATGTAGATCTGTATCTATTGTGTACTACATACTAGTATATCATATTTCCGTGAGTAGTTTAATTGTCTATTTTACATATTACTACATTAACCCATACTACTATTTCTTAAAACAGCCAGGGGCCAATGGACTCATCTTACATTTTAAGGGTGTTTGGTCTAGATGAATATATATATATATATATATATATATATATATATATATATATATCCTAATTCTTTCATCAATCCAATTATCATTAGACTAAAACTATGAATGACATAATAACGAAACACTTTTAATAATTTACTGTCTAATTGAGCTGTCGAGAACAGTTAATATTCCGTTATTTATAGGATCATGTATGACTGACATGTAATTAAACCATATTTAAATACTCTTGTTAAAAAAGAACGATTTTCTCATTAAACTAAAGATGCAATTCATTTGTGATTATTTGAAACATATTTCATTATTAATTGTGTTTAGTGTAGAAATGTAATTTTGTTAATATTAAGAAATATATGTTATATATATATATATATATATATATATATATATATATATATATATATATATATATTGTATATAAAAGTTAATTATATAGGTGATAATAAGCCAAATTGAGTGATAATATAATTATAGTATAAATATGTATTTATTTCAAATATCAACTTTCATCATTGTAACATAATTACAACATAATATAATTTTTTACATTAAATGATAGTAATTTGATTTGATTTAATTATATACATGCAACGATATTTCAACAAATGTTAAATAAATTTTGTAATTATTTCGTAAGTACTATAAATAAACTCGAAAACTATGTAATTTTCATTAACAGAGATGAATAATTGAAACAGATATGTTTATGGATTTGTTGTGATTTAATTAGTTTATGTTTAATAAATTGCTGTTTTAATTTTTAATAAAAAACTATTGATTTGAAAAATATTTGTTTGTTTTTATAATTTTTTTTCAATTTAAGTGCACAAACGTAAAAATATCAATTTGATAAATATGATTAGTAGCTGATAGTAAAATACATAATGTATGAGGAAAAAATGTTTACTATTTTAATAACTATGAATCATAGAAATAATACGAGTAACATAAATCTACTTTTATAGTTTAATCTAATAATTGTTTTTATAATTAGTAAAGTGATAAAAATGAAAAATAATGAATTATATTTAATAATGAAACAATATGTTTTTTGATACAAAAAACTTATCCAGTTTCTCTGAGATGCGAAGAAACAATAGTTGTGAAAGTTTTTATAAGTTTGAGAAATTTACAGTATTCAATGAAAAATAAGCTAAATAGAAAATTACGGAAAATTATAATTATAGATCATAATTGTTTGTGTCTTTAATAGATTTAAACATTTTATTCTACGAAATGATCTATGTATATCAAGAAATAGAATTGAATATCAAAATAATATTTTCTTATTAATTAAATTATAAATGGTGAAAAATTAGCCAATAAAAATTCTAAATTTAAAATAAAACTAATAAATAATCAATCTATAAATTGTTTTTCTATACATTTTTGACTAAATCATTGATGATAGATGTAAAGTAGTATTAATATTCAATGATTTATGAGAGTATGTAGAGTAATAATAATATTAAGTAATCTCAATCATAGGTTTTACGAATTTTCTGAATATTTCTAACCAGGTGTAAATTTATTTGTTAGTATGATTTTCAAGAGTGGTTGATAAAAGTATTTTTCCTAAATTGATAAAATAAAAATATATTTCAGAAAATATCTCTTCAAACCCCTCAATCAATTTTTAAAGTTTATAGAATTTCAATCATAAAAAGTCACACAATAAAAATTCAGTCTATTAATTGAATTATTTATTATTTTAACGTTTTACGACGTTTTTGACTTTTTCAACCATTGTTGAAAAAGTCAAAAATGGCACATGGATTCAAACTTAATGTAACATAGAAATAAAAAAAGTTATTTTGAAAATATAAACTTGAATATACACTTAAATTATATTGAAATTTTGAAATATTTTTGTTCAAAATTGTTTTCTTCAATGTATATTAAAAGATTACTATGTATAATTAATTTATTTTATTAAAATATATTAAATTCAAAAGGTTCATTTTTAGACAAATAAATTATCAACTCAATACCATAAGATGTTCAAAAAGTGTTCAATAAATATTTTATTATTCACTTTTTTTTGTTTATAAACTGATAAATATTCTTATGGAAATACTATCATTATCAAAACACTGCATTATTCAATTTTCATTTATATGAAAGTAAATTTGCCAGTTTCAAAATAAATATTCCAAATGATTTTTGAAATTAATGAACGAAAATACAATCTACTTATTTACTATAAAGACTATGATATCATTACTGGAATAACCAAATATATTTTATATTTATACATTTTTATATATCAATGTCTAAAAAACATTTTTATTGTTTCTAATTCTAATACTTCCTCGAAATCTAACAACTAAAAATAACTTATAACAAATTGTTTTTATATTTTTATTCGACTACAAACAAATGTTATTAATTAATCAACTCACAAGTGATAATCAATTTTAAAAAGACATATCTTATGTTTAAAGAATTAATCGTATATTAGAGGTAGTACAAATAATTATACTTTATTTCTTTTAATCGTGATGCACGTGAATTCACAATATTTCATGCGTTCTTATAGTTCTTTTCAGCTACAACGTTTTAAATAATTCTTTTTCGTCGCAATTACTTTTTCTCAACACGTCTATTTAACGTCAACTATTAGCTTTATCCATAAATCATTAACATGCTGTCATTTTTTTCTATGTCGATTAAAATACAATAAATCATTTTGGTGAGAAAAATTTAGTATTTAATAAAATATTAATAAATTAGTATTAAAATTTATTATTTTAAAATTAAAACGAAACGTATTTTTAGAGTAATTATTACATTATTAGGAAAACAGCACAAAAATTACAAATTGTTAATTACAAGAAATTGAGGATTTGTTAAATGTTTGATATATTTGATTAGTAACATAACTGTAAAGAAAAAATAGAATTATATACTAAAATAAAAACTGTTTTATGTCAAAATAAAAATAAAATACAATTTTGTGTTCGAAAATGAATAGTGTTTGTTAATTAACATTTTAAATTACCTAAATAAAATCATACTTTTGATTAGCTCAGACTTAATTTGAAACAAGTACCATTGACGAAATTAATCTATTTTCAGTGAACGAGTTTTTTAAATAACAAAATTATTTATTTTTTAACAGTTTGTAGGTTCATCGAACTATTGTAATATTATCAACAATTACTGAAGTAGTTTGGATTGTTTGGTGTAATGTAACAGAAAGCAATTTAAGAATTATGCTACCATGTTTGCCATATATGGTGGTAAATTTGTTTTACAGGAATGCTTGAGAATTGTTTTTTTTCGAAGTTCTCTTGTATTTTATATTTTTTATTTAATGCATGAAGTAAATTGACTATATGTGTTCTAAAATGTTATATAAGAGTTTGGTAAAATGGGTATTTTAAAATGAACTATTTTTTTAAAAAATGTAAAAATATAAAAAAATATTTTTTCATTTTTAATAATAATTGCTGTATAATATATATATATATATATATATATATATATATATATTAGGCCAATCTCACTACTTTCCTCCATATATAAAACATTCAGCAAAGTATTAGTAAAAAGATTGGAAAAAGAACTAGATGGTCAACAGGCAAGCTTCAGATCAAATTTCAGTACAACAGACCACCTGCATACCTTACAACAGATACAAGAAAAATACAACGAATACGAGCAACCCCTATGTTTGGCTTTTGTAGATTTTGAAAAGGCGTTCGATTCGGTCAGTACGTCATCAATTTTCTCATCTCTAAAAGAGAAAGGAATTAATAAAAGATACGTGGATTTGTTGAAGGAAATATATAAAAGTTCATCAGCGTAAATTAAAATACACGACCTATCAGACAAAATAAAAATAGAGAAAGGAGTTAGACAAGAAGACAGTTTATCACCAAAAATATTTAATGCAATTTTAGAAGATATCATAAGAGATGCAAATTTTGAAAATAAAGGAATCAAAGTAAACGGAGAATATTTGTCACATCTAAGATTTGCGGATGACATACTACTTATAAGTGAAAAACCGGAAAAATTACAAACATTACTCGAAATTCTCTTAGAAAAAAGCCGAAAAGTAGGGTTAAAAATAAATACGAAAAAAACTAAGGTCATGTTCAATAATCTCGCTGAAAGAAGTAAAATACAATTAGAGAATCAGTACTTGGAACAAGTGGACGAAATAAAATACCTAGGGAAAACTATAAGATACGACGGTGATTTATGGCCAGAAATCAAAACGAGAATCAGAGCTACATGGGCAACATTTGGGAGACTAAATAGTATAATGAAAAGCAATATACCAATCAGCTTAAAAAGAAAGGCATATAACCAATGTGTACTACTGGCCTGTACGTATGGAGCAGAAACTTGGACTTTAAACGTAAGAATGAAACAGAAACTGTTAACTGCCCAGAGAAGCATGGAAAGAATAATGTTAGGAATTTCTAAATTGGACCGAAAAACAAACAAATAAATAGATAAGAGGAAAAACAAAAGTAATTAATATAATAGAGCAAGTTAAATCGTTGAAATGGACATGGGCAGGACATGTAGCGAGAAAAAAGGACAACAGATGGACGAAGATTGTTACGGAATGGAGACCAAGAGATAAAAAGAGACCTAAAGGAAGACCATATCAAAGATGGAGAGATGAAATTGTGAAGTATTGCGGAGGCCAAGGTTGGATGAGATTGGCCAGCGACAGGAAAGAATGGAAGAGGCTCGGAAAACTCTTCTTATTTTAATTATGACATTCGACGACGTTTTCGCCTAGCAGTGGGCTGATGTGGACTATTAGTAGTAGTATTAGTAGTGTATATATATATATATATATATATATATATATATATATATATATATATATATATATATACGAGTATATAATAAGTTTGGGAAAAAGTAATTTTATAAATTGAAACGAAATTAAAACATATTTTTTAAATTGTTCATAAATCTTTTATTCAACCAAATATGTGCCATTTTTATTTGTGATCTTCTGCCATTTTTGAGTAGAACCATTATTCCATTAGTGTAGAATTTCTAGGGTTTTTGTCAAAAAAAAAAACAGAGACAAGTTAATTTTTCAGATCTCTATTGAAACCAAGTTTCCTCCATTAAAGAAGTTCTGCAATGACCGAAACAAATAGTGTCAGACTACTATTTGTTTAGGTTATGTATATATATATATATATATATATATATATATATATATATATATATAGAGAGAGAGAGAGAGAGAGAGAGAGAGAGAAATAGATAAACTATAGGTGACCTAAATAAGATAGAAGGATAATGAAGAATAGTAAATGATAATAAGCAAGTAAAAAATGTCTAAATCCTTTGATATCATTTAGATCAACTATATAAACTACATTTTTTTTTAAAAAAAACATTGTCAATTTTATATTTCTTTTTTTCATTTTTGAGTAGATAAATTTAAATAATTATTTTGTTAATGATACATATAATTATATGACGTGAACTGTTATTAATTAATTAATTCATATTTTTATATTTTTATTAATAAAAATGTTTTCATAAATACAAATGTATTTTTAATTAAATATACTTAGTCATAAGTTACTAATAAATATATAAATATGAAAAAGATGTATAAGAAAAAAAATTAAATTATTTAAAATGGAGTATTTTGAAGTTTATTTTTAATTATTATATTCAGTATGTTTTAAGATATTTCTCCATGAATTAGTTTCAAAAACGAAACATTTATCATGTTTATATAAAATTTTTTATATCGGTTCATCGAAGAAACATGTCGTTAATTTATATTCGTAGATAATATTTTATTATTGCACTAATCTTCGTGTCTAATGAACGATAAACACTGATATTGTTTATGAGACTTTAAAGAAGTTACGGTTGATTATTTACTACAAAAAAAAAAACGAGATTTACTCATTTCTGGATTTATTTTAGTTTATGACAACTCAATCATAGTGTAATGCCATTTTTGCTCACTGATAAGAGTGAGCAAAAGTCAACAAGCCAATGACCAAACACGACTTTGATATATATGCACTGACCAAAGATTAATGATACATATATACATATATAAAGATGTTTTTTTAATCGTGATAGAATTTTAAAATGAATCCTTATCGAAAGTTCTATCACGCTTAAAAACCTATATATGTATATACAAGATGGCCCAAATGAAACTCAAAAATGTAAACTGGGACTGAAGGGTATTTTTCATTTTTATTTGAGCCATTCTATATATATATATATATAGATAGATAGATATAATATACATATATATATATATATATATATATATATATATATATATATATATATATATATATATATATATATATATATAATATATATATATATATATATATATATATATATATATATATATATATATAATATATATATATATATATATATATATATATATATATATAATATAATATATATATATATATATATATATATATATATATATATAGGTTCATCCAAATGTGACGCCTAGATTTGTGTTTTATTAAAAAGAATTTATACACATGTTTATTTTTTTTATTTTCTAGCCATTACTTTTGGATGACCCAATATATATTTATATATAAATGTTATAATTTATATTTAATAATCTACAATATAAGGATTATACGTATTTTGAATTCTACTCATTAATTAGAAATATGTTAACAGAATTGTTACTACATTCATTACAAATTTTATTGGAAAAAATAAAAAATATATTTTATTTCTACTTGGAATTTCACATATATATATATATATATATATATATATATATATATATATATATTGAAGTGTAATTTATCGATACCTCGCTAATAGCTCAATTACATGCTATCAGTAAAAATGCAGCTGTTTGTATTATGTTCGACATTTTTTTACATTTCTTTTCTGGTACATGGACACATGGTAGAAGTAAATAAGCTTTCTCGACAGATAAAAACATAAATATTTATTCAACATTAATATCATGCGTACAATTATCATGTACCTACTAAGGAAACTTGTTTTTATAGCTAGAACTGTTCATATAACTATTTGTGTTGTAATTAGTTTTGTTTTAATTCAAATAGTAGATGTGATTAAGTTATTTAAATTCTCAGGACTACTCAAGCACATAATAGAAAAAAATCCAATTAGTATTATTCAATTTTTACTGTTTTTGCTGATGTTCTCGATTTTCGTTTCAACTAATTATTAGTGTTTTGTGTAATCAATCGATTGGAAATATTTTCAATTAAAAATTTGAATTCGAAAATGTTTATCATATGAATTTTTATAGAAGTTTTATCTTAAATTGAAAATTTCAACAAATATGGTTTTTAAGCAAAGAATTTTTTTTAAAATAGTATATATATATATATATATATATATATATATATATATAAATTATATGTTATAATAAATAAATAATATTAAATGACATTTTTAAAAATTAAAAACACTATTATCTAGCATATATTTATATTTATCTATCTTTCTCTCTCTCTCTCTCTCTCTCTCTCTCTATATATATATATATATATATATATATATATATATATATATATAAATAATTCTAGAAAATTTTTATTGATTGCAACATTCAGAAATTATATTTATTAAAAGAAACAGAAAAAATAATTTATTTAGTTTTAATATCATTTTCACACTGTCAGTAATATTAAAGAATTATAAAAGATTTTTTTTAAAAAAATACTCATAATTATTTAACTTTTTTAATTAAATCCGTTCTTATTGTTTGTATATCGTTTGAAATTATGGTTTGAATAAGTTACATTAAATTACGTTTTTTTTAAGTTTGTATTAATATATTTTTAATCTATCTAGAAATGTAAAAAATATGATATAATAAACACATATTTCAAAAACAAACATTAAAACATTGAATTAATAATATTATTATTGAAATAATTTTTGTGTGAGTTATATAGAGTTATCCAAATGTAACGCCTAGATTTGTGTTTTATTAAAAAAAAAACATGTTTATAGAGTGGTGTATAGCAGTGATGGTGAACTTTTTGAGCTCGGCGTGTCAAAATTTTGAAAAACCCTAACTTAACTCTGGTGTCGTGTCACATATAGAAATATTCATAATTTTTTGATATTTGCAACTATAATAAAAAAAGATTTATATCTTTGATATTTATTTTATATATTTAAATGCTATTTAACATAGAAAAATCAACCAAAAAATATGTATAAAATGAACAAAAACAGAAAAACAATGTACATTTAGGAAAAAATAATAATAAAAACAATGATAATCAAATGGTACGAAAACTAGAAATTAGTGACTTATATTTGAACTAGAAATTAGACAAATATTTGAATTATGTATTTTTTGTCTCTGTCGATGCGTGTCACCCAAAATGAGTTCGCGTGTCATAGGTTCGCCATCACAGGTGTATAGAAAAACATGTGTATAATTTTTTTTTTGTTTCTTTTTAATAAAACACCAATCTAGGCGTCACATTTGGATGACACTATATTATATTGCATAGAAATCAGAGTAGGGCATTATCCGACTAAATTTTCATCTAATTAAAAATATGATTAAAAATTTAGTCATAATTTCTTAGTCTTGAAAATGATTATAATTCTAATGACTAAATTTTCATCCTACTAAAAAAATAATCATGTCACTGTAGCTGTTTTTTTTAATTCAAAAATTAATTAGATAAAATTTAGTGGAATAAAATAGTATCAAATACTTTGATAGAAATAATAAATTTATATCAAGTAAATATATTGTTAAAAAATAAACTCATTTTGAAATAAAATATTTTATCATTCTTATCTTTATATTTGTATGTATTATGTGGAAAAAATATTCAATTACTTAATTTAATCCATTTTATAAAATTTAGCCAAAGAAACGTACATACTGTTAACCTTTCACATTCAGTACAATATTTAATCTTATTAAATAGTTTGTGAAGTTGAACTACATATAGATATATAATTTATTGTATAATCAGTTTACAACGTCTGTCGATATTGACTGATGTCCACTCATCAGACAATATTACAGTGCCTTGTGACCGTTATATTTTCACAAGATGAGGTTACCTAACAGTCCATTCTCAATCATCAACTTGTGGCATTCTGTTCGAGAATCTTAATGCAATCTCTCATATGATAAACAGTGATATATGTGCCATTATCCTATCGGTTGGTTGAGATGAATTTTCCTGGAATAAATGATATTGTTTTTATGTGTTATAATAAAGAAATTTATTTAGTTAAATTTGTAGTGAATTTGTAATGTGAAAACGTGTTGTTATCAGTTGGTACACTTTTATTTGATTTTAGTCGATTAGTATAGGCCAGGTAATGAACATTTGTGTTCTTGTGTATATTAATATACACATACTCAAAAATTGTAATCAAAGATTAGTAAATGAAATTTTGTGAGGATTTGAGTATATAGATGATACTTTTTTGCATTATGTAAGTGGAATATATATATATATATAGGTATATACATATAGGTGTCTTTTTTAGGAATGATAGAACTTTAAATTGAATCCCTATCGAAAATTCTACCTAACCTAAAAACATTTTTCTCATATCTTTATATATACATACACAAACAAATATGTATATATATATATATATATATATATATATATATATATACAGGAGTTTTTAGGTTAGATAGAACTTTCTATAAGGATGAAATTTAAAGTTTTATCACGCTTGAAAAATATCATATATATATATATATACAAATAAACAATTATGTTATATGAAGTTAAGTTTTCATTTTTATGAACTTAAAAATTAGTTTTATTTATGATTGTTATTTATAATTTTTGTAAACAAGATATTTAAACATTAATATTTTTTCATGATATTTATTATATACCAGGACAAACCATCCGTACATTTACTTGCTTATTATCATTTATTCTTCATTACTATCGTTCAGTTTTAGTTAGGTCATCATATTATATATATATATATATATATATATATATATATATATATATATATATATATATATATATATATTAGGTTCAATTGTTAATATATTTTCAATGAGACTTGTAAATAATTCATATTATTTTATTACAGAACGACGATGACAATAATATGAATGAAGATGATGGGGAAGACGATACTGACCTAGATACAGACGACGATTCCGAATTTCAAGCAGAAGAACCAACACACCGAACAACTACTTCGGGATCATTCACTGATTATAAATGGCAACATTATGGAACAAGAGAAAAAGTTACAGAAATGCGAAATCGTAAACTTCAACCGGATGAGAGACGTAAGTTGACATTTGTACACTTAATTTCAATATATCGTAATATGTGTAAAATTTATATTTGTGTGTGTATGTATATATATAAATAATATATATATATATATATATATATATATATATATATAATGAATAAAGGGGATGAAGAATAAGAAAATGTGTTTGTATGAAATGGAAGTAATATGTATCAATCACTGGAATTGGAAAGTTATGTAGGAGACTTTTACCCATCACTGGGTAGATAGATGTTGATAACTATAACATATATTTGTGTATATATAAAGGATCATCCAAATATAATGTCTAGATTTGTGTTTTATTAAAAAATATGTGTATAGGATAACGTGTAGTTTCTTATGTTTCTTTTTAATAAAACATAAATCTAGGCGTCACATTTGGATGACTATGTATGTATATATATATATAATGTATAATCAGTATATATATATATAATACGTAATACGCATAACTATTTAGTTGGACACAGTACAAACCAAATTTTCTTTCATGTGTCATATTTGAAATTATAATTACTACGTAAGAATTAGTATTACTGTTTGAGTGTTATAATTACTGTTCGAAAATTAATAATTTGATAAAAAATGTGACATTTATTATTTTTTACCTTTTTTTCAATGTCATTTTTTAATGCCATCTATTTGTTTCAAATAAAAATAATACGCATTTGAGAATAAAATATAAATATACGATCTTAAATAGATATTTAAATTTACTTAGATAGTTTTTTCGCATGTAAATTTATTTAATAAAAAGTGTTAGGAATAATAAGTAAAGTATAAATAAGTAAGTGTTAGGAATAATAATTACTTATTTAAAAATTAATTAATAAAATTATTATTCAAATTTTATTTTAAAATAGTGCACTGAGGAAGACACTTATTCGAAAATATTGGAATGAAAATTATTCTAAGACTAAAATTAAATTAGGTTGTGAAAAATGCAGTTAAAATTCAAGAGAGAACCTTTAATGCTATTTGTTTATAAAAATATGTTACTTAGTTATTTAAACGAACATACATCTTTTCTAATTCTAAAATTATTTCTAAAATTTTCTTTTTTTGAAAATCTTTCTTTTTCAACATTTTTAAAGTGGGTACATAAATTGGTGTTTCATATTTATGAACTAATTAAAGTATATTGTATTAAATCGAATAAATATAAGGAATTTGTAACCTTGCTTATATATTTAATGCTTAAAATAGTTTTCAAAATCTGTTTGTCAATACAAGTGTTTTATTTATGCAGCAAAATCTATTTCACAATAATTGTTTGATTGTTGCATTTTCTTCCACTTTTCTTGTTATAACGCCAATTTTCAAATAGTTGTATATTTTTTTTAGAATATATTTACATGAATATTAAATATTTGTAATATAGATATTGTTTAGTGTTTTTGATAAATTATTTTGTTTATTATAAAATATTGTCATTAAAAAATAGATAATTGATTGTTTCATTCAACATTTTATTATATATATATATATATATATATATATATATATATATATATATATATATATATGTATATATTCAGTAGATTATATTTATGATTGATAATAATAATATTTTTGATAATAATCTTTATGATTCTTTGCAAATATAGGAAGTACTATTTATTTTCATACAGTGTTCAAAAAAATGTAAAAGTACTATCAAAAATAAATATAGAAGGTCATATAAATGTGACGTCTACATTTGTGTTTTATTAAAAATAAACATATGTATAGAGTGGTGTAAGGGGAAACATGTGTATAGTTTCTTTGTAATAAAACACAAATCTATACGTTACATTTGGATGACCTTAGGTATGTATGTATATATATATATATATATATATATATATATATATATATATATATATATATATATATATATATATATATTGTGTATGTAAAATGCTATAAAATATACAACTTACTAATATTTTTCTAATTAATGTTGCATGTTCAAAAAATAATGACAAAAATTATTTAATATCCGTTCTATGTGTAATAACCAATAATCTAGTCTCATAAATTTTAAATAAATTATTTCAGTGATAAAAAAGGTTTTTTTTATTTTAAAAATCGAGTCTATTGAACTTGTTTTTCAGTCTTAATTTATGTTAATAACTCACACGCATACACACACATTCATATAGATATATATATATATTTAAATTTATATTTTACTTCTTACTATCACAACATTTTAACTAACACTATTAAAATACAAGTTACCATTATAAATTATTCGCAAGTTATTTTTCGCCGAATATCTTACATTATTATCACGTGCTCTTTTCTATTTTAACTTGTTGCTAAAATACCCAACCAGACAAACAGAACCACTATAGTCTGACCTCAATACCTTTAATTTGAACTCATTTGTTTAATTTCGCGAATATGTATTTTTCAGCGTCAGTTTGTTATTTTTTTAAAAAAACGTGGAATTTCTTTAGTTATTTAATTTTAGCGATTTTTTTCCACACCGACCTAGAAATGTTTGAATCAGAAGAAGATAGTGATTTCTTAGATTGATTAATTAGGTGGCAAGTTGTAAATGTTTGTCGGGAGATGTTTTCTTCTCTATATACGGTTCCTTTTTTTATATCTTCACTGTAAATTTTACATATATTTATATATATATATATATATATATATATATATATATATATATATATATATAAATATATATATATATATATATATATATATATATATATATATATATATATATATATATATATATATATACACATATATATACACACGCACACATAAACATACATATAAATGATTATTGTTTTTTTAGATTCCATAGGGATTCAGTTTAAAGTTTTATTACCTTTAAAGAAACATTCTGTATATATATATATATATATATATATATATATATATATATAAAATTGACATGAACAAATAGTTGTATTTTGTATTCTTTTTTTAATATTCTTTTTAATATTGTGGAAAATTCCCTTCAGCACAAATAAATCTTTTATCCCAACATCATAACATTTTACAAAAGATTAATAATGACATATTGTTCACATTATTCCCTCATACACATTTATTTGATCTTATATCAATACTAGAAGGTTACATTATAAAATTTGAGATTATAAGAAAATAATATTTTATAATGAAATACTCTGAAAATGATTGAATAGTTATCGAAATGCATATCAACAAATATAGTAAGTGAGTAGTGATTATTGAACATAAAAAATTGTGATATTGAGATTAATAATTTATTTGTGATGAACTTTAGTTTTCTGCAGATTTTTAAATTAATTTATGACAATTGTAATTCTATCTTCTTTTTGTAATAATTGGTATTTATATGAGAATAGATAAAATGTTAGAAATTATTTATATTTTTAAAAAGTCTATTAAAATTTAACAAGGAGCTAAAAATAAATTTGAAAATAAAAATAGGTGTATCAAAGTTTGAGTTAATATATTTAGTTTGGTTGTAATTTTTAATTAATTTACATACACACACACACACATACATACATATATATATATATATATATATATATATATATATATATATAGCTTGTTAAAAAAGTACCGGGAATTGCTTATTTAAAAAACTTGTATTAAAAGAATTTTAATTTTTTGTGGTAATCAAAAAAATGTATATTTTTGCAATTGTAAAGAGTATATGTAAAAAGAATAAAAATGTAATAGCATTGCATAATTATTGAAAATCGAAAGTATTTCGATAATTTACCCTTGAACAATCATATGGGTGATGTATCATCCACGAGGATTTCATCCATTTTTTTCTTGAGTTCATATGAGGGTTGAAAAATTTGCTACACGACAAAAACAAATAGTGAATTAATCTTGATTTTTTAAAAATCACTTCTGATGATTTTGTAATAAAAAGAAACATTTAGAAACTATTTTTCTTTCATAATCTGGTGTAGTATTTTTACAATATTATTTTTTAAAATTAATTCAGTGTCTATTAATCTGTTTAGATTAATAATCGATGAATATAGTTCTCAAAGTTAAATACCAGAAAAATAGTATCAGTTTTTTAAAAAATATATATACATAAAATAAAAAAAAATAGTAAAGAAATTAAGACATTGCTTCCTAGTATAAACTATATGATTGATTAATGAATGTTAATGAACGCATTGAACTTGTAATAATGCATTCTGTTGCACACAATCTCGAACACAGCACAACTAGTGCATGTATTAAAAAAAAGAACTAATTGGTTATTTGACTTGTACTCCGTACGATACATTTAATGTGACTCTATAAATAAATATCAGTGTACAAATACTGGTAGTTAAACGTTTATGTAAATTGAGTAGGTATTCATATCTGTTCAGCTGTTACTGTCGTGCCAGACAGCGTGGAATTATTAGCAGACCATTGAACTAATAATAGATTTATGCATGTAACTGTGTATCATTAATCTTATTTACGTTAACAATAGCGACTACGTTGATTCGAGACAATAAACATATTGTTTTGTTATAAACATCTATCAAGGTCATTAGGAAAATTGTCGATTTAAATTGTCTTCATAAACGTCGAAGTGTTTAGATAAATTTCTTATGCATATTATGTTATTCAAATCGATACAGTGACATTGATATTATTTTATTGCTAGCTTAAATAGCCAATTACATATGCCCGTATATAACTAAGTACATATTCATAAATATATATATATATATATATATATATATATATATAAGATTTTCCAATAAGAATATTAAAACTTTGACAGCTGGTGGCAGCCATTTTTGAATTTTTTTAAGTTCATTTTGACAATTCAATTCAGTATAGTTTTGCAAATTATCATGGAACGTTTAATACTTTAACAATGCTCAGAAATTGTAAAAGGAACAAAAGTTTAATGAGTTTATTATTTCACAAAATGGACCCATCAATTGACCACTAAGATCATGTGATATAATTCCATTAGATCATTTTTTGTGGGGTTATGTAAAATCATTGATTTATGCTGATAAACCACAAACAACAGAAGCATTAAAAATAAACATTGAATGTATAATTCATGAAATTGGATCACAATTATGTGAAAGATTGACTAAAAATTGAACTAAACTAATGCACTGTCAAGCGAAATCGTGGTGGTCATATGAGTGAAATTGTATTCCATCGTTAATGCCATATAATATTCTTAAAAATAAAATAAATAAATAATTGATTATATCTTTTTTATTTTATTTCCATTGAAACCCCTGAAGTACTTATTGGAAAACTCTATATATACGAGTATATATCAGACAAAAAAAGACAAAGATATTTGATTGATGGCAGTGAAAAGTTTCAAAAAAATCTTTTATTCAATAGTAAAGAGAAAATGCTGTTGCTACTATTGTTCGTAATGATGATTTGTTCAAAATCAGCCTTTCTCCATCTACTGCTGGATGAAGATCTCTTACAAAATTTTCTACATCGACTAACTTAATGATAATTTCATTCTGAAGAATTTTTTTATATCTCTGTCTTATTTTCTATGAATTCTTTTTTGGATTTTTTCATATCAAGGTTTCCAAACAATAATTATCCCTGCCCATCAGTGTTTTTTTTCTTGCTTTATGATCACATCACTTCCATTTTAAACTTCTCATTCTTATTAAAATGTTTATAATTTTTGTTTCGATTCAAATAGTTAACTTTCTAATTCTCTTTATTATTTTTAATATGCATCTTTTCATGCATTTTTATATTGTCTGGAGTCGTCAAATTATTTTTGCATCCCTTATTGAACATAGGCAGGATATATTGATAAGAAAATATCTTTTGAACATAGAGGAATATGCAATATCGTAATAAAATAATTTCTTCCAAATTGACAGCATCCCTTTTTATTTTTTTGTGTTCACTGAATCTACTAATATTTTTTCAGTGGTAATGAATTGCAATGGATATACACAATTTTAAATTTCTTCTATTTCTAGATGATCTCTCTCTTTCTCTCTCTCTCTCTCTCTCTATATATATATATATATATATATATATATATATATCGTTTTTTAAGCCTGATAGAACTTTAAAGCTATCCCTATCTAAAATTCTATCTAATCTAAAAAATATACTATATACAGACATCACAAATATAAGAAAATATTTTGTAGCTGTATGAACTAGAATGGTATTTGATTACTCGCAGTGAAAAGTTTTGGGAAAAATCTTCATCAGGTATAGATAGAAGTTGTTCATGATGTTAATGATATAATCATGGATAAAATCCTTTACCAAATTTTTATTTCAACCAATCCAGTAGATTTCTCTTTTAGCCCCCACCGATAAATTTTCATATATCTTTGTTTCATTTTCCATAAATGTCTTTTTGGAGTTTTATATATCTAGGTTCTCAAATAATATTTTTTTGTATCCATCACTCGGTTTCTCTTTTTACTCTATAACCAGCTCAAGCTCATTTTCATTTTAAATTTCTTAATTTTGTTATAACATTCGTAATTTTTTTCCTGGCCCAATTGGTCCTTTTTCTAACTTTCCTTGTCATTCCTAATATGCATCTTTTCATGCTTTATTATGTTGTCTGGAGTCACTGAATTTTTTTTGTATCAGTTAGTAAGAATAGACAAAATGCATTAATAGGAATTTTTCTTTTTAAATATACAGAAATATGTGATAACAATATGATAATTTCTTTCAAACTGATAACATTTTTTTTTATTCTTTTATTTACTGCATATTTCAATATTCCTTAAGTGATAATGATTTGCTCTAAATATATACAATTTTTAACTTCTTCTATTTCTAGATGATTTATCTCTTTCTCTCTATTAATATATATATATATATATATATATATATATATATATATATATATATGCCTGCCTGCGTGTATAATTAAAAAAATATTATGTGTAATTACATTTTTATTGAGAAAATCAATATAAAAAATAAAGGAAGTTCATCTTACATTTTATAAACATATAAATTATGTTAAACGAATGTGATATATATATATATATATATATATATATATATGTGTGTGTGTGTGTGTGTTTGTTTACAAAAATTCAGATAAAACACACACACGTTCGTCTATGTTGATAAAACTTTACTAACAAGGTAATTATTTTGATATCCATTTCACAGTTAGTATGAAAACGAAAACTAATGGAACTTATATGGAAACATTAGCTACAACCTAATTTAGATTCGACTAGGGAACGAGAGATAAGTGGATGAATAACTAATAAAAATCGTATTAAAACGTCTTTAAATTTATTTTAAATTAATATTGTGAAATAAAATTAATGGACTTCCTTTGCTCTACAAATTATGTTCAGTGTACGAACAACGAGATAAAAATCATAGTTTTAGTATTGATGATTTAAAATTTAACTTTGAATGTTTACTTGTACAAATACACACACACATACCTATATGTATATTTATATATATATATATATATATATATATATATATATATATATATATATATATATGTTTTAATGTATGTATGTATATGTAAATATATGAATATGATTTAATGGCTATTAAAACATATGTCAGTTTTACCATTATTTATGTTTTATATCATCGTTTAGTAAACATTTGTATGTAATAATAGTTGTAATTTTATGAAGTAAAATATATAAAAATATATATATTCGAAAAAAGTATATATTATTAATTTTTTTTATTTTTTTTTTTATTTTTTTAATAAAAACAATTTAATATATATATATATATATATATATATATATAAATATATATATATATATATATATATATATATATATATGAATTAAATTTTATTATTTAATAATTTGGGGTTAGTTTAAGTTTACAAAAATATTAGGTTGTATTAAAATACTCTGTTTTATAGGTTATAATTATATGTAGGATAAATATTTATTTATATAATAAAAAAATATTTCATTTGATTTTTTTATAGAATTATAATTGAAATATTATTTAATCATTATAAATCGTTCATAATCATTATTAAAAGATATTTTGTTAAGTTGAAATATGCCGTTTTAAGAATGACTTTACTAATTTTAATTATCATTTATAAATATATTTCTAATTTATAAATATTTCTAAAATTATGAGGTATACATTTTAGTTTTACATCCTTTATATAGTGAAAAATAAAATGCAATATAAATTTATGCACTTCTTCAAAATTATAATTGTTGATTGTCTCTTAATTTCCATCATGGGTTAACTATACAATATTGAGTAATCAAACAATTTATTTTAATATTAAAAAATCAATAGAAAATGGGAAATTGTTTCTTTTCGTAGTTAGATTATTTTTAAATCAACGGGTAACTTATTTAATTTTAATCTCAATATTTTAAAATATGAGGGTTTTCCTACAAGAATGTTAGAACTTCGACAGCTGGTGGCAGCCATGTTTGACATTTTTTAACTTCATTTTGACATTTCAACTCAGTATAAATTGGTAAATTATCATAAAACGTTTAACAATTCAACAACTCTTATAAATTGTAAAAACTTCAATAGACTTATTGAAACAAACAAATTAATAAAAAATGGGTATATGAATTGACCACCAAGATCATGTGATCTAAAACTCTATTGGATTATTTTTTGTGGGGTTATGTGAAATCATTGGTTTATGCAAATAAACCACAAACAACGGAATTATTAAAAATAAACTTTAAATGTGTAATTCATGAAATAGGACCACAATTATGAAAAATAGTGACTTAAAATTAGACTAAACGAATGCACTATGTCAAGCGAAGTCGTGATGATCATATGAGTGAAATTATGCTCTGTTATTAATGCCATAGGATATGCTTTAAAAATAAAAAAATAAAAAACTAATTAACACTGGATTTACGGCTGTTGTTGATTATATACCTATTTCTACTAAAGTGAGTTAATTTGACTCGTACATCAAAATTGAAGTTTTTTGAAAAAAACAATTTTAATTTAATTTAAATGATTCATTTATTATGAAAAAACTTTATTGAAAACATTTTTGACATATAAACTCTGTTTTTGAAATACATTTTCCGCATACATTTTTATTGCATTTAGCACAAAGGTTCTTACATCAATTTCTATTGCATGATGCTTGAACTTGACAATTCTTTCGTACTTCAATATTTTGCATTTTCGACAATGGAATGGAAGTGTTACTGATTTCATCTCTATAGTCACCTCTTAGTTCTTCAGCCAATTGGAAAATAAAGTTCTTTTTTGAAATATTTACTCGAGTGGTTTCTTTATATAAGATTCAAGTATTGATAGCTGCTAAATCTAAGATATTGTAGAAAAATTGAAAAAGCTATCTGCGAGAGTCTGCTTTAACACTATATTTTTGAGCTATTAGGTCAAGTGTATTCACATAATACTTGATATTATTATGAAATGTTATTGTTTCCGGTACACGTTTTTTTATTTTTTTCAATTTTTACATTTTTATGGTTTGTGCTTAGTAGTAGAACTTTTTTATTGGGCTTGCTTTTATAATTAGTCAGAGAATAATTATCCGATTTATAAAGTTTTGTAGAATACCGTGTCATTATATCTTTCTTAGCTTTGCCAATTTTAGGTAATTCTTTTCGTTTTGTACGTATAGTGCCAACCAAGGTAGTTTTTTTTTGCAAGTAACTTTTTTGCAAGTGAAAGGCTTATAAAAAAATGTCTATGGTGATACTTCGTCCACAACCTAAATATGGCTTTGTAAGCTTAGACACAACAAATTCGCTCAAGGGAATATTCAATCCTAGGGTTTCATCCTTGCTCAAGTATGGAAAACCATTTATAAGATACTTACTTCTAACATCGAATGCTAGCCAAAATATTATGCCAAATTTGTCTGGTTTATTTGGCATGTAATGAGTAAATCGGCACCTAGCTTTAGGTGGGAACAATTACTCACCGAATGTTATGTTTGCGTCTGGTTTATAACAAGCCTGGCTATTCTCAATAAATTTGTTCCACATTTTTGAAATCAAAGCAAATTTGTCTGTTTTCAATCCTTCACTGTGTTAGTTTTGAATTGATTGAACACAAAAGCTTACATATCAGTTGTTTTTAGGATTGTTATACGAAATTTCTTTATGCAAGACATAAATTTCACGTGTAACTATAAAATCATTTAATTAGTCAATTTGACTTACAACAGTAAAAATAGGTATACCACATTCGAAAATACGGAATTAAGGGGCGGGCAGAAAGAATGAATTAATATTTGTATATATTTCATTACGTAATTAAAAACCAACATATGTTTTTAAAAAATAATATTTAAGTTTTCTATATATATAACAACAAATTCTTAAATGAGCCAAATTGACTCACTCCGTAAATCTAGTGCTAATTAAATACTTTTTTTTATTTCTATTCAGTCATCTGAAGCGTTTATTAGCAGTTTCTGTTTCAATTCATTTTTTAATAAAAGTTTTACTCCTATTTAAATGGATTATTTTAGAAAATATTAGATTGAGAATTTTCTGCGAATTTAAAAAGTAATAATGAGGTAGATGTCAAATATTGAGAATATTTATTATTTTATAAATAATGATCCGAAGTCACAATGTTTGATTTGCATAAAATTAAAGCACATATATTTACAAACGTGTCAATAATACTAAACCAGTTATCGCACAATACATATGCAAAGATCTAACGGCAGTGTATATGCCTCATAAAATAATGTTCGAACCTCGCGGAACAAGATTATAAATCTATTAACGAGAATTAAGAGGGAAAAAGTACACAACAGACAGACAGTACATTACGACGACGACCTTCGTGAATAAGTGATAATGGTACGCTTTTCGTACAACGCGGGTGTTCATGAATAAAATATCGCTAGCGAAGACGAAAAAAAAACATTAAAGAAGCTGTTCAGTCGAGACCTTGACGTAATTTCGAATTGCCATATCTGTTATGATTATGTCCTGCAGCCATTCTTCACGAAATTCATACAAACCAAATGAATTAAAAGATTTATTGCTTCGATGTCGTACATAATTATAGTGCTATAAGTTTTATAACGTTGAACTGCGATCGAGATCAAAGTCGGTTAATATCGGAAGCGTCTTTTGTGTCAGGGGTCTTTTTGTTGGACATTCGTTATCAGTTTACATATATCAGTGGAGTTATGCGTGATATACGCGCTTTGTTTACACGGACACTAACGTTACAATGTTAATATGGTAATGTTTTTATTAATCGGTTTGATAGACGAGGAACGTTTTAGAATTGTATATAAAAAAATATCAAACGAAATGTCGATGTCGAGGTTAACCTCGACTTAATACGTTTTAGATAAAGTGTGTACCTATTATCAAATTAATGCATGAAATCGAAACAGTTTTAAGATAATTGATTTCATGCTTGACTCGTTAGTACAAAAGTTATAGTTTATTTTCCTGAAATTCATTCCATTTTGATGACAAATTGTTTAAAAATAATAATACAAAAAACGACATTCTGAACATTATTGCTTTTTTTCACGAATAAAATTGCATCATGTAATTTCTCCCTTGATCAAATTGATTTCAAAATGATATTCTTTTTTTAAAAAATTAGGAGTATCTGCTCCTTACTTGCATTATTTAAAAATGTATGGAGCATCATTAAAGATGCTTTTGATCAAAAAATATGTTTCAATATAAATTATTCACTAATTTGATAAATAAAATGTATTTTTCAAAATACTAGTAATAAACTAAAATCGAATAGTATTTTTGTACATTAATATATAAGGTTTTTCAATAAGCGCTTCACAAATTTAAATGGAAATAAAATGAAAAGTATTTAATTAATTAGTTGTTTATTTCTTTCATTTTTAAGCATATTCTATGGCATTAATGATGGAATATAATTTCACTTATATGATTACCACAACTTTGCTTGATAGTACATTCCTTTAGTCCAATTTTTAGTCACTCTTTAATATAATTGTGGTCCAATTTCATGAATTACATGTTCAATATTTATTTTTAATGCTTCTGTTGTTTGTAGTTTATCAACATAAACCAATTATTCCACATAACCTTACAGGGAATCATCTAATGGGGTTAGATCACATGATCTTGATGGGTCTGTTTAGTGAAATAATGGATTCATTACATTTTTATCACAAAAAATCTATTGAAGTTTTTACAAATTCTAAACATTGTTGAAGTGTTAAATATTTCATGGCAATCTGCCAAACTGTACTGAGTTGAAATGTCAAAATGAGCTTTTAAAAAAAATCAAACATGATTGCCATCAGCTATCAAATGTTGACATTCGTATTGGAAATCCTTATATAACTTAAAAAAAATGTAGATGTTTATTCGATACTCGTTCAAAATTATTGTTATGTATACCTTGTGTTCAATTTTCACTGCATAAATTTTCATTGAAAATGTTTGCAAATGACTGACTATTAACAAGTGTAAAATAAACATATTAATGGAACTGAATCCATTGCTATTACCTTTATTTGAAATGAACACAATGAACTACATATTAATGATTTTTAATCACTCTTCACATAATTCTGGCCCAATTTCATTAATTACACGTTCAGTGTTAATTTTTAATGTTTCTATTGTTCATGATTATTCAGAATAAACCAATAATTTCATATAACCCACAGAAAATAATCCAAGAGAGTTGGATCATACGACCTTGGTGATCAATCGATGGGCCCATTTCGTAAAATAATGGACTAATTAAATTTTTATTTCAATAATTCTCTTGTTTCCAAAGATGTATGGCACATAGCACCGTCCTGTTAAAACCACATATCGTGCAAACCATTTTCAATAATTTTTGGAAAAAATCCTTAATCATGCCTTATCAAACATAAGGCATTCCATTTACTGTTCCGTGATCTCCAGCTTCATTTTGAAGAAAATATGGTCCGATGAAACCACCAGTATGTAACGCACACCAGACAGTGTTTTTTTGTGGATGCAATGGTTTTTGTTCAATGACTTGTGGATTTCTTTCACTCCAAATTCTACAATTTTCTTTATTTAGTGTTAACCGTAAATTTTACGAACAGAGCATTGATTTTTATAATAAGTTATTATAATTTTTAAGAGTTGTTGAAGTGTTAAAATGTCCATGATAATTTTCCAAACTATACTGAGTTGAAATATCAAAATTAGCTTAAAAAATATATTCAAACATGGCTGCCATCAGCTGTTAAAGTTCCAATATTGTTATTGGAAAACTCTTTATATGCAATCATTAGTAAATTTATTACATTTTAATAATCAGGTGTAAGATTACAATCAAATACTATTATTAAATATATATATATATATATATATATATATATATATATATATATATATTGTACAAAATTCTTGACCTCGATTAACTATTTCCTCGTATATAAAATTTATCATTCCATATATATATATATATATATATATATATATATATATATATATATATATATATATATAAATTAAAGAAACGTGAAGTGTTAAGATATAAGATCTTGTTTAAAGTAAAACATTAAATCAAAGATTGACGCGACCTTACTTTTTCTTATTGGAAATGAATCAGTGTCAAATTATGTAATGTTATACGAATGTTAAAGTGCAAAATACTTTATTTCCAGTTATGTTCGATTAATAAATGATTTAAAATTGAATGAATTATAATCCGTTCATAAAAGTATTTTTTCTGGTATGTATATAATGTGCATATTATGTAAATGTATTCAATCACGAAAAATAATTTGTTTCGCTAAACGACCCGAGAGTAAAAAACCTTTAAAAACTCGTTTTTTATGTATGTTTGGAACAAGTTATTACATTTTTGCAATTATACAAATTATTTTTGAAATGTATGATTGTTTATAAATCAAATATTTACACATATACATTATATATATATATATATATATATATATATATATATATATATATATATATTAGGTAAAGTGGAAAGAAATGTTGTTTTTTTTACAGTGTGAAAAAAATTATTTATAAAAAAATACATAATATTTATTCCGATAGATAATTTCCATGGTTATTTATAATATCTTGCCACAATTTAGGCAATTTTTTGATGCCTCTTTTATAAAATTCTGCCTGCTTTGACTTGAAAAAGGCATCCAAGTGTTTTCGAACATCATTATCCGAATTATTTTTTTTATCTCGAAGCGAATGCTCCATACTTCGGAATAAATGATAATCAGAAGGCGCGATATCGGGAGAGTAAGCTGGATGAGGCAGCAGCTCTAAATCCAGTTGCTTATTTTTTTCCTGGGTTATTCTCGCTGCATGCGGTCTCGCATTGTCGTGCTGCAAAATGCGCCATTGATTATTCACCAGAACGGATCGTTTTTTTAGTAATTCCGCCTTTAATCTTTCTAATTGCGCACAGTAGACTTCAGCTGTGATAGACTGACCAGGTTTTAATAATTCATAATGAATCACACTCGAAATATCCCACCAGATACATAAAATAACCTTTTTTAAAGTCAAAGATGGTTGAGGTGTTGAAACCGGTGTTTGACTTGGAGAAAACCATTGTTTTTTTATGTAAATTGCTATAAAGGATCCATTTTTCATCTCCAGTAACAATTCTTTTCAGAAACGGATCAGTTTCATACCTGATCAGCAGCAAAGAACAAATGGTTACTCACTAATCTAAAGCCGACGGTGATAGATCGTGCGTAACCCAAACCTCCTGTCTGTGTTTTTGCCGAGCCTTTTTAAATTACTTTTTATAGTCGACCAGGGGCAGGCGATGTCCTGCGACAATTCCTTAATGGTTTTGTGCAGATCTGATTCCATTAATGATTTTAACACGTCGTCATCGATTTTTTGTGGTCTTCCCGTATTTGGCTTATCCTTAAGATTTCTATCGTCGTGTTTAAATTGTTTGACCAGCGTTGGCATTCACGGATATTCAAGTTTTCGACATAAATTTCATTAACATTTTCTGTAGCTTCTTTGGGCTTTAATCCTTTATCAAACAAAAATAACAAAATACACCGCAATTGCATCTCTGAGATCTCTGGCTCTGACATTTTTACTATAAGTAAAAATAAAAAAAAATTAAATGAAAATAGTAACAGTATGAACAGAGCTTCAAAATAATATCAATATTGACATATTTACTCGACGACAGCAACACGATAAATTGATTTCAAAACGACACAAAAAAAAACTACATTTCTTTCCGCTTTACCTAATATATATATATATATATATATATATATATATATATATATATATATATATATATATATATATATACAGAGAGAGAGAGACGAGGGTCGTCTGATAAGTATGATAAAAAAGTAAGGAAAACTAAATTAAAAAAATTAATTAATTGATTAATTCATTAAATTTAACAATAAATAAATTTACTATACTTATCAAACGACCCTCGTATATATATATATATATATATATATATATATATATGTATATATATGTATATAGACCATTTATTATAAAAAGGTTGTAAGACAATGTTTGGAAAAACATTGAGAAAACAAGTAATTTACGTATAATTTAGTGTGAAATTTTAATTTATAGACAATTCACAGTTTATATTTCAAAATATCTGTACACTTTGATAAATTGAAAATTCCAGTCATTATGATAAATTGAAAAATTGAAAATTCCATTGCCCAATCATTCATTATGAAATTGGTACAAGTTAATTTTCCATAGTCTAATTGATATTGCGTGAGCAAAGGAACAAAAATATGTTATTTTACAAAGTGCAATCTAATGTAAAAATCTAGAATTTTTTATAAAAAAAAAAATGTAATTGTGACCTCTGCATCCAATCATGATATTGCATGTACGAACATGTATGGACAAGTTGAATAATTGCAATTTAGCAATATATTTGTTAATATCATATTCTTTCAATCGTTAGTGTCATCCAAAAGTGACGCCTAGATTTGTGTTTTATTAAAAAGAAACAAACGAAACTATACACATGTTTCCCTATATACCACCCTATACCTACATTTCTCTTCAATAAAACACAAATCTAGGCATTACATTTGGATCACCGTATATATTCGATCATATTGAGAAGTAGACCTGAGATTTCAATTTAAGAAAGTATTTTTAATCAAGGGAGACTATCAAGGCTTGGAATTATCCCACTAAACACCAATTTGTGAAAATTTCAGACCGAAAAATATAAGGATGTGATCCTCTTATTACCTTATACATTTCTTGTGTATCACGAATATTTTAAAATATTTTTACATAATGAACTGAAATGAAAAAGAGAATTTAATATTATACTCATAATAATGGTAAACTTATATACAAAAATTAAGTAATTTAAAAATAATTAAGTAAATATTGAGATTAAACAACAATATTTTATTTCTTGATTATATTTATAAATAAAATCAGAATAAAACATAATGTAATTCCAGTAAAATCGAAATGATTAAAATTTAATGATTTTTGATAGCTCAACAATTATGAAAAAATGGTGTAAGTGTATTTACGACTCAGAAAAAATATATTGATTTAGTTAATTTACATAAAATCATTCGTATTAATTTACACATATATCTAAATTTATAGAAATATAGGCAAACTAAGTAGACTTTATTAGTATTTTTAAATAGACTAAGATGTAAAATCTTAAATATTTCGAAACAAGAAAAAAAGGACTTACACCATTTTTTATAGTGAATGGTCTAAATATATATATATATATATATATATATATATATATATATATATATATATATATATATATAAATGAAACTCCATCAAAACTAGGATATTATTACAGGTAGATGAATATTTAATAAACAAACATAAATATATGCTGACCTTAGTTAAAAAAAATTAATAAGCGACCCACCACATGTTTAAAAACATTATTTGTGTTGCATCCTCTTAATGTTCTCGGTAATAATTTCAAAGAATGCAACAGATCGCGTGCAATAGCAATGAGTAGGTCTATTTAATTATCCTAATGATATAATTAAATGTGTATTTGGTTTAACGTTGATGTTTCTTTCAAAAATATCGTATCAAGTTTAGATCTCAGGTATATGAGGGATGTTTTTAATGTCGAATAAAATGTCAAATTATTTCTAAGTGGATGCGGGCTTCATAAATATTACTTACAAGAATATGTCTGTTATTAAAGTTGTGTATTTTTTATTAATGAAAAGGATTTATATACAGCGGTTTTATAAAAGAACGCATTTCGTTTAGTTGTAATTATTGATCAGACAATATACTACAACTAATTGTTGACTGGATCACCCAAGTTGATGTAAACGTTTTTGTTGGTTGAATGTTTTATAAATTATTAAAATTGGAAAATAATTACATTTGGCGATTTTTTGCATACTTCATGTAATGTAAAGTGATTAAAACATTTTCAGATTATTGTAATAATAATAATCACATATCTAAATATTTATTTAAAGCAGTAAGTTTAAGAAAAAATAGGAACGTTTTAATATATCAAAGTTTGTTTTAATACTGTCACAAATTTACTTTAACACAAATAAATCAATACCCCAACAGCATTAGATAATTTACTGTCTAATAATGAATTATTCTTCACTGTATTTGTTTTTAAGAAGATGTGCATTTCAATGAGCATGCAATCATCTTCAGGGCCTCGTTTTATAAAATTCTAGTTATGACTTATTTATATGCTTTGTAAAATATTATAATTTTTATTCAATGCATCTTCAACTATTTGTGGTCTCTTTCTTTTTACTTTTTAATTTCGTATCACAAGTATGTTTATTTACTTATTTTAGGTTAAGATTCTTTAAAATTTTTTAACGATTTGTAAATTCTTAGTAACTGACTGAATATCTACATGTGTTACGTTTTTAATGGGCGTTATTTATTTTTATGTTAGAAACGTACTTTTTTATGTATGACTATATGCACATATCAACATAATTGTTTATAAATATATATATATATATATATAAATGTAATACACACACATATGCACATACAAACACATACGTCCATCCGCAAATATATCTCCCTCTATATATACATATGATTCTACATACATGAATTTATTGTAAGTATAAGAAAGAGCATTTTTTATTAATTAATTAGTTAGTATGTATGTGACACACAAATATATATACATATATATATATATATATATATATATATATATATATATATATATATATATATATATATATATGTATATATATATATATATATATATATATATATATATATATATATATATATATATATATATATATATATATATATATATATATATATATATATATATATATATATATATATATATATATATATATATATATATATATATATATAAATATATACACACACACACACATACATGTGTATGTATTCATATATAAAATTATGATATATGTATGTATTTTTTTATGAACATTATAAATAAATATTGCATAGTTTAATATTGAAATGAACAAATAAAAATTATTATTAAAATATCTAAAATATCCAAATATATTTAACTTTGTCGGATTACAAGATTAGTTAAAAATACTACTAAAAATAAAAATTTTAGTTCTTGTGTCATAAAATGAAGCAAGTGTGTGCGTGTACGTATTTATATGTATTGTATATATAAATAATAATAGTATATTATATTTTCGGAAATGATATCATCTAGAAAAATATACTAAAAAAGAAAAATACAAACAACGTAATAATTATCTGATTTTATGGATGAACTAAAATTTAAAATCTTTATAATTGGAGTCATTAAAATTAAAAAAAGGTCGATTTTTATTACTTTTTCGTAGAAATTCATAAAAATATACTTTATATCAACGAAATAAGATTATGTACACACACACACTCATATATATATATATATATATATATATATATATATATATATATATAAATTAAAAAAATTAATTAGTTGATTAATTATTTAAATTAAAAATAATTTACCATACTTATCAAACGACCCTCGTATATATATACATATATATATATATATATATATATCTATATATATATATATATATATATATATTTATATATATATATATATATATATATATATATATATATATATATATATATAGTATATGGACCATGTATTACAAAAATTGAATGGATTGTAAGACCATTCAAGTTTGAGAAAAAATTGAATATTAGAAAAAAATCGAGAAAGTAAAAATTAACTAAAAATCACCAATCCGCCTGGTCAGCGTATATGAATAAAAGAGATGTATAGACTAAATCCAGTAGGAACAAGGCATATATATATATATATATATTATATATATATATATATATATAGTTATTCATTTTCAGCATGTTTTGATATTTAGAAAATAATTATATAAAAAGTATGTTTAGAGCTATTGGACTAATAATAATGTATTTCATCACCAAAAATAATTATTATAAAAAATATATGTTTTACATAATAATAATTATATGAAATTATTACTAAAATTTTGTATATAATTATGAAATTAACTAAAATGTTGTATATCCTTATATAAATAAAAATATATATATATATATATATATATATATATATATATATATATATATATATATATATATATATATATATATATATATATATATATATATATATATATATATATATATATATATATATATATATATTTACATACTATGTTATATTTACATATTTATAAACTTGTTATAGAATACTTATTCAAATTTATAAATTAAATTACAGTAATCTTTTTTGGACTATAATTTGTATATCCACACAAAAAATACTATGTTTAAACAATATATATGTCTAACAATAATTTTATTGTTTTATTATGTTTATTAGCCATTTTTATTATATTTTTACTATGGCCCAAATAAAATTGGAGGATAGTAAAGAATAGTGAATAATAATAATAATAATGAAGTAAATATCTCTAAATCCTTTAATCTCATCTGAAACAATATACATATATATATATATATATATATATATATATATACACACACATATACATATACACGTGTGTGTGTAACATCATTATCATATCTGTTTATTTTAATTTACTGTTGGGCGAAAAGCTCATTAAAAGTTACTATTCACTCGTTCTTGATTATATTCAGTGACCAGGTGGATTGATTAGAATTTATATTCAGGATTTACACTTTTAGGTAGATTGCCTTCACCTTAGTTAAAGAACCATGTCTGTTCTATATCTCTGATTATATATACATTATATATATATATATATATATATATATATATATATATATATATATATATATATATATATATATATGTTTTGTGTGTATATATATATATATATATATATATATATATATATATATATATATATATATATATATCTATATAGTAATATATATATATATATATATATATATATATATATATATATATATATATATATATATATATATATATATATATATATATATATATATATATATATATATATATATATATATATATATATATATATATATATATATATATATATATATATATATATATGAATGTGTTAATAATCATCAGTTCCATATATAAATATTTTACTGTATTATTATAATTGCAGTAAAAATTATTAATATATAGAAAATAATTTTGTGAAATTAAATTGTTTACTGAAGAAAGTTGATTTAACTGTGTGGTTGACTGTCACTGTTAGATGTTTACTAGCTTTTATTACTTTTTAATTCTTTTTATATTTTTACAAATATCTTAGTTCTCAAATATATGTATATTGGTAGTTGATGACTCGTTTCTTAACATTATTTTTTATTTTATTTTAAATGCAAATATACACTACACACACACACACACACATACATATATATATATATATATATATATATATATATATATATATATATATATATATATATATGAGTGTGTTTATAATATATAAATCCACTTTGCAGTAAGAGATGTAAAAAATAAATATTAAAACACTTGCACTGTGCATCTTTTACGATACAGATTTCTCTCATTAAATTTTTAAGCTGCTGTTAAACGTTAATCCTTTAAAAATACACGTCGAAACATCTTTCAAAAGAAAGATACATATAAACCTTCTTAAAATGTCATTAAATATCAGTAAAGGCTAACGAAAAATGATTGAAGACCTTTGTTAGGTGTTACGGTACCATTAATACTTTTACACATATCTTTTTTGTGCCTTAGTAAGTTGTTGTAAATCGTAAAACTCTTTCGATGCATCACCATTATTATATTGCGACAAGTTACTCTTAACACTAATTTATTATGATTGAAATTGTGTTTTGCATTCATAGAAACATAAAAAATTATACTCGTGTCCCTTGTAATTTCTAAATATAGTAAAATATTATAAATGTACATTGTGTTATGTACTTTTTAGACTTTTTTGTCTACATATATATATATATATATATATATATATATATATATATATATATATGTACAGAAAGAGAGAGAGAGAAACAAAGGGTAGCAAAGAGAGAGGGCGATTATTAAACTAATAAATTTCAGAAGTGAGTGAAATGAACAGTGGGGACTACCTTCTTATAAAAATTCTATTTTTGATTTTTATTCTTGAAAAAAGTATCTCAGTGGATATAAAATTACACAAAAAATTAGGAAATATCTTAATTATATTATTCAACATTTTTAAAATTTTTAACACTTAAAATATTTTTCAAATGTAATTTTTTTAATAATTTATAATAACGAATAATAAAAAAAAATGTTTTTTTAAACAATAAATAAGTTAATTTAATTATAAGTACTCATTTTTTTTAAACAAAAATGAATTTCGATTTTAAATTCAACAATATTTAAATTAAAATAAATTTCTTGAAAAGAAACTTTAATAACTAACAACGCATGCCACAAATCTGAGTTCAAAGAAGAATTCTAAATTAGTTACAAATTTAATGTCGACTATTCACCTACATTTATCTTTTTCCTTTCATCTCTTTTGTCATATTTAAAAAAAATATATTTTACATATCACTAACAAGACTTTTAGTAACAAACAAGCTACAAAAGAAATTAATTAACTAGCATTCATGGGATTTTTCATCAATGACTTAACAATAACTAAAATAAATGAGAATTAGTAAAAAAAAGGAATAAAGAACTACCGCATAGTACTTTAAACACCGTTACAACTCTTATAAAAGAATTTGTTGATAAAAAATAATTACTATCTTACATATTATTGCATGGATAATTCATATTACCAAGTAAAAAAATTAATATTGGTGGTGTTAAAAATATTCTGATATAAAATATTATCATAATATATACATACATACATATGTGTGTGTAAAGGAACAAAATATTTATCAAAAAGACACTGTCAGTTTTTATAAAAAATATAAAATTTAATTACAATCTTGTTTTAAAATTTTTCCATTTTTTGAGTACTGAAAGTTTTTCTTGACTTATTTTTTTTTGTAATATCTCCTTTGTTTTTATTTTCACTTTCTTGTTAATTAAAAAATAGTAGATTAGATATTTAATTGTTTTCATACAAATATTTGTGCAATGATAAATTAATTACTATTGTATTATCGAAATGACTATTCTGTTGTACTAGCATTTTTACTAACTACATACAGTGAGTGTCACTTAAAATCATACAGCCAAGTCTTTAAGAAACTTTTGATGGTAACCTTTAATAAAACAAGTGGTTTTTTTATTTGATTTAATGCGAAGATTCAATTTAATAGTAAATAATTACAAAATTGGATTTAAAATAATAATATAAAAAATAATTCATTGTTCTTGGTACAAAATCCTTTAGTACAAAGTTAAAATTGTACAGCAAAAATATATGGTAAAAAGAGACTCAAAAATGATTTAAAAAATATTTTCAGTATTTATCATAATTGGAAACTCCTTGTTGTTTTATACAGCTTGTAGTCATCTAGGCATGGAAGCAATTAATTTTTCACTCTACTCACTGGTTATGTTTTTCCACTTTTCATGTAATGCTCTTTTTAGATTATTTATATTTGATATTAAATGTGTTCGAATTATTTTTTTAAATAAAACGAGTTTTTATAAATATGTACGATTTTAAGTGACACTCATTGTATATATCATTTAGTAATTTATTTCTGTTTAATATATATATATATATATATATATATATATATATATATATATATATGTATATAAAACATGTAATATTTTTTAAATGATGCATCTAATTGCGGTTAATAGAAAATTATCAGAAATATTTTAAAACTCTACCAATGAAACTGTTATCGTGCTGATTACACTAAACGTGTGATTCATAATAACACTAATAATAAAGACAACACAAAGAGATTCTCCCTATTTGATGTACTAATTATTTCTATAGATTCCGAAAGACCACCCAGACTTGTATTATTTCTGTGATCACGTCAGCGAAATCGAGATAAATTTTGACCTCAGCCCTTTGATTCTCGCTGCAAAGGAATAATCTCGTACTAGGAAGAATATCATAGATGATAGAACGACACACACAATGTGTCTATAAAATATTTTAATGATGATGTAACAGGTCTGTCACCATAAATGATAATTTATGACAGTTCCAAATATTTTTGTTTGGAATTATGTCCGAAGTGTGCCAAAATGATAACTATATTTTATGTCGATAATTAAAAATAAAATTGATATTTTTGTATAATTAACGCGTTTGTTGTATTTTGTGTTTATTTATGTGTATTATGTCGATTTTTATTAACATATATGTCACTAATTTAGATTATAATTATTATCTTGACATTTCTTAATGATTTTTATGTGTGAATAGAAAATAAATTATGTTTTTAAATATTTTATTACTTTTATATTCGCACTGAGGGTCAAAGTCAATTTAAAATAAACAATGTTTTGATTTCTGATATTTTTATGGCCTAATTTAAAATTTATTTAATTACAATCAGGAAATTTTTTTACAGCCATAATATTTTTTGTGCGACATTTGTTTATTACATGTACGATTAATTATTGTAAAGAGAACTTGTGTATATAAAAACATTATATATATATATATATGAGTCGTTTGATAAGTATGAAAAAAAGTAAGAAAAACTAAAATGAGAAATTTAATTAAATTAAACAATAAATAAATTTACCATACTTATCATACATCCATCGTATATACATATTTGTGTATGTGCAAATTTATTTTAAAATATATTTCTACATATTTTTTTAAATAATAATGTTTAAATTTATCCAGCAACGCACACAAAGCTATGAACCATACTTGTGATATTTCACCCAATTTACTGTATCGACTTAAGCAAAATAATTTTGTTTACAGATTTCTATTTAATATAAATTTTACATAGATTGTACGATTAATTCAGGAAAAATTATTAAATTCGCTTTTAATATCTAGAAATAATTTCATGGCTAATAACCACTTTTATTCTTACTAGTGAAAAAGTTTTTCTATATTTTTCATTTAGTAGAAAAATATCAAAATTTTCTCTTGAATTTAAATAACTTATAATAACTAACTTTTAAATATATCTAAAGAAAAAAATACAAGTAGTTTTTGTTGATAAAAATATACTTTTAAATCGAAATATTCGTATGTAGTAAATAACAAAAATGTTAGTTAATTTACAATTTACTGACATATGTTCAAAAGTTAATTTAACACTTAGTAAATTTTAAATAAAAAAAGTCAGACTAGCAGTTGTGTTTTCAATTAAAGAATTTATTTTGTATGATGTAAATTGTTTTTTTAGACTCAAAATAATATATTCTGATTCTTGTTTTATTATTTTGAGGACAAATTATACGTCATGTGAAATATCAATGATGTCATATTAAAACATACTTGCATTGATGCACTCTTATAATTGATATGACATCTCATTAATTTTCCTTCGCATCTGTGACAATCCAATCAAATCCAGTGAAAGTCTTTATGACATATTTCTGAATGTTATTTTTACGAATTCGAAAATATGTTGAATTTTGATTATATAAAAAAAGGTACTTAAAAAAAATAAATATTTCTTGTACCATATTTATTTTTCTCAATCATTTCATATTTTTAATTTCTTCCTTGTTCTAAAATTAGGATAGTTTCAAAAATACTAAATGTGTGAATATTATGTAATTTTTTTTAATTTAAATTTGTGTTTTGAAGTTTTTGTATAGAATATTTAAATAAACTGATATACATTTTAAATTACTGTCTTGTAAAAAAATTTATTTCGTGTAAAAAATTTACATTATAATTATTTTTATTATAAATCTGAATTCTATGAAAGTAGAATCTACATTAGATATCAAAAAGGTAAAATATAGAAAGAATTCAAAGAAATGATGTCCGTTAGGATGAATAGTTCGATTGAACGGCTTGATTGGAAGAGTATTTGGGAAGTAGAAAGAGACTCACAATTTTTAAGTTTTTTACATGTTTAAAGTTTTTATAAGGAATTTTGCTCTGAATAATTTTAACAAAGAAAAAACATTACACAAATGAATTTTAACCCCAACACCACAATAATTTAAAGTGTTCATTAATCACTTATTATTTATAATTATATCGGTTGATGCATTTCGATGGCGACGCCATCATCATCAGAGCTTTTCACAGAAAGGCTCTGTCGATAATGATTATTGAACACTTTAAATTATTGTGGTGTTGGGGTTAAAATTCATTTGTGTGAATCAGCCACAGTTCTAAAACAACAAATAAAGAAAATACAGATCTTTGTGTCAGAAATAATCACACGATAAAAATTAAATTGAGAAATTATAAAAAAATATATGCAAAATTAAATTTCTCACAGAGATACTCTGAATTTGAATCCATTTTAGTATTTTCAAATACATCACAATCATGTATTAAGACTTTTCATAATCAGATTAAATGACATAAAATTTATTAATGTGCAGATTTGTTCCAAAATTAAGAATTTTTCACTAGTCTTGGTATCTTAACTGACAACTAAAGACAGAATTTTACTACAATTCTCTAATAATGATAGCTTGACTATCAAAATGTGTATCACAGAATGAAATAAAAAGTTATTTATAAAAGTTTGTAGTGTTGGGGTTAAATAATTGATTATTTTAAAAATACTATTGTCAATTTTCACCTTTATATAACTTTATAAAAAAACTAGTCTAATCTTTTTTATGAATTTGTACTTGCTTCAGTATGGTGAAAATTGTCTTTCACCTCGAATATCAAATAACCTAGATATTAACATTAAAAAAATTAAATCTGAATCAAAAATCTTCATATTTTGATAGAAACATAAAATAGTATATTTTTCTAATTGTCACAAAACATATTTTATATTAAGCAAGATCCTTTATGAATCCAAATATGGGAATAGTGTATTAAATTTATATTTAGAAAAAATTAACAAAGAAATGAATATTATTTTTTAATTTAATATTATTATATTTCATATAAACAAATTTTTTCTCATTGAAAAATATGTTTTGTTTAAAATACTATTTGCAAAAACAAATATTTATTTAATACCTTATTTGCATTTTATTTAAAAATTATCAAGGATAACTTACTCAATTAAAAAATGATAAAGAAATTATGAAAATATTTTAATTTTGTTTGATAAAAAAATATTGCAGACAAAAAGAGTTCTTAGTCATACATCCAGAAACATAAAAAACATATTGATGTATTTATTGGTTTAACATACATATCTCAATAATATTCAAGTAGTAACAGTCAATAGTGTTTTGTAAAAGCCACTTTGAAATCAATATTTATTGTCCATATTTACATAATAATATAATACTTGTCGTTTGAATTCGATCTTCAAGGTATTGAAAATAACAAATATTGACTTTGAAGATCTGCGTATGTAAATGTTTTCAATTGATTAGGTGTGATTTTTTATAAAAATTATAAACAATACAAAAAGAAATTGTCTAGTATGATAAATATTTTTAGTCGATACTTCAAAAATAATTGATTTTATAAAAAGTTGAAATGAATTATGTGTTAATAAATTTTATTTGTTATTTACTATTTTATATTTTAAAACAACACTGATCTCTATTTCTATATGTATAAAAATAAAAATATATCTTCGAAAAAAATAATTTGCATAAATTTTGAATAGATATTAACATTTCAAAAGTATCAGATACAATTATGTGTTTAATGTTTAGAAATGACAATGAAAACATATGTACATAATCATAAAACATTATTTACTGCTGTGACAACGGAAATAAATAAAATATTGTTGATTTTTTCATAAAAGAAACGTCAACACCTCACTGTTCTTCGTTGTCAAAATGTGTGTTATCTTTCATCTTGAAAAAAAAAAACTAATGCGGTCATTGTGTAGGAGCTAACAAATATTACTTAATAGCTGCTTCTATTTTCATGTTCCGCGTTTTTTTGTGATGCCGTGGCAGTCTAATTAGAGATTTTTGTTAATTCATTTTTATGATATCAGAATGGAGTGATTTTCAGTTATTTTAAGTATTTTTTATTGCTAGAGAAGTAATTAAAACTAATCTTTTCTTATTTGTTGATTAAGTTTCGGCTTGTATTTTAATACTACATCAAAAGTTCGTATAAAAATATAGAAAAAATGTTTATATATATATATATATATATATATACTACTGTGTTCAAAAAGTAAAGTGACTGAATAAAACACATACTATTTATTTACTCATCCAAATTTATTTTGTCTTCTTCAAAGTAATCTCCTCCTATTGCAAAACACATACGCCAATGTTTAATCCAGTCTTAGAAACACTTTTCATATTCACTTTTTGGAATTTCCATCAGCATCTCCTTTGATTTTTGTTTTATCGATTCAACTGAGTCAAATCGGGTTCCTCGAAGTATTTTTTTTAATCGACTGAACAGGAAAAAGTCGCATGGTGACATATCTAGAGATTTCGGTACTTGTGGAGCAATATTTGTTGAATTTGTGGTGAAAAACTCAGGAATATAATTGTTTTACTGACAAACATTTCCTGCCCAAAACACCACTTAAAATCATGTCTACTGAACCTATTGATAGGCCAATATCTTCAACAAGCTCTCTTATAGTCAAATGATGATTTCCCATTACTTTGTTTTTAATTTTTTCGATATTTTCTTCGGTTATTGATGTTGATGGACGACCAGAACGAGGTTCATCTTCTACGGATTCACGACTTTCTCTAAACAACTTATGCCACTAGAAAACAGCTTTTCTCGATAAAGATTGATCATCAAATGCTTTCTGTACCATTTTAAACGTTTCAGTAGCATTAATTTCATTTTTAACACAAAATTTAATGCAACCTCTTTGTTCAACATTATTAAACATTTTAAAAATCGAAAAAAGCAAAAAGTTGATGTAATTAAACTGCTGTAACATATAAACTATGTGACATATCCAACTGAAATTAGGAGTGAATATCACTGAAGGTTGTGTCAACATAAGAAAAAAAAGTTTTTTGAACTAAGACTTTGGCGCGAAATTCAAATTAAAAAGTCACCTTATTTTTTGAACAGAGAAGTGTATGTTTATGTATATAATCATTAACAATACCGTTCTTAATTAATTATATTTAATTTTATCTATTCATTCATTTGTAATATGCTTAGTATCAAATAAAAAAAGAAAATAAATATTATCTTAATATTCAAGTGAGTTAAAAAATATACAAATGTAAAAATTAACTAAGAGATATTCAATTAAAATGGATAAATTTTTGAATAAAAATAGAATAAATGTAGACTGCCAAAAATCAACTGAAATCACTTTATAAAAATACGTCCATTACAGTTTTTTTTTTCAACTAATGCGGATATATGTTCATTGATATATATTTTACAGTCGGTAATTAACATTCTTCATTTTTGAGATTTCGTAATAACAACAAAACGAGATTTTTTTAAAGCAAACATTAATTAATTTACGCACAATTTCGATTTCGTTGCATATATATTTATATTTACAGTTATTTAAATTCTAATCCATTAGATGAATCGTTTAATAAAATCGTTTTCTTATGTCGTAATATCAAATTCGAATTTATGAAACATTGATCAGTAGCCCACCGTAACAGTCACTTAGCAGTTACAACCGCTTCATTGATATACATGCGTAGGATGTTTTTTACGGTTGTTCGAAAGCATATATTTCTTTTTAAATAACTCCGCGTTATAAGTAACACATTTAAAAAATAATAACGTGAAATTCATAAATCATATCATTAAAGATATGTGAATGAGAACCAACAGCATCCTAAAATATAACTTAATTTAAAAACCACGTTCACATATGCATACATTATTTAGATTATCGTTTGATTTATGCAAATATTATTGGCTCTTGTGAATAATTTCAAAACGGTTATCGGTTCACGATTGAAGTGCAAATTAATGTTTTATTTATTGTTCACGCACCTAGACACATCTCGTGAACGGTATTTGCAATTTACATACAAATATTAGTACAAGGAGCTTTTGTCTGCCAGAAATAATGTAGTGTTTCTGAGAAATGTGCATTATAAATGCTATAAATAAAAATGTTTACATCGACATGTCTGTAATATTTTTTTATTTATTTTTTAAAGCCGGATGAAATCATTAATATGTAGTTCATTGTGTTGATTTCAAATAAAGGTAAGAGCAATGGATTCAGTTCCATTAATGTGTTTATTTTACACTTGTTAATAGTCAGTCATTTGCAAACATTTTCAATGAAAATTTATGCAGTGAAAATTGAACACAAGGTATACATTACAAAAATTTTGAACGAGTATCGAATAAACATCTACAAATCTTTAAGTTATATAGGGGTTTCCAATACGAATGTCAAAATTTCATAGCTGATGGCAACCATGTTTGATTTTTTTTAAAAGCTCATTTTGACATTTCAACTCAGTATAGTTTGGTAGATTGTCATGGAACATTTAACACTTCAACATTGTTTAGAATTTGTAAAAACTTCAATAGACTTTTTGTGATAAAAATGTAATGAATCGATTATTTCACTAAATAGACCCATCAATTGGCCACCAAGATCATGTGATCTAACTCCATTAGATGATTTCCTGTGGGGTTATGTGGAATAATTGGTTTATATTGATAAACCACAAACAACAGAAGCATTAAAAATAAATATTGAATATGTAATTCATGAAATTGGACCACAATTATAATAAAGAGTGACTAAAAATTGGACTAAAGGAATATACTATCAAGCAAAGTTGTAGTAATCATATGAGTGAAATTATATTCCACCATTAATGCCATAGAATATGCTTAAAAATGAACAAAATAAATAACAAATTAATTTAACACTTATCGGTCGTATGTCACCTCTGACGTGACATTACTTTGCTCTATCAGTTGTATGCCACGTGTAAGATGACAAGACTGAACAAGTAACAACGTCCTCATTGCTGAATGTACACACTATATGTTTTTACAGTTTAATTCTTACTCGATAGCAGACAACACGTTCTGTCATATTTCAACAATTATTTTACTTATATTATAATATTTTATTCATCCAAAAATGAATAAAGAAAACTATAGCAATATAGGAAATAACAGTGATAGTTGTAGTGAAATATGTGAAAATTTTGAATATTCGGCAAGTGATTTGAATTATTGTGATGAAGCTGCATATCTTGCAACCTCATTCCCAAGGGAAGCATAATGACTGCATTGTATATTCCAATTGGAAATTACCTGAAGGAAGAAAGACGACTATATACTTCTGCGAAACTTGTAACAGAAAACCATTCCTTCATTTAGGAAAATGTTTCGAAAAATACCACACATTGAAAAAATATAAATAACATTTAAGTTTGAAGATTACACGTTTAATAAAATGTAAACATCTAAAGTGTAAATATAAATATTTTTATGCACAAAACTATCTTTACATATCAAGTAACGTTAGTTACTTTTCTCTTACAATAAACACTCAAATATATCTCCGACCTAGCGGAAAGTTAAGTACAAAATGCTAACGTCCGATAAGGGTTAATACTTTTTGTTTTATTTCCATTGAAACTTCTGAAACGCTTATTGAAAAACCCTATAGAATACAGAAAGAATTCTTTAAGTAAGTGAACTGTTTTGTTTGGAAGTAGAAAAATTGTTTTTACAAATAAAATAAAAGTGAATATTTTGCAATTTGCCATTATTACATAAATGTAAAAAATATCTAATATAAATGAATATCTATAGGTAAAGCTATATATAAATATTTTAAATGTTTATGTTTTCACTAATAAAAATCAAATTATTTTAGCTAGAAGATTATTAAATTTACTTAATTTTTTTTCAATCATTATTGCATATAAAATTTCATTTAAATATAGTTTTTTGAATTCATTTAATTTCCATATAAACATAATTTAAAACATTTCCAAAAAAATGTTATTTCCTTTACATTGTTGACTAAACAGCATAACATTTTCCTACGACTTTATGATAATGTCTGTTATAAATATAAATCAGTTTTATTTCAAATTAAATCATTTATTTATTCAAATAATGTACTGAATATTCTATACCTATTTTTAATGATAATGGCAGTAATAAATAAACATTTTGTTGAGATGTTAAGAAATTTTGTAAATGTTATTTAAAAGATTTACGTTAAATTTTATTATAATTTAAAACGATTGAAGTCCAGTTAGTAATTAAACATAATTAATATTCTGCGTATATATAAAGTCAAGCATAAAGATTCGCAGTTTTTCAATATTAAATCGTTTTAGAGTAGTATAAGGTGTATGAGTGTTAATGTATATATATATATATATATATATATATATATATATATATATATATATATATATATATGCATATGGGTCCAAATGAGACTGAAGAATATAAACTGAGATTGAAGATTACATCCTTTAGTCTTTTTTGGACCATCTTATGTATATATAAATATATGTTCACACACACACACACACATATGTATATATATATATATATATATATATGTGTGTGTATGTGTGTGTGTAAGTCTTTTTCAGGAAAAATGTAATATATTTAAAAATTATAGCAAGTACATAATAAAAATCATAATAAAAATGTATGAATTTATTTTTATTAAATGGTGATTTTAATTTAAATTGGTAAAGTAGTCGTTAGTTGTAAAATATTTTTCTTTTCTTTTTTTAGTTCGTAAAATGAACATTTTTTATTATAAATAATAAAGGGTCATCTAAATGTGACACCTAGATTTGTGTTTTATTTAAAAGAAATAAAAGAAACTATACACATGTGTTCTTATATACCGCCTATACACATGTTTCTTTTTAATAAAACACAAAACTAGGTATCACATTTGGATGACCTATATTATAATAAAAAGCATAACGAGATAGAAATGCATCTACGGTTTAGAGAAAATTATTTTTTACCTGCAAATTCTTCATTCAATATTTCAAAGCATTTTCTCTTATCATTACTCACGTGTTATTTGTAATTTTATTATTACAGGCTTTTCATCATAATAATAGTTTCATTTTTTTTAAAAAAAACTCATGATAATAAATAACTCAAACAATCAAGCTCATTCGAGTTCATTTTTTCTCATACAAAAAATATTTTATATTTTTCCAGTGAATATACTGATTTTAAATTGAATATTTCCCAGAAAATTTTAAGATTTATTTTCAATATTTTTGTCAAAAATATTTTTTTGGGGATTTTTTTTATAATATATAATTGATAGAAATCTCTGTAAGTATTTTTGCCAATTCTGAAATTTCTCAAATATTAAGTAAAAAATGAAATATTATTTTTGAAATTATTTGGATTTCTTCTAATTAGTATTTATGGTCTCTTAAGTAATTTTTCTAGATTTTTTCCTTTTTTTATTATATATAGGTGCTTTTTAAGTCAGATAGAACTTTAAATTGAATCCCCATTGAATATTCTAACTGACCTAAAAAAACATTTATATATATATATATATATATATATATATATATATATGTGTGTGTGTGTGTGTGTGTGTCTGTTTATGTATATATAAAGGTATGACGAAGAGTGTTTTTAGGTTAGATAGAACTTTCGATAGGGATTCAATTTAATATTCTTTAATGCTTAAATTCAATCTTCTTAAATTTAATTTCAACTTAATCTTTTATATTAGATACATCACCACTTTCAATTTTTTCAAACAATTTTGAAAATGTTTAATTACAAAACACTAAATTACTGTATTTGTTGTTTTGGAACTGTGGTTAGTTCACTTTACACAAATGAATTTTAACCCCAACACCCACACTAATTTAAATTAACACAATAAATTGATTATTGAACATTTTAAATTATTGTGGTGTTGGGGTTAAAATTCATTTGTGTAAACTAAATTACTGATTACGGTTATTAAAAATCTAGTCTTAGAAAAAATAAGGAAATAACTTCTTTACTTCTTTATTTAAAAATTCACATATAAAATATTTTAGCAATATTTAATTGCGATATGAATCTTGCCTACTTTTTGTTTGGTAATGAAATTCAAACAGTTAATAAAAAAATCCATCTGTCTCTACGTCGTAATTAAAAATGAGACTAATTTTCTGTAATTGCATACTAAGAAGGAACATTTAAGAAATACAATGTTCACTTAGGAATTCCCTTTTTATAATCATATTTTATTGTAGCTTTAAAATGAAAAATTTCAAAATATTAAATTTTATCATTGATCATTTTTAGACATTCTAGTTAAATTTCTTGTAATAAATTGCGTTTTCATTTCAGAACGTGAAATAAACGAAACTTTGGCGCATATAAAACGGATCATGTTCGAAAACGCGTGTTTTAAACCGTTACCGCGTGTGATGAAAGTTCAACGCGATCCATCCAAATTATATACTCCTCATTGCACAGTGTTGCATCGTTGTGGCGAAGATACTGGTTGCTGTGGAACATCTCGAGTCTGCACAGCCAAACATACTCAACGTGTGGAGCTGTACTTCTATGTAAGTTGTTCATTTTATTTGAAATTGATTCATTTTATTTTTTTGAAAATTACTTCTATTTGTTCGTAATATGTTTTATTTTTAATTGTTTTTGATTTTTCAATTTTGGAGATATTTCCATATATTGTAATCAATATCATAATATATAAGTATATATAAATATTTAATTTTGAAAATTTATAAACTAAACTAGTTAAAAAAAATTAAGTATTCATTAGGAAAGATAAATGAAAATTATATACTTTATTAAGTAATTTAAATCCATAAATTATTGATGAAAATGTTCATTTTTTAAAAGAACACAATTTGAATTTTAAAAATAATATAATGAATTATTTGATTATTAACCAGTTGCGCTGGCAATTAATTAACATGCACGCGTGGCAAATCCGTCCAAAGCAATTCGCAGCGAGTTGGTATTTGAAATCATTTTTTTATAAAGTTTTAGACACACACACACACACACACACACACACACACACATTAACATTATAGTAAAACTCTTAAATTGATTAACAAATTTATTAATAATTTTTGAAAAGGAGTATTTCTTGGGTTTTTGTACGTTTGTTATTTCACCGAATAGAATAGAGGTATTAAAAAATTCCACATCCATTGGATAAAAAAATATTTTTCTGTAACTTTTTGCAAATTTTCTCATTAAAGGAATAGATGATAAATAGCTATCTTGCAGGTCTACTCCACCCATACCATCATTGTAATTTAAAACTATATTAGGTTTTGTAATGTTTCCATTTTGGTCGGTATAATTTCTAATTTTTTTCTTTTTTGTTGTAATCATTTCTGCTTTGGAATGTTTTGAAGAAAGTAAATATATATCTTTTTGTCCTTCCATTTTACAGCTAAGATACCATTGCAAGATCTTGAAAAAACTGCAAATCTTTTTAATTTTGTCGCTGCGAGATCTTTTAGCATATTCTTTCTATTAGATCTGACTGTTCCGATAGTATTAATTTTTTGCAAATATAATTTCCGATTCAGTTTTGGTAACGAATACCAGTTATTTAAAAAGAGAGTGTGTCCAAAATCAACTAAAGGTCTACATAAATCCAGTACAACATTTTCTGATGCACTATTATCAGAATAAAATAGTTCTTTGATAAAATAGTTTTTTATAATAATAAAAAAAATTATTGTGTTTTGTAGTTACTTGATTATTATTCAGTGAAAATATGTAAAATTAATGAATTTCTACAAAAAAAACACTTGTATGCCTTCAAAACAGAAGTGTGACTCTTGCTAACTGAACTCCGATGTTATTTTAACTTAGCAAAAAATCACACGACGTGCTGTATACGTCTTATCGACATTTGGTACAGATAGCAGTTGACGTGCATAGCACGTCATTCCAGCGCAAGTGGTTAAACAAATATCTACTTAGTCTTTCTTACGTTTGTTTTTTTTAAAAAATAACTATTAGATCTTCAGTTGACAGTGAGTAATTCACTTTTAATTACAAAAGTTGTTTCATTTCAAGAAACTAACCGATAATGTCACAACTAATTGAAATTATTTTGTAAATTATTTTTTTATAACATATTTTACTATTTATTGACATATGATCTAGCTATTATAAATTTCAACAGAAAAATATAATTTTTATTGCTTTTTTTATACTTATTAATTTGATATTAAATTATATGAATTTAATCTATAATCTCTTTTAATTCGAGTCAAGTAGTAGTTAATTAGTTAAAAATATCAAATTTTATAGATACAAGTAAAATAAAAAATTAGTATTTATCTGAAATCATGTTTATTGATTTAAACTCATTCGAGTTAATTTTTTCTCATACCAAAAACATATTTTATATTTTTCCAATGAATGTACTGATTTTAAATTAAATATTTTCCAAACAATTTTAATATTTATTTTTAATATTTTTGTCAAAAATATATTTTTTTGGATTTTTTTTATAATAAAATATAAAATTGATGGAAACCTCTGTAAATATCTTGTATTTTTGCCGATTTTGAAATTTCTCAAATATTAAGTAGAAAATTAGATATTATTTTAATTGGAACCAAGTAGTAGTTAATTAGTTAAAAATATCAAATTTTATAGAAAAAAATTAAATAAAAAATTAGTATTCATTTGAAATCATGTTTATTGATCATTATTTAATAACAGAACTAAAATACGAATACAAAATCTATTATTTGAAATTATATTTTTATAGAAATTGTATAATCCGGATTTGTCAATATGTATTTTAAGTAACATTTTTTCTTAGAAAAATGTAGAATAGTCAGAGAGGTTATTTGATATATATATATATATATATATATATATATATATATATATATATATATATGTATATGTATATGTATTTGTGTGAATATTTAATTTTAAATTAAAATTCAACGTCAATCATCATACAAGTGGTTAGTTTTATGTTGTGGTAGGAGTTACAATCTACTTGTTGTGTGGAATTCAAACAAAGGGTTCGATGATTTCCACGTCTTAATTTATGACATTTGCATGATTAAAATTCTAACAGTTCATATAATCGTGATGTTCATGATAAACTTCTGTATTTTTAAAATAGTAATTCAATACGAATATATCGACATAAATTACCAAATACAATTCAAACTATTTACAACCTGAAACTAATAAGGGACTCGTATTTGTTTGCATTGGATTCCTGTTATACGTGTGAAAATGTACAGGCACTTTTTGTATAATAAAGCAGGTGTACTTGAAATAAGAAACTGTAATCAGTATTCTTCGACTATAATTAACATTTTTTAAAAAAAGAACATGACGAATAAACGTACATTTTTTTATTACTATGATTAATTTACACAATATAATTGTTTTATTTTCAATATTTCACTAGTGTATTTAATGCAGCTAGTAAGTGCAATTATTCGATGTTTAAAAGGTCATGAGAACTTGTATAAATTTCTGAAAAAATACTTTTTAAAATTAGAATATTTTTTTTGAAATTATTTTTTCGAAATATGTATGTATCTAAAAATAAATATTAGTTTGATTTTTATTGTGCTATTAGCTGTGTTTTCTGAATAAAATACAATAAGTTGTTTTTTTTATATTATGGAAGATATTTAATTCAGGAAATTGTATTTATTTATAATTTTTAATTATTTAAAAATTCATATTAAAAGTAGAGTAGTTTTCAAAAAATGTTTATATTATTTTCTCTAAGAACTATTTAATATAGAGTTTTCCAATAAACGTTTTAGAAGTAAAATGGAAATAAAAAAAGTATTTAACTAATTAGTTTTTTTTATTTTTAAGCATTTTTTTACGAACTGAATATTGATTTTTAATAATAAGTTTTTATAATTTCTAAACTTTGTTGAAGTGATAAACGTTACATGATAATTTGCCAAAAAGTCTATTGAAGTTTTTACAATTTCTAAACTTTGTTGAAATGGTAAACGTTACATGATAATTTGCCAAACTATACTGAGTTGTAATGTCAAAATGAGCTTAAAAATATTCAAATATGGCTTCCACCAGCTGTCAAAATTTTGATATTCTTATTGGAAAACCTTATACTTTATTAAATTTCATTTAATACGTTAAAACATAAAAAGAGTAGTATTATGTAAATTAAAAAAAGAATATTTAATCAATTATTTTTTTTAATTAATTTAAAGATTTCAATCATTTTAATAATATGCAAAAATTTAAACTGATAAAATTTTCAATTTTTTGCGAAGGGGATTAAAACATGTGTATTGAAAAATTAAATATATAAGTTGGAAGAAATGGCAAAAAATATTATTTTCTTCATTGTTATTACAGACGTAAATTATTTAAAAAGTTCATTTTATATTTAAACATATATTTCATTTAAAAATAGATTTGAATTTATGTATTACATATAAATTAAAAAATTATTTTCATTAAGACGATATCCTGATTTTAACTCTCTGATCTCGTCAGATTTAATCTCTCGTTCTACTACTGAGCTAATCCTTTTATCTCTAAATATCCTTTATTTTCTTTTCAATATAAAGTTTATATAAATTTAATTGTATTTATATACATATGTGTCTACACATTTTTTTTAAGAATAATTTTAAATTTAATCCCTATCGAAAGTTCTATCTAATCTAAAAAAACCCTTTATATATATATATATATATATATATATATATATATATATATATATATATATATATATATATATGGTAGAACTTTCGTTAAGGATTCAATTTAAAGTTCTTTCACGTTGAAGAAAACACCCCTATTTTTCGATAATAGAGCTTTTATAGGCCCCTGGGTTCGTTGATAATGCTAACCCAATCTTCAAGATATTCCGCACATCTTTTTCTATTTATCTTGAATAATTTATGTTCCATTTATCTCGAATATTTCCAACCATCTTTTCTGTGTTTTTCCATTTAATTTCTTAACACCAGGCTTTCTTTAAATATCATTTTGATAGATCTGTCATCTATTGTTCTCTCCATATGACCAAACTATTTTATTTTATTTTTTTACTTCAGACACTATAATTAGGTGATCATAATATTTTTTCAATTTTCTGTTATTCCATACTCTCCACTATCTTCCTTTATTTACCACCTCAAAAATCTTTCTTGTTATTTTTCTCTTTCAACTTTTAAAAAGTCTTTCATCTATTGTCTGTTTTTGAATAATCTTAGTAAAATGTTTGCTTAAAATTCCTGCTGAAGTTACATAATTTAAGCATCTTCAACAAAGTTAGAAAATTCCTGTTATCTGCTATAATTCTGGATTTTATTAATTTTGTTATTTTATCATTTTTGGTACTAGCACCTCAAGTGCTTAAAATTTCTTCTAATTAACCACATATAGTTTTTTGAAATTATCTTTTTTAAATATATTTGTCTATGAGAATAACATATATGGAGTTTGGTTGTGATTTATACACACACACACACACACACACACATATATATATATATATATATATATATATATATATAAAATGGAAGATTGTTATTTGTATATTTTTATTTATGAAGTATGCATTTATTTTCAATATATGTTTTTTATTAAAAACTCTTAATTATTATATATCGTCATAAACGTGTAATAAAAAAACTAATTTTGTCTATAAAAAAGATTCGTCCTTGTCTGAAGCTATTTTTAAATGAAATTAAAAGTTCGTTGATATATAAATTTACCTTGTTTAATTTTTGTAATTTATTTTTATTATTCATTCGATTCGTTAAAGTCGAAAACGATGAACTTTATATAGCAATAAATCAGTTAATTCTTCCTTATACAAATTTTCAATTCTAATCACATCTCAAATTCAGTAGTGATTCATCCATGGACTATTACAACAAGAAATGTATAAAAAAAAAGTATTAACGAATACATTTCTCGGTAGCAATGGTATTTCTCCCACTACAATTTTATGCAATAAACGAGTCAACATAATTAAAGAATCCATAGAGTAAAATCTTGGCATGTTTTTGCATTGAAATATAAAACCGTCGTATGCTGATTGAAGGAATTTTTTATAGATAGTTTTATAGATGTTGGCAAATATCCTGTCAGGTGTTCATTCCTGACATCTTTGTGATATGAACTTTACATCTTTATGTCCTGTACATTAAATATCGTTGCTATTTACGTATGTTGTCCACGTACATACATACATTGTATTCTTTGTAATAGTGACTATGACTAGGATCAGATATTTCACAGAACTTTTATATGTATGTATATTTTTATCAGACATAAACTAATACCTTTCTTTACAATAACTATATCGTTTTGAATATTTTTCTAATAATTTATCGAGTCTTTAACAGTTCGACCATATCCTGTTTACAAATAACTTAATAAAGATATAACATAATAACTATTATAGTGTAACATATCTCAGCAGGTTGTAAAATATAGACGTTTAGCTTTTATCTACGGAGCCGTAAAATGAAACACGCATACGTAATTTTGAATTAAAATGGGGACAAAAGAGATATGTGCCATCGGCAAAGTGCACCGCTGTGCATGGTTAAAAAGATGTCTATTGTACGAATCAAACTTTAATTGCGAAGTGATACAATAGAATTAAATTCTAGAAAAAAATAAAAGGTATTTATAGAGGTATGTAGATTGAAAACAATAAATATTCAATCAAATACAGGAAATATTAAAGATATTTATTTAATTACTATAGAATTTGATTGCTTCTTTGGTGTATTATTTTTTATGTTCATTCTTATAGTCCAATTACACACTATTATATATATATATATATATATATATATATATATATATATATATATTTATATTATGCAATCTGAGTGTTATTAGACAATAAAAAAATTCCTAAATGTTAACAAGTGATTCAAAATATAAGTGGATTCGAATTTTTCAACTGATTGCTATATTTAAACTAGTTTTTACACTACTGCTATAAAACTTTTCCTGTTTTGGTTTAAGTTCATATATTTTTTTAATATTTTCTCTTCAGAACTATTTCTTGTTATGCTAATTATTTTCAAAATCAAAATTGATAAAAATAAGAATATGAGATCTAGAGAATATTTTCAACTGTTTTGTCATGTGTAATTGAAATAAAATATTTTTTTGATACAGAAGAGTTGCTTACTATAAATTGTGTGTCTTAAATGTTAATTAAACATTAAGAATTTAAAAAAATTGAAATATTTTTTATTCTCGAATTATATTTAATATCGCTGCTTTAATTCCATGTTAATTTTATTAACATTCTATCTATCCGTTTTTATCTTGACCACTATCATAGCTAAAAACAATCAGCTCTCGAGAGAATGAGGGCCAAGACATTTTCTTGTATTATATATGTTTGAGTGGATTGGGATCGTGATTCGCCGTGTTTGATCCTCATACACGTTGTGAGTTCTTTACTTTGACCTGAAATCTATTGTATTTTCACTGAATGGTTAAATCTATCTATATTCGAAGAATATCTTAGTATCATTTTTTAGGATCCTGTTTAATTATTTTTGTTATTTTGAAAAAGTGAAGTAGGAATAGAAATATAAGTTTTAGAAGTATCTGGAGCGGTTAAATGCATATATATATATATATATATATATATATATATATATATATATATATATATATATATACACACACACACACGTCCCTCAATTTACGCGGAAGGTTGAATTTTTTTTAGGCGGCAAATTATACTTCATTATTTTTTTTTAGCTATGCGAAATAAATATGTGACTAGATTATTTTTTACGCGGTATTGATTTACGCGACACTTTTTATACGCGGTCAGATAGATTTCATTTCATATCATTTTTCATGAAATTTATTATATATCAGAGTGACGCAAATTCTTACTTGAACATATAAAAGCACGATATAAATATATAGAATGTTGATTTTTTTTAATTACAGTAGTGATAGTGACACCGAATAAAATTTATCTACTTTTGTTTTCTAAAACGTCATCATTTTTTTGTTAAGCTATGTGAAATAAATATGTATTTCTACAACTTTACTAGCTTCTATTTTTACAATATTTTTCTATTGTACTGACAGACTCAATTTACGCGATTTTCATTCGCGTAAAACAAATCCACGTGGAACGGATATTCCGCGTAAATTGAGGGACGGGTGTATCTATCTATCTATCTATCTATCTATCTATCTATATATATATATATATATATATATATATATATAAATAATATATCGATATATATTTGTATATAATATATATATATTAAATCCAATTTATCTGTTTATATATATATATATATATATATATATATATATACACATACACACACACACACTTATTCCACACATTCGTTTCGCAAACAAGTTCAATTAACTTTAATATAAATTGTAAGTCGAAAAATTCTAGAAACATATGAATCGTAATTTTCAGCAATTTATTAAAGAGATAAAGAAAGTTTTACCACCGTCGTACAATGAAAATATTTTTTTTGTTTCTTTTTATGTTAATTGTGCTTTGTTACTTTACTTTAAAAACATGACGTTTCATTAAGAAATTGCGAACCATTAAATTTATTTATAGTAATTACTCACAGTGCTTTTTTCTAAGAGACTATAAAATTTATAATGCAACTGAACAAAAACTTATTTATTCTTGGAATCAATATATAAATTTACAGAATGTATTATGAGCGATTTTGTAAATATATAGATGTTTTTCTTAAGCGTGATAGAACTCTAATTTGAATCCCTATTGAAAGTTCTATCCAACCTAAAACAACTTTCTTTATATATATATATATATATATATATATATATATATATATATATATATATGCATACATACACACACACATATACACATACACACATATACATACACACACACATATACACACACACACATAAATATACATATAAAGGTGTTTTTTAGCTTAGATAAAACTTTCGATAGAGATTTAATTTAACATTCTATCAAGCTTAAAAAACCGTATATATATATATATATATATATATATATATATATATATATACATATACATATATATATATATATATATATATATATATATATATATATATATATATATATAGTTGAGTAATTAAAGTGTTAATATAAATTAATATTTAAAGTTATAATTGAAAACCGTAGTGGAATAAAATTTTAAGATTTGTTTAATCAGAATTCGTAATTAGTTAATTATTTTTATAGAAATCGATTTCCTGTTTGAAACATTAAAAAAAATAATATCCTTTTAGTAATGGAAACAATACTTTTAATAAACAAAAAGAATAAAATTTAATTATTTATTTTCAATATATATGATCATCCAAATGTGACGCTTATATTTGTGTTTTATTAAAAAGAAACATGTGTATAGGATAGTGTATAGGGAAACAGATGTATAGTTTCTTTTTAATAAAACACAAATCTAGGTTTTGCATTCGGATGACTCTATATATTGTAGTTCGATTGGCGCCAATGTTTCATTCAATATTAGCATTATTTTAATCTTTGTTAGTTATTTTTATGTGATTATTGTAACTAAATGAACTATTTTATTTTGTTATAAAATGTTAAGTTTGTTTAAAATTGAATACAAAAAATTGTTATTTTTCAAATAATATAATTCATGTTAAATTTATCTTCGAGTATTTTTTAATATTGAAAATTAACCAAAAGTGCTTAGCTTATTTACTATCAATGAATCTTTCACGTCATTCCAATACTCATAACGAGATAAAAAAGAAATTTAAAACTTAAAATCTTAAGCCCAAGAATCTAAATTTTTGCATCATAAACGAAAATTGTCATAATTTTTTTTGCTTTGGAAGAAAATATAACTTGTTATTACTGTTAGGTTTTAATATTTAATATTTTTCTGTCAAAATAAAAAAAAATGTTTTTCTCACTTCAAAAACTGACTTATTAAATATTAAAATTTATATTTATGTACAATTTTCAATTTACTTTACATATTTATATTAACAAATATAATTTGGACATTCGTGTAGAAAATATCTGAAGTTTTGTTAATTTGTAAATACGTTTTATAAAAAACCAGAAGATAATTATTAAAATAAAATTTAATATAAATTTTTGAAATTTAACATACTTTTAAAATTGTCTCTACTTTTAATGGAATTCATATATTTGAATAAAATAATGTCACAACTTTCTATATTTGATTATATCTGTATTATCTAGAACAAAAGTCTTTATTCAAATCGTTTTATTTTCATTAAAAAATAAACTCTACTTGTATGCGTAAACAGAATACTTTTTTACGTACAGTAGATTGGAAATTAAACCCATATTTACCAATCAGTTACTCTTGATACTGTTTTTATTCAATGCCGAACAAAAAACTGAACAAATATTTACACCGTAGTCACATTTCAGCCACATACTGTGTTATTGTGTCACAGAGTGCATGTGAGAAAGAAATCGTGATTCATAGCTAAGTATTTGTATATCCAAACTGCACTGAATGTTTGTCTACCCATTTAACGTTTTTCACTAATGCCCATCAGATGATATTAATTACACGTCACATAGTACGTCGACTTGTGTCAGTCAATGAACAAGACAAGTCAGCCAGTGTCGACTCAGACTTCCATATGGCTTGTTGTATCACCGGATCAACGGTGGATGTTTATCTTTAATGGATGTGACTATTGATATTCGCGTAATTGCGACAGATATTCAGTTTAATGGGAAACTCGAAGAAGATTTATTTGGAATGCTGGAACCACTTATAGTTGTTTTCGAATTTCAATTGAATAGACATATTTTCAAGTTTTAACCTCAAAGTTATACAAATATATTTAATGATTTTTTTAAAAAAAATAGTTGAGTAAAAAATTGGATATATGAAGTATCTAATTTAATACAGACACAAATTTAGGCATCACATTTGGATGATTCTATATATGTATATATTTATAATGATCGTCAGTAGCCTTTTTCTGTCCACTGCTGAATGAAAACCTCTCCTAAAATTTTCTACTTCGACTGATTCATTTTCTATTATTTTTCACTTTATTCCAATGATTTCTTTATGTTTTTGTCCCACTTATCCAGAATTTTTTTCTGGAGGTTTTTATATTTCTAAGTTCCCAATCAATATCTTTTCAATCTGTTAATTGTTTGTTCTTTTCGCTGCATGCCTTGTCTATTATCATTTTAAACATTTACTTTTATGTCCATAACTTCAGTTTTATTTCTGATCCACTTGGTCCTCTTTCTATCTCTGCATATTTTTCTAATATGAATTTTTCTGTACTTGTTCGTGTTGTCTAGAGATGATTAGTTATTATGGTTTTTAAGATTCATGTTTCATTATTACAAGTAGGATGCATTGATCAAATTTTTTTTAAACATAATAGAATAATTTATATATTTATATATATATATATATATATATATATATATATATATATATATATATAAAGTCCCTCGTAAATTGAGGGATGGGTGTATATATAATATATATACACCCATCCAATCAGTTTACGCGGGACTTTTTTTACGCGGTTTTGATTTAAGCAGCGCTTTTTATACGCGGTCAGATAGATTTCATTTTATATATTTTTTTTCATAGAATTTATTATATATCAGAGTGACGCAAATTCTTACTTGAACGTATAAAAGTACGATATAAATATATAAAAGGTTAATTTTTTTGAATTATAGTAGCGATAGTGACACCGAATAAAATTTATCTACTTTTGTTTTCTAAAACGTCATTATTTTTTTGTTAAGCTATGTGAAATAAATATGTGTTTCTACAACTTTACTAGCTTATTTTTCCAATATTTTTTCTATTGTACTGACAGACTCAATTTACGCGATTTTCATTCGCGTAAAACAAATCCACGTGGAACGGATACTCCGCGTAAATTGAGGGACTGGTGTATATATATATATATATATATATATATATATATATATATGTATATATATATATATAAATATTAGTCAAAAAAATAAATTAATATAATCAAAAATAATATATTTGTGCAGTAATATATATATATATAATATTTAATATCTATCATTCAAAGAATATTCTTCCTAAAATTCAATTTGGTCTTTTGAATTTCGCAGCTAAATATTAAAAAAGCGGAAATTTTACAGATATATGTTGTACAACCTATATATATATATATATATATATATATATATATATATATATATATATATATATATATAGATGATAAAAATTAGTCAAAAAAAATAAATTAATATAATCAAAAATAATATATTTGTGCAGTAATTCACGTTATTAAGTTTAATATCTTATTATCTATCATTCAAAGAATATTCTTCCTAAAATTTAATTTAAAATTTTTTTACAAAAAAAATATTAAACATATCATTTTTTTAATTTTGCAGATATGTGTATGTATATATATATATATATATATATATGTATATATATATATATATATATATATATATATATATACGAGGGTCGTTTGATAAGTATGGTAAAAAAGTAAGAAAAACTAAATTGAAAAATTTAATTAAATTAATTAATTAATTAAATTAAACAATAAATAAATTTACTATACTTATCAAACGACCCTCGTGTATATATATATATATATATATATATATATATATTTCAAGATGTTACAGTATTTTCTTGAGATAAAAATATGTATTTTGTAAATAACCTTGTATAACCCTTCTTTGTATCAATGATCATAAATCTAACCGTTCTACTGATATGAAATTAAAAAAAATTATTCAGGAATTATTGATAGTAATGAAATAATCTGTTGAAATAATCTGTTGAGTGTTACGTTTGCCAGTACTAGATTTAATAATTAAATACGAAAATTTACAAAACAGGACCGTTTTAAAAAATTAAATCATTTTTAAACTATATTATTTACCCTTAACGAATTTACTTGATTTATTCTAATTCTGGTAATGATTATAGAAAGTTGTTTGTTAAAAGTTTATAAAAAAATAAGTTGATGAGATAATTAGTTCCCAATATATTATGATCACCAATTCGAAAAATATAGTTTTTTATCTTATTTGTATTGTTATATCTGGACCATTTTTTTAATATGTAACATAAAATGTTAGAAGAATTTTTCTGAAACAATAAATTTTCAAAAAGTATAATGAAAAATCTATTTTTGATACACTAAAGTAGAACTATTTTAAATATAATAAATATAGGGTAGCCTAATGAAAATGAAGGATAGTAAAGAATAATAAATTATAAAGGTGTTTTTTTTAGGTTTGATAACACTTTCGATAGGGATTCAATTTAAAATTCTATCACGATTAAAAAAAAATCGTGTAATAAGCAAATAAATGTATGTCTAAACTCTTCAGTCTCATTTGTACCACCCTATATATTGGAATGCATTAAGATTATTTGAATTCTTCAGTACATGTAATTATAAATGAATATACAATATTTATACTACAATACTAATTTTATTCTTAATAATATATTATTAAGTAAAGAGTAAATGTAGTTTTAATAAATTATATATAATTAATAAATTATGTATAATAATTAAAAGTCGTATTTTTAGTATGCATTCAAAAATCATACAAATTGGTTTAGTTATACTCACATAATTATAATTAGAAAATAGAAGCATTTACTATTTTATTTTTTTATGATTATGAAAGTCGAATAAAAAAGTTTGTCATTAATGAAAACAACATTTGAAATAATCAAATCTTTACTAAAATAACGTTTGAGTGATTTTCTAAGTCAGTAATTTCTTTATTCTTAAATATTTTCTTTTAACAATCAGAAATACGTTCCATGGTTAACAACGGTTAAATAATTTCACTTCAATCCAAAATAATCAAAAAATTAATAAAAACACTGAGATTTTTAAATTTTGCAGATATGTTACAAAATTTATAAAGAAACTTGATTATTTGACTATGATATGTATGTGAGGCTTTAAATGCAACCTTTTAAGTGAAAGGGTTAATTACAAATTTTGTGAAATCTTATCAAAAGCAGGTGATATAATGTTCCATAGATATGATGGGTCCAGAAACATTTAAAATAATTAAATGCAAATGCGTTAATCTTGAGATTTATAATTTGATTATAGAAAAAGTTAACAAAAAAAATTCTTCAGCAGAAATATTGCACAAAAATGGTATTATTGAAACTTGCATATTTGTATATATTGTTAAAAAAATAGATATTTTTGTGTAGCTTGTTGAATGAGACGTTGTTAATTTTTTTTAATAGAAATAAATTCAAGACAAACATTGTATATCTAAATAAATTATCTTAATTTACTTTCTTTTTATTTTTTTTAAAAAAAAAATATTCTGTGTTGCGGTTTGCACGAGCTTACTTTAAATGGATAATAGAAGAAAGTAATAGATGTATTCGTGATTTATTCGAAATTCTATGAAAATATTTTTTTTATGTGGTTAGTAATATAATTTATAATTTTTAACAAAATGATTTCGAAAAACTTACACAATATTGATTCATTGTAGAGTTTTATGAAAGAATATATACTAAAGTCAAGTTGTTATAGCCATATAGAATGAATAGAACTTTAGCAGTTATTTAATATAAGAAAAAAAAACAAGTATAATTATGCATCCATAATTATTGAAAAGCATAATCGAATTAGAATAATAATATCAATTATAGGCAATTTTTTTTAATTTAATTCAATATAATTATGTAGTAATCAGTACTGTAATAAATTGTTTAAAATAGTCCTTGCACATGAAAAATAATAAAAAAATTAATTGAAATTTATCTCAAATTTATTAAAGAAATCTTAGATATTATCTTAAAAATAAAGTTCACTAGTTGAGTTGTTATGAAGTGATTTATGTACATATCAGTAATTCATATTATCATAAAAAATCCATTCATCAATAATAAACCGTTTTCTCTATAATTTCACAAATTATAATGTACAATGTTACCTAATTTGTTCGATAATAAATTTGTTTACGGGCCTAATTAGATTAAAAATTAGGCTGTCAACCATACTTACGAAACAGTTTAATGTCTTAATTTATTCATTAGATTTTCTCGAAAACCTTATTTAACAACTACTACAAGTACTCGTTTTTCTTTAAGGTATTATCTAATGTTTCAACACCTGACATCATGATCTGTGCAAAAAAAAATAAGGAAATAATTTAAACGATCTGGCTACGTAGTCATTAGTAATTGACCTTGACATCTCTATTACAGTAGCAAAGTACTCTAATAGTCTAACCGTCTAATCAAACCTTAAATGGAATGATCAGACACAATTAAGATGAAATTATTAGAACCATACATATCTCTATTGTCAAAAATCAAGGTACTTTGTATAAAAAAAGTCGTAAATGCAATATTTGTGTTTGGTATAATAAAACATTGCTCGGAGGTAGTTAGTCGTTAGTAATTAGATTTTAATAAGAACGTATTAAAATATTATGATTGAAATAAATTATTGAATTAGAATAAATGCTATTTAACATTTATATACGATTAAATGTAGTTATCATTTGCTTAAAATTAATTTCAAACAAACCTGTTTTTTCTACTGATCTTTTATAACAACTATTTTTAATTCAAACGTTAGAGGAAATAAAATATTCCAACTGTAATTATTTTGATTAAATAAAATTATCTATAATATTTTTTTTAATATAATGGAATTATTCGATATTATCTGAAAATGATACAAGTACTGAAACTGGTTGTAATAAAATACAGTAACAACAATATTTTATCAGAGTTAATTACTTTTGGATATACTTTGAAATCTTATCAACTTTTTTTCAACATTATTAATTACTTCTCGAATTTATTAGTGTTGTTTGGCTCGTGTTGTAATTATTTAACTTTTTTCAGTAATGAATATGTTAATTTTACAAAAAAACTTTTAAATATTAAACGTTAATAATAAATAAATAAAAAAATGTCATTTAAAAAAATATTATTAAAGTTTTTGGAATTTATATGATAAAGCTATTTATTTTTACTATTATAATTTTTGTTTTTGTAGATACAACAGAAATATATTTTAATAAATTATAAGGAATTAATTTTTCCGAAAAAACTTTTTTCATTACTAGTTTCAATTGAATTTTTTATTTAATAACAATTTGAATTCTATTTAACAAAAAGATTATTAAATAAAAATAAGTTACTCTACTTGTTTATCGTTGAAAGAACAAAAATATACGTTAATAGTTTTTGATTCCATTAATGTGATCATATCTATTATAATTATCTTCGTGGTTTGCCCCAAATGAATTTGAACTTTGATTAAAAGAATCTTTTTTTGGGATTTGATATTTACGATTTTCATTATTGATAATTTAAAATATATTTTTAAATTCTGAAAAAATACGATCTTCGCAAAGACTACACAGTTTTTGAAAAAAACATTTATTATGTTTTTTTCAGAATAGTTACAATGGTATTAGTCTAAGTTTTAGGATTTTTGAAATACTAGAATTGCTTTTTTAGCTTCATTTAAGTATTAGAAACAGAAAATAATCTCAGGATATCAAATTAGGCGAATAAGGTGGATAAATAATGGTTACATTTTAATTTTTGTAAAATGTCGTAACCATTATTTATCCACCTTATTTGCCTAATTTGGTATCCTGAGATTATTTTTTGTTTCTAATACTTAAATGAAGCTAAAAAAAGAAATTCTAGTATTGTGCATACTCTGTATAGATTTAATTGTGTACAAATTTTTTCATTTTAAATTTTTAGTCCAAATGAAACTGAATAATACTATTGATATTTTCAAATAATTTTCTAGATATTCAAAGAACATTTCCAAATAATTCACACACTTTTCCACATTTTTTTATTTTCGACTGGTTGGAAAATTTTCTGATTTTTTAAAACTTTATTTATAACTCACATTGTACGTAACATAGCTACTTATGCTCCATTTAGTATTCAAAGTATTTTGGTAAATTATTTTTTTGATTTTTCTCTTTGTTCCATATTTTTTGACATATGTCAAAAAGTACTGTCGCATTTATCATCATAACTAATGACTCCTGGATTGAATTTCAACCAAACTGAACACAATTATAAATGAAGTGTTAACAAAAAAAGCACTCTTTCAAAAGTCATGCTACTAATACTGTTTATATAATCAAAGTTCGAATATTTTTGGGACAAACTATATATTTATTAAGAACTAAAGATCACTATTCATTAGTGTTATGTTTATAAAACCGAATTGATTCTCAATTTAACTACCTGATGATAACACACATTGTCAAAACTGGTTATAAAAAGATATCATAAAAGGTGATCGGTTTTAAGGTCTTAATAATAGCTAATGAGTTATCATAGAAATAAGTATAAGGTCACGTTTTATATTTCTCTTGTATACTATTTTTTTGTATCACTACAGACACGGGCTTATCAAAAATTTGTATTTTATTTATTTTTTTTAAATAGACTACATAAATATAAATTAAAAATGTACAAATGTACAAAATATAAATTTGTAAAATTACTAAATTAAAATTATAACTATTTGTCTGTATTTTTATAAGCTCATTTGCTATATTATCTTTTAAATTTTCATTGCTGCTTTTAATTTAGTATTTTACCATAAATAACTTCAACAAGCATTTTGTAAAAATGTTACAAAACTAATAAAAAGATAAAATATACCATTGAACCAAAATTCACTATTTTTTATAGATTTTATAAGGCATTGATATCGAAATGTACATCAATTTGTAAAGAAATAAAAAGAGCAATAAATAATTATTCAACACTTTTTCAACTATGATAGTTCATTTAACTAAAAGAGAACCAAAAGTCAGTTTTAAAAGTTTTGAGTTCAATAATGATTATACAGAAATAAAAACAAGAAATTTTAAAATTCGATTGTGTCAAATTACTTATTCGATTTAGTACTCTTTTATACTATATTATTTGTTAGTACTATAACTAATTTATTGATAAATTGATCACTAAGCCCATATTTTATAATATCTTATGAATGACTTAAATATATATATATATATATATATATATATATATATATATATAAATTAATAAAAAATAGAAAAATAGAAAATAAAAAAATAAAATATAAAAAACAGAATTTTTAATAATTACTAAACACTTTTATAAAATCGAAAAATATTTAAGAGAATATTTTTTATGGAAATGTATTAAAGATAATTATTTGTATAAAAAAAATTAATTTACTAATATAACTAATTTTATATTTTTCATATTGGTATTTATGAGGTCATTCAAATGTGATGCCTAGTTTTATGTTTCATTAAAAATAAATATGTGTATAGGGTGATGTATATGGAAACTTGTTTCTTTTTAATAAAATACAAGTCTAGGCGTCACATTTGGATAACCTTATACATAATAAAGATAATATTTGATATAATTTTACTTACAGTTGTTATGAATTAGTCACACTGTTATTTTTAATTTTTCAAAGTATTATTTAATTTTACAACAAATTAATTAGAATAAAACCTTCACCTTTCTTCTTGTATTGAACAGCATTGAATATTTTAGTACCTGGATCCATCTTATATAATCATTTCGTAATTAATTACCATTTAATCACTGTAATCTTATTAATTATAAATAATTCATTTAATAAATGTCATTAACTATTTTGTATACATGTTAAAAATATATGTTATTATTAATTGATTCAATTATATAATGAATATATTTGAATATTGTGATTACTCATAGTATAATAATAGTAAATAATAAATAAATAAATGAAATGATGGCACTGACATTTAAATAACAACGTATCAGGTGTCTCTGTTTCAATAATGAAATTTATGGTTTCCATTGATGAAATGTTAACCTTGGTATATGATTCCGTGAACGTATTTTAATAATTTGTTAATTTAAATAATATCAATTATGGAATTTATAATTTAGATATTTTTAATTGATTGACACTTATATAAACACTTTTGTGTATGTGAATGTGTGTTGTGTATATATATATATAATTGTGTGTGTGTATTTATGTATAAATGGTCATCCAAATGTGACGCCTAGATTTGAGATTTATTAAAAAGAAACATGTTTATAGGGTTTTTTTTAGTAAAACACATAAAATAAAATTGAAAATAGAAAAAACTTAACTTAGAATAATTTCAACAAAATAAATTTAATCTCATGAGTTAAAAATATGAGTAAAGTCCTATTATATTTTTTATAGGCTAGATCCTACAGCATATTTAAATAAAGCATCTTAATTCTGATAAAATACATAAATTACACAGAGTTTTTGCAAAGTATTGAGGTATGTGACTAAATTTGTTCTAAAATAAATCATGAAGTAAAAAGTTAATTATAATAATTAATTATAGATTAGAATTTCTAAGCATTAGATTGGTCGAAGTGGAAGGTTTTGGGGTAGGTTTTTATCCAGCAGTGGATTGAGAAGGGTTGATGATGATATTATAAACTGAAATATTAGTGTAAATATTTTTTAGATTTTTCAAATGAATTAAACCTTTTATTCGAAAATGAATGTTTATTTTAACGTCAAAATAAGATTTTGTACTATTAAATACAGGATCGTCCAAAGGTGATGCCTAGATTTATATTCAATTAAAAAGAAACATGTGTATAGAGTAGTGTGTAGAGAAACGTGTATAGTTACTTTTAATAAAACACAAATTTAGGTATCACATTTGGATGGCTATATATTTACAAATTTAACAACAAAATGTACATTTTTTAATAGATGAATTTAAAGTAAAAACTTGATTATGAATGTATTATTTTTTAAGAAATATAAAGAATTTTTAAACTATAATTAATTATTATAATTAACTTTTTGCTTCATGATTTATTTTAGAACAAATTTAGTTACATACCTTAATACTTTGCAAAAACTCTGTGTAATTTATGTATTTTATCAGAATTAAGATGCTTTATTTAAATATGCTGTAGGATCTAGCCCATAAAAATTATAATAGAACTTGACTCATTTTTAACTCATGGAATTAAATTTATTTTGTTGAAATTATTTTAAATTAAGTTTTTTCTATTTTCAATTTCATTTCTTTATATATATATATATATATATATATATATATATATATATATATATATATATATAAAAAAAATTTGATATAGAATGAAAAAAAGAAAAAATGCGTTTTATCACTGGAATTAGAAAATGTCATGAAAAGTTTTCATCCAGTAGTAGATAGAAAGCTTGATGACATATATTTATATATATATATATATATATATATATAAAAGTGTGTGTGTGTGTATGTACGTGTGTGTGTATTACTGAAAAATTCTATGAAAAATGGTGAAGGAAAAAGGCGTTTTATCACTAGAATTTGAAAATTTTGGAAGTCTTTATGCAGCAGTAGATAGAGAGGTTGATTATACATACACACACACACACACACACACACACACACATATATATATATATATATATATATATATATATATATATATATATATATATATCAATAGTAGCCTATTTATACCTACAGTTAAATGAAATTCTTTTCAAAAACTTTCCATTTTCAGCAAACCAATACCTTTTTTCAAAACCACATCAACAAATTTTCTCATGTTTTTATCCCATTTATTCAATGGTTTATTTTTATGCCTTTTTGCATTTTTGAATTCCCAATCAAATATTTAGTAAAGTAAAAAGACATTGAAACGTTATAACATATACTTTTATAGAACAGAATATTTTTTTAACATCTTTATTTATTAGTGACATTTATTTTTTTTTAAAATGTGTTCATATACAAATATAACTCTACATTAATTCAGAACAACATGCTTAGTATATTATTATTTATTTTTTATTAGTTAATGTATTTTTCATAGGAGATTACAATCATCAACTTCTATTAAATGTTGTCTTGTCGAGACTTTTGTCCATAAATATTTGTATATTTAATTAATACAAGATTTGTCTGTGACTAAACTTTAAGACATTAAACAACTGTTGTAAATATTTAAAAATGTATAATAAATTTAATAATATTTTCTTTTTTGGAGTTACTAATAAGTTCATAAAATATATTTCATATTTGTGTTATTTTTTTATTAACTATCAACTATTAATCATTTATTAATAACTAACATATTCTACGTCATTTTTATAAATAATTTAAAGATTTTAAATATTTTAATATGTATATTTATAATAACCGATATGTTAGTGTTTATACATACATATATATATATATATATATATATATATAAGAAATAGTTATTAATTTATTATACATTTTTTTACAGTCACGTATACTCATAATTATTAAAAGTTGCTAATTAAAATAAGTAATTAACAGACAAACTAAAAATCAAAAGAAATTCTAAGAAACTACACCACCTCCGCATTATCTAACTAAATTTAATGACTATGAAGAATGCAATATGCAAGATAAAGAGATTAAATTTTAAAGTCTGCATCCATAACTTTACGTTTCAGCGACTGTCTATTACTTCAAAATATGTTCTTAACTCAAATTTCTTACGAAAATAAAACAAGAATTGTACATGAAATATTTCAGAAAGATAGATTTTCAAAACGAGAAAATTATTTGGAACGAAGCCAAAAATGAAATTATAACAGAAAATATACTAATAGAAAAAACGCCATATGTTTCAGGTTGTGAACAAATGTCTATATTTCCAATTTCTTTAAAGAATTGTTTAATATGTAAATTTGTATTTTAATATTTTTTTATTTCGTTTAAAATTTATAAAGTTCAAAATACAAAATGATTGATAATCAGTTCGAAATTTTATTATGTCTTGTAATAATCGAGAAAAGATCATATGTGTTAAACAAGAATGGAAAATAATTAAAATGGCATTAACGACATAAAATATTCAGTATGTTTTTTAATCCAATTCTGGAATATACTATAATCATAAAGAATCTAATATGTTCGTTTAAATGTCAAATGTAATATACCAAATACAACTCTATTTTTATACAAAATGTTAATTCCTTAATTTCAGAAATCTCGTTTTATGTATAACAATAAATTATTATATTTATCCAAACAGTGTCGTTATAATAATAAATACCACTACGTTTATGCCAAACAACTACTACATTCTGCCATAGTGTGTATCCAATATATGTCAGTGTAAGTGCAATAAAACGCCTAATTTATTTTTATGACGGAGCGAATATCAATTAATCAAACTAAATCAACTTCGTGTGCGTGTATTTGTCTGTGTGAAAAATGCCGACAGATCGTAACATTGTGTAGTTTTTTTTTCAACTGTGCGTGTAAATCCTACACACAGACTATTCACGCTTACATATTCGGTATTACATTTTACACCTGGACACACCTTGCTTGCTTACTCTATTCATAATGTTGTGTTGCCATTTATGAATGTTTTCATATACTCAATAATTTCATGACAGGCGTCAATTCGTTTTGTTTTCTACGGTTTAATACATGTGTTTATAAATGTGCATTTATGCATGAATATATATATATATTCATAAATATATATATATATGCATATATATATGTATATATATATATATATATATATATATATATATATACGATGACTGTTCGATATCACCAGATAGTCAATATGAGACATTTCGTGATGTATAAGTCATGAGAAAGATTTTAAGATTAAAAAAAAGCATCATAATAGGTTTAATTAATAGGTCATATTTATTTTTTTAAAAAATAAACAAATCTTTGAGAAATTAAAAAAAAACTATTTTTTTAACTTTGATTACTGTATAAAAAATAAATAAATTTAAACAATTAAAAGTAACAAATCGAGCTCACAAAAATCATGAGACAATGTAAACCAGGTTATTGTTCAGAATTTTCTGTGTTGATCCTACGGATATGCCTAGAGTCTGAGCTATCATGGACACTGTTATTCGGTTATTCATTTTCACTGAAATTTCCACAACACGAATATTTTTTTCAGAAACAGAAGTTAACGGTTTCTTAATCCAAGTGTCATCTTTTATATTCTCTCGACAGTTAGTAAAATTATTAATTCATTTATAAAGAGTGGTTTTCTTCAGTGCATTAAATCTGTAAACATCTGTGATAAGGTTTTTTTATCATAATTTAACTAGGAATTTAATATTAACGTGCACTTCATTTTTAACCGAGTCCATGTTCGCTGATACAAGGGTAATTTCAAATTGGCATAACATCATGTTTAAGTATCGTACAGTATTGTCGCGAATACCTGATAATACAATTCTAAACATGTTTACGTTCGCATCAGCTAATTATATAGTAATCCGTTTACGAATAATAACCAATTTTCGGGAATTTTTTGAATGCCTTATCGTTCAGAATTTTATATCCTATATATCATGGACAGGATTTTCCGGAAATAAACTCGACAACTTCAGGATTTTCCAATAAAGTGGTTTTCTTCGATGCTTTAAATGAAAATAAAATAAAAAATATTTAATTAATTAGTTATTTTTTATATTTTTGAGTATGATCTATGGCATTCATGATGGAAAATAATTTCACTCATATGACCATCACGATTTTGCTTGAAATAGAGCATTTGTTTAGTCTAATTTTTAGTCACTCTTTCACATAATTAATATTCAATTTCATGAATTACATGTTCAATTATTCAATTATTTTCATGAATTAATGTTCATTTTTAATGCTTTTGTTGTTTTTGGTTTATCAGCCTAAACCAATGATTTCACATAATCCTATAAAAAATAATTAAATAGAGTTAGATCACATGATTTTGGTGGCCAATTAATGGGTCCATTTCGTGAAATAATGCACTCATTAAACTTTTATTTCAAAAAGTCTATTAAAGTTTTTACAATTTCTAAACGTCGTTGAAGTGTTAAAAATTCCATGATAAGTTTTTAAACTATACTGAGTTAAAACGTCAAAATGAGCTTTAAAAAAATCAAACATGGTTGCCACCAGCTGTCAAAGTTCTGACATTCTTATTGGAAAATCCTATATATACAAAATCTTCAAAAATTAGAAAAGTGAAAAATGAATATTAATTATTTTTAGAGTGAAATTTGGAACAACAATTTTAACATTTAATTAAGTTGAGATAAAGAAAAAAGCATCTTATTTTTAAAAAAATATTTTTAACATTCGATATACGAGTAATTCAATATTTATACGTTGATTTTTTTTAAATAATTTTTTATTCTTTTAATTTAATACATTTAAATTTAATATTAATTTACTGACAACTGCATAAAATACCATACAATTCTATTTTAATTCAGAAAATTCATATTATATCTAAAATAAGTAGTTTTAGACGTGAGATTTTTTCCATAATTTTTAAGTCATTTTCTTTTTGTTAGAACGATTTTTTTGAAATCTTATCAATAGCTGGTATTAAAACAAAGATTACTCTTAACTTTTATTATCATCAACCCTTATTATTTGTTGTTTTGGAACTGTGGCTGATTCACTTTACACAAGTGAATTTTAACCCCAACACCACAATAATTTAAAGTCTTCAATAATCACTTATTGTTCACTTATTATTTATAATATACAAATATTATTTATTTATAATTTGTGGTGTTGGGGTTAAAATTCATTTGTGTAAACTCTTATTATTTTACGCCCTTTTTAAATATTTATATGAAATATGAGACTAAGAGAATCTACAATATTTCGGTTTACATATTGTGCAAGTGTATATATTTGTATAGGGTCATCCAAATGAAACGTCTAGATTTGTGTTTTATTAAAAAAAATATGTGTCTAGGGAAATATGTGTATAGTTTTTTTTTGTGTTTTAATAAATCATAAATCTAGACGTTTCATTTGGATGACCCTATATATTTAAGAAATGTATTTTTTAAATGTTTCGATTCGAGTTGAGTAACGCGTGACTTTTTCTAATATGCAGTTCCAATTGCCCGATTATCGACCAAATAATATATCGGCGGATAAATTAAGACAAATAGATAATAGACACACCCTCATTTCGGTGCTTTCATTGTCTATGACGATGCATCTATAAATAAGCCCACGTGCAGTGTATGCGTCTCGGGAGTAACACGAAGAGAATGCTCCAAAACATCGGTGATGTAATGCGATTGTCATGGATAATCCGCGTCCATGCGTGGCACGTCATCCATCCGCGGATAAAACCGCAGAGGTCCGCCCATCCGTGCCGATCTCGGATCGACACGTTTTCAAGCCCTTGCGGTGTGTGTGTGTTGAATGTGCGTCACATTGTTGTGTATATGGCGTGTGAAATATAAACGCGTATTTGCATTTTATGGTTTAATGGTTACAGTGTGAGGTATGCAAATAAATGAGGTATGTTGGCGATGTAGCATTCCGGCTTTTTATTAATTGTCGTTGGGTGATTATTTGCGTACGATTGTTCAGGTACGACTGGTTCTGGGAAGTATTTCTTGTCTGCTTATTGTCAGTGATGAGCCCAATACATATTAAGTGTGTGAAAGAGTCGAAATGTCTGTGATTAAATATTAAACGTTGCCATTGAAGTATGTATTTCTTGAAAATTTAGTACTGAAAAGATATTTAAATATTTATATAAAGAATAAAATTAATTTACATTTTTTTAATTAAAGTGGAAATACAGACACTCCTAAATGAATATATATATATATATATATATATATATATATATATATATATATATATATATAGAGAGAGAGAGAGAGAGAGAGAGAGAGAGAGATGATTTTCCAATAAACGCTTCTGAAGTTTAAATAAAAATAAAACAAAAAATATTTAATAAATTACTTATTTTTTTAAGCATATTCTAAGGCATTAACACTAGGTTTATGGGACGTGTCATTTTGACACATTTCGAATTTCATGAGGGAATTTACAGAAACCATTTACATTTTTCTTCTACCACTTGTACTGACTTTTATCCATTTAACGAGACAAATAAAATAGAGAAATTAATTTTCTTCAAAACTTTCTAATTTAGAAATTATGTATGTGGTATACCTATCTTTAAGGTACGGGTCAATTTGACGCAATCGTAAAATAAGCATTAATGCTAGTTGGAAAACCCTGATACAGAAAAGGCAATTTGGTATGTTTGGGAAGCATATGAAGCAAAGTCATTAAAAGATTTTTATTTATGGTCGAAGAAATGGGAACCCGCTTTCTTCTCGAGCACAATGCCTAGAGATCAATTTACGCAAATTCTTCGATTCATATGATTTGATAAAAGAACAGAACGATCCGAACGTTTTCGTACAGATAAATTTGCATTGATATCTGAAATAAGGAACAAATTTATACATAATAGTTAATCCTGTTATAAACCTCACGAAAATATTTCAATAGACGAGCAACTGTTCCCTACGAAAGTCCGATATAGATTCATGCAATATATGCCAAATAAGCCACATAAGTATGGCATAAAGTTTTGATTGGCAGTAGATGTAAATTCAAAATATCTAAAAAATGGTTTCCTTAATCTGGGTAAAGATGAAACGCGAACTTTAACACTTTTGGGCGAATTTGTAGTTTTAAAGTTAGCCGAATCATATTTACATCAAGGCAGGAATATAACAACTGATAATTTTTTTACCAGTATGTATGTGTAAAAGATACGCGGAATAAATGTAATGTTATAGAATATTAAATATTATAAATTTTATATAAATGTATATCTTATAGTTTCATTTATAAGTTAATATTATATAATTGTTATTTTTAAGTTGTTTTTTTAAAAAAAGGTATGATTTTGTTCATGCGTCAAATTGACGCGTGTCCGTAGAGATAGGTATACATGAAACGTCCGTAAACCTAGTGTTAATGATGGAACACAATTTTACTCATATGACCACCATGATTTCGCTTCACATAGTGCATTCGTTTAGTCCAATTTTTAGTCACTCTTTCACATAATTGTGGTCCAATTTCATGAATTGCACGTTTAATGTTTATTTTTCATGCTTCTGTTGTTTTGTGGTTTATCAGCTTAAACCAATGACTTTACATAACCCCCCAGAAAATAATCCAATGGAGTTATATCACATGATCTTGGCGGCCAATTGATGGGTCCATTTTGTGAAATAATGGAATATGGCACTTAGCATCGTCCTATTGAACTCACATATCGTACAAATAATTTTCAATCATTTTTGGAAAAAAAAATCTTAATCATGATTCGATAAGGCACTCCATTTACTGTAACGTGATCTTTGGCTTCATTTTGAAAAAATGTGGTTCGATGACACCACCAGCATGTAATTCATACCAGACAGTTACTTTTTGTGTATGCAATGGTCTTTGTTCAATGACTTGTGGATTGCTTTCATTCCAAATTCTGCAATTTCTCTTTATTTAATGTTTTACGAATCGCACGATAAGTTTTACGAATCGAACATTAATTTTTATAATAAGTTTTTACAATTTCTAAGCGTTGTTGAATCGCTAGCTGCAAAATTTTAATTTTTCTAAGCGTTGTTGAAATACCAAAATCGAAAATGCCACGCTTCTCAACAAAATTTTTCAAACTATACTGAGTTGAAATGTCAAAATGGTCTTTAAAAAAAATTCAAATATGGCTGTCACCAGTTTTTAAATTTCTTACATTCTTATTGGAAAACCTTATACGACGGTCGTTTGAGAAGTATGGTAAATGTATTTATTGTTTAATTTAATTAATTATTTAAATTATTTTTTTTAATTTAATTTTCCTTACTATTTTACCATACTTATCAAAGGACTCTCGTATTATCGGTCATAAAAGTATCTAACTACCCGTCATACTAAATGTATTTCACGTGATATATGAACTTTAAGGTAAAGAAAGAACTGTTTAAAATTTTTTTGCTATCATTTAATAATGTACTTTAAAATATTATATTTTTAAATTTGAAGTAAATAATGAATTTTGAAAAAAACATTTTTTCAATTCAACTACTAAACATATATATTTAAATTTTCGTGTACTATCATCTCGTATATCGTTAAAAAAAGTTTTTAGAGATATCTTCATATTTGAAGCAAATAATGAATTTTGGAAAAAAAATTCAGAGATACACTACTTAATATTTTATTAAAAAAAGATATTTAATTTTTAAGAATATAATAAATTGTATAATAAAAATTATATATATATATATATATATATATATATATATATAATGTCAATCAAAACATTTTTAAACAAACATTTAAATTATATTCATTAATAAATATTCTTTATTTAATGATAAAACTGATAATATATTCTTTTTTTATTTAAAAATCGTTTTTTAGCAATTTCGTGATTACAATAAATATAATCTCACTACTTGTTAGTTATATTTAAATTTACCGAAACGAGTTATAGAGTAACAAATATATAAATAATATGCTGTTAGGTTAAGTGAATATTTTTTTTCTTACGAGTATAATATTTTTTATAATTTGATAGACTTGCAAATATGTGTGTGGTCTTAGGTTACCGTGATAAAGAATAAAGTATTTTTGTAAAATAATCTTGAACATTTTATAATAATATATTTCTACAGATAATTTAAAATCTTAGAATATTTATCATAATTTTTTACAACATGAAAAAAATTCATAACCTTTTTTGGAATAAAATTAGTATAATGTAACGTAACTAATATTTCGTATTTTTTTTTAATCCCATACAAGATAACTTGTTTACATAGGATTTTTTAACTTATCTTAATATATAAAATATTAATCTTTTATAAATTGTCATATACATGCAAAGAAACTTAGAGACGAAATATTTGTATAGATAGAAATAATTAAAATAAATTGATGTGTATTATAAATATTAATACTTTTAACGTATAGGGTTTTCGCTACAAAAATATAAATTTATATTTGAACTTACTATATAATTCCTAAAATTTAAAATATAAGTCACAAAAACTTATTTAAGTTTTTATTCACAATTCTTTTACAAAAATTATAAAAATGGTCATTTTTTAAAAAAAAAAACACAACTTAATTTTTCTTTTACTCTACCTCGCTCTCTCTTTTTTCTTATATATATATATATATATATATATATATATATATATATATATATATATATATATATCATAATTACGTTTTACTTATCACTTTTTTAAAGGTACACCTTAATCTCTTTAATAATTTAAATATTATGTTGATTTTATTCAATATAAACATTTATAAATTATGATTTATATTTAAATAAATAATTGAAAAAATATGTAGAAGCCTTTTCTTAGATGCAATAATTACTTTTTTTAATTTTTTCTTTGGAATTTTTGTATAAACATACATTCACACAAATACACACACACACACACACACACACACACACACACACACACACATATATATATATATATATATATATATATATATATATACATATAAAGAACAGTAAATTGCAATTTTATTGAAGTAAAAATATGTAAAATAGGGTATTCAAATGTCAATGAACATATTGAAATATTTACAAAAAAGTAAAGAAGGTTCATTAAGACTCTTCAGTTTGAAATGTACGTTGAATACAAATGTGCAACTTTTCTTTGAGTTCATTCAATAGTACGTGTTTTCAACATAAAAAAAAATATTGATTTTATATGCTACTACAATTTCCTGTTCTTATATATATATATATATATATATATATATATATATATTCAACAAGGTGAAATAGTCAATTTATAAGGACAATAACTAATTTATTTTAGATATAAAGTACTTAAAATATTAAAAATATGAAATTGAATTCCAAAAATTGTACCTCTAAAATTATTGTAAACAAGAATCTTTATAAAAATGAAAATAAAAAGCCTGAATAGCAAGAATTTCCTGTATTTCTTAATAGAGTTGAAATTAATTATTATGTAATTATGTCAGTTGTTAATGAAGTTATTAAGATCCTTGACAAACAATATTTTTAATTGATTGAATACATTTCATAAATGTTATTAAAATTAGATGTATTTGATGAGGAATTAAATAAACGAATATATAGAGTATAAAATAAAAATTTATAGATTTAGAGTTCAATTTCAAATTTTAATACATAAACGAAATCAAATTTGTAATAATAAAAATAGTATATAAATTTTTCAAAACATCGAGCAGTAGAAATAATTTGCAATTAAAAATAATAAAATTGTATAAAATAATAATATATAAAACATACAGAAAAATTCAATATGGTAAAAATATTATTAAAATGTATATATATATATATATATATATATATATATATATAAAATTTTCAATTTGAATTAATTATTTATTTATTTAAATTTTTGTAATATGAACTATTTAACTAAAGAAGAAAATAGATTTATTTAACTAAAGAAGTAATTAGAATCAGGCATATTTTTTGACACTAATATAAATTACATCCTTCCTGTAATTTCATTTCTTTATATACGCAATGAAAACGTAAAACCAATTAATCTTTATTATAAAAAACAGTTTTTCAATCTGACATAGTGTGATATAATATGCAAATACACACACACCATTTATATACACTTAGATGTAATAAATTAATTATATTTGCATAAAAACATTCAAATTTCTTTTAAGAAAAAGAATGTTTTTTTTTATCTAATCATAATTTATAAATATGAAATCATTAAGAATAATGTCGAGGTTATAACTGAATCTATTTACAGTAATAAATTTAAGAACAATAATTCAATATCGTTGGACGTTTGGACATGTGACCATTCCTTTACAAACGTGTCAACTATTAACGAAGGTATATAAATAATTATAGCTGAAACATGATGTGTAAATTAAAAAAAATATAAATATGTGCAAAATGTCAACAGTTCAATAGGTCCTCCTTAGTAGTAGTTTGTAAAGTGAACACCTTTTTGTTGCAAAAAATATGTTCAAGTATGTATTACTTTAATTCAAAATTAATTTCTCGGGTATATAAACTAACTAAATGTATATATATATATATATATATATATATATATATATATATATATATATATATATTGTTTGAATTATGTATTAAAATATTCAAGACAATTTTATATTAATTTCATAATTAAATTGATGTGAATTTTGAAGGATAGTAAAAAAAATCTCATGTATTTTTCATTAATTTGCATGTAATTGCATTTTTATAGAATCAAATTATAGACATGATTTCATGCATTTGGTATTTAAATGTATTTACATATTTCTTTCGCAAATACAAGAAATCTATTAGTGATTATAGTTTTTCTTCTTTTAAAATTCTTAACAGCTAATGATTTATGTGATTGTAAAAAAGATTTCATTAAAAGAAAAGAAATATTCATACTAGAAAAGAAAAAAATTTTTTGCCATAGAGACTGTTAGATTTTTGCCATATGCTGGAACATAACTGTTAATTATAACGACATTTTTTTGTAGTTTGACTGCTTGTTTTTTTTAATAAAGAGAATAATTGAAAACAGGTTTTTTATATCATGAAAAATTAAAACATAGAAAATTCAAATAAATAATAGAAAAAATAAATTTGTACTTTTTAAATTTAAATAGAGGAAACTACATATGTTTTGATAATATAATTATAGAAATTGTATAAAAATCTGTATAAATATAAATTTATAAAAAACGAATCTTATTTACAGTTCAATCTATGTTATTAATTATAAATAAGTGTAGAACATTTCGAAACAGTTTTTTTTAATTACTATCTTAATTTTCGACAAACGTAATTTAAAGTTAATCATACAAATTTTACCACGAGCCACTGTATGCATATATTATATGCAGTTAAAATATTACATAATTACTTTGATAATTACATTGATTAAGATCAATACAACAATTAATGAGACAATGTATGTGCAGTGAGTTAGAAAGAAATAGGGCTACAAATGAAGCAAAACGAAAATTTATTACCGCTAAAAATCATTCACGTGGAGTTTGAGAACCGGTTCGGCTCGTTAAAGAGAACCCATTCACATAGAAAGAATGGCTCATTGTGCGTCAAGTTCGTGTACGTGGTCTGTACACCTGGTGCATCGGGACTGATTGCAATCATACGTTCCTTCACAGAGCTTCGCCATGTGTACACTTTTTTTATAACAAACACCCACATGTAAAAGACACGTACTTGTGCACACAAAAAGATAATTTATTGTTAAAAAGATACATGATTCATAAATAGATATGAAGAATGAATGAAAGTGTTATTTATGTGTAATACTTTTTAATCAAACGGAATTATAATTAATAGTTGCACTCGAATGTTGAAATTTGAAATAAAAGTTTGAATTAAGTATTTTATTTCATTTAATTGATTGATTTGAAAAGTTATAGTAATTAAAAGTCGATATAATAATATAATTTAAAATACTATAATAAAATATTCTAATTTTTTTGTCATAAAAATACATTTTATAATGGTTTGTCTGTTTAATTAAATTGAATAAAAACTGACATCATGAAATGTATTGTTCTTAGAATAATTTTAAATACCCTATAGTATGAATAATGATGTTTGAAAATATATGTTTATTGGTTTCTCTTTTTTTGACGTTTACATAAAAGTAATGGAAACAAAGGCGTTACAATGTAAATATTTATGAAGGTACCAAAATACAAGGCCAATTAAACGATTACTAAATTTCCAAATTAATCATGCTTTGTTCTGTGAATAGATTTATTCATATAATTCATATATATATATATATATATATATATATATATCAGTTGAAGTGAAAAAATTTAGGAGTGGTCTTCAATCAGCAGTGGATTGAGTGTGGATGCTGCATATATATATATATATATATATATATATATATATATATATTGGCAGTTATTATTTTTGAAAATTCATATTTTTTAAATTAAATAATTTATATAATACGCATTGTAATTATTCATTATTATTTAAAATATTTTTGTATTTATAACGAAATTTATACATGTTTGTAAAAAGTTATATACATAAATTATATTATATTTATTGCTGAAAAAATATTTATTCACTAATATAGGATCATCCAAATATGACGCCTAGATTTGTATTTTATTAAAAAAAAACTATACCCATGTTTCCCTATACACCATCCTATACACATGTTTCTTTTTAATAAATCACAAATCTAGGCGTCACATTTGGATGACCCTATATTTTGTGTAGAAGTTTAAACATTAATTTACTACTTTTATTTGATTTTTAAATTTTTCTCGTATAAATAAAATAATAAAACCAGTCTCGAATAATATTTGTTTGAAAATAATTAACTTAAAACAAATTACATTTTTCGAAAGTTGTTATAATTTTAAAATTTACAATTCTGTTTCCAAACTACATATAAATATTTTTTGTATCTTTTTACATTAACTCAAGTTTTACTTTAATCGAAATTTTAAATTTTGTAAATGAAAAAATAGTATTAGATATACTTTTTAATAAAAAACAAAAAAACTAGATTGATCCAAAATATCATAGATATGATAAAATTTCATAAAAAATATTTTTTATAATTAAATAAAATTAAAAATTTTTTTTCATACATTTTTGAAAATTTGTATACATGAGTATGTACATGCATTTGTGTGTGTGTGTGTGTGTGTGTATATATATATATATATATATATATATATATATATAGATAGATAGATAGATAGATAGATAAATAGATAGATAGATAGATAGATAGATAGATAGATAGATAGATAGATAGATACATTCATACATGCCTACATAAACAGGATGATTCAAATGAGACTGATGATTTAGACACATTTATATTTTAAATTCTTTAGCCTCCTTTGAGCTTTTATCTTTTTTTCTCTTTTTTGTATGTATATATATATATATATATATATGTCACATAAACTCAAAAATATATATATATATATATAGTTAAATATTCCTTTATTTTTAAAGAGAAAAGTTTTTGAACAATACATCCTACTTGTTTTTACTTATGACAACGAGGCATCAATTTTAAATGTCAATAATATAGTGGTTTAGAAAACACAAACGATCAAATAAAGCTATATATGCTAAGAATTTGTACAGGCAAAAAGAGAAATGAACAGATTAGAAATAAAACAAAAATTACAGTCATTATGAGCAACAGTTAAAGTGAGAAATTTAAAATGGTCATGGGCCTGTCATATAGCTAGATGAGAAGATCACTGATAAAATTTATTAATTTAAAACCTGAACATGTAAAATGGCCTAAAAATATCTATAGTTAAATGACATAGACAAGAGAAAATTCGTCAAAATGGAGTGGAAGAGAAGAGTATTAGATTAGTTGGAATGGAACATTTTCGGAAACACCTTCATTCTGCAATAAATTGAAAAATTTGATATATGTATATGCATATATATACATATATATATATATATATTCGTAGACATTTTCCTTAAAAGAAAATTGAAAAAAAATATTCTTATAGAAAATGTTCTAAAGTGTTTAATAATCACTTATTGTTCAAATGTTGTTTATAACAGCAATGGTCTAATGCACATTTCAATGGAGATACTTCATTATTTTTTGATATTTGACTCAAATCTTTTTGAACTCAATTTAAAATAGACTGGATATTTAAATAATGAAAAGTAAAATATTACATCATTTAAAAAGAAATAAATGAAATATTTTTTTAGTGTCGTTTGTTATAAAAATGGTATAATAACGATAAATTAAAACTTGCAATTAAATTTACATAAACCATTTAGCAATGTAATATAAAGAGGTCTAAAAAACTCAACACTCATAATAATTTACAAGGTTTTTACAAGATCTAATGTATTAATAAAAAATAAAATAATGTATTTATAGTGAGTAATAAATGCAAAATATCTAAAAATAGTATGGCCAAAGTTCAGGGTTAGATGAATAATGAAATATACAAGATTTTAAGGAAGAAAAAGTAGATACATTTTGAAAACGACAAAGATTAATGTATGAGAAAAAAATAATCGCATTTATAGAATTGATAATATTAATTATAAAAAAAGTATAGAAAGTGAAATAAACAATACGATAATTGATTGTGACAATGTAAAGAAAATAGTGAAAAAATAACTGATAAAAAATGTAGGAAGACAGAGAAATTGCTTTTAATATTTTTCTTTAAAAAGACAGGTTGTGGTTTTTAAAATATTTTTTAATTAATATTATATCTGATAGAATGCTTTTATAATACCATAACTAGAACAAAGATTAAATGAATTATTTATTTTTGCTTCAACTTTTTGACAAGGGATTTTTTTTAAAAAAAATAGTATTAAATTTATTTTTTTCTATAATAAAATTCTATTATAAACCTTTGTTTCCTTCATATGGAAATTTTATATTATTTTGTATTATTATAAAAATATCTACTTATTAATAACAATATTTTTTTAAAAAAAAAGTAATCGAAAAGCAAATATTTATTGAAAATTCTTCCATGTCATTTCGAACTGTTGGAATTGTAAATCAATGACCTCAATAGTAACTTCCTAAAAATATGAACTGACATTTAAATATATACAAACAAACGCACATGTACAAGTTCTACTCCTCTAGAGATAATCTCAGTCCTGATGAATCATTTCGTTGACGTGTTGCACGAGGTCTGATGTCACTCTGGTGGCTTTGCACCTGCTACTGTATTACACATCTCTTGCAATTTTTCTTTTGGTCTGTTGTGTTGAACGGACTTGTCAAATCGTTAACATTCTTTTTGTCTACTGCATTGTCTTCTTAGATACTCTTCAGCTGTTCGAGTGTGAATATCTCCCAACTATTTTTATTACGTATTCAGTTTCCGTCATTAAAATTTTAACTGTGGTTATTTATTTTAAGAAATGTCAGTTAAAAATGACACTTGATGATACGTATAATTCTTTGTACAAATTTAGTTCATTATTCTTATTAATTGGCAAATATCTAAATATATATTATAAATAAGTCTATATTTTTATGTACAATTTATAAATGATAATACTCTATGTAAAATTTTTTTATGTAGATACAAATTTGTCTTTATGATCAAAAAAATTAATCTCAGATCAAAAAGAGCATCAATAAGTAAATATTTCTTATTAGACCATTCTTGCCGTCAAATTTTCTTTTTAAACCGAAATATTTTTATGCTTAAAAAAAATAAAAAATTAATAGACAATTATAGAACATTTTAACCAAACCTTAGTAATATTTAACGAAATTTGGAAGATTTATTTCGGTGAAATTAAAATGTATTAGGTTTTTTAAGAAGTCATGCTCAGTCAGGAAGTCGAAAAAATGTGGCATTTGGGAATATGTTTTCCCAAGTTTCTCAATAAATGTTCAAGTGTATATAAAAGTATATTTGAAAGAATTTTACATATTTTTTTCAATACAAAATATTTAAAAATAAAAACTATATGGTCATTCTCCCATAGATCCTCTGAAAAATGAACGTTTGCAGTGACCACTGCTGCTCAGATTTGGATCGTATTAAATCAAAAAATGAAGATTTATTTTATACATTAAATTATGTAGTCCTTGAATGATCAGATTTTCCAAATATTGATTTGGAAAAAATGATGAACATTCAAAATTAAAATTTTGATTTTCGTTAAAAGAAACTATCCAATGGAAAAATCTTTCATTCAAATAATATTTTTTTGTATCTATAATACACATGAATTTTTTAAAATAAATCTGTGCAATCGTTTTTGAGATATTTTAGTCACCGGTTTTGAAAATGCGATTTTAGAAAAGCCAAAAGTTTCAAAACTAGTTTATATAAGTATTTGTAAAAAAACTAGTATGCCTATACCTCCATCAATTTTTGACGGAATTATTTGAAACTTTCAGGGAATATTCTCCAGATATTATACTTACAGAAAATGTTAAAATCCAAAAATCGAATTTTTCAGCAGTCTTACTGACCATGACCCCTTAATAACAGTTTAAAAATCGCATGCATGTGTAAATTTCTTGTTTGTTTTATATAATTAAATCTGTAGATAATTTCATGGGATACTTTTATACGTCACGCTATATATATATATATATATATATATATATATATATATATATATATATATATATATATATATATATATATATATAATATGTATGCATATCACATATTTTTATTTAGAGTAAATAAAATGACTACATTCAATTTATCGAACAAGAACATACACACATATATTTTCGAACAACGATTTTCAATTTATTTTTATAGGACTTTTTACAATCGCGTATAAAAAAAGTAAGCAAATTGTTTTTCTGACAGTTAATAAATTAAGTCTTAAGATGTTTGCGTTGAACACGCACATGAACTCACACGTTGTCAAAACTTGTTAATCATCGTAAAACCCGATTCCTTTCATAAGATGTACATACTTTTTTGTATACAGGAAATTATCGAAATTATTATATGATGTATCAATTTCACACCAAACGTACATGAAAACCAAGTAAAAGTTAATATACTTTAGATCAATTTCGCAATTAAATAATAACATGCATGCAATACTTGTTTGCAGCACGATTTTAATCATTTTTTTGTATATATTTGTATATAAATGGCAATTATTGCAAAACTGAAATTATATATATATATATATATATATATATATATATATATATATATATAATTCGATATATATAATTCGATTAGATTTATTTTGAAATTATATATATATATATATATATATATATATATATATATATATATAAACTTCATCTCTCTCTCTCTATTATATATATATATATATATATATATATATATATATATATATATATATATATATATGAAAAAAGAGAGAGAGAGAGGAAGTTTTTAAGCGTAATAGAACTTTAAATTGAATCCCTATTGAAAGTTATATCTGACCTAGAAAAACAGCTTTTATATATACATGTTTATGTATATGTATATATAGAAGTATAATAAATGTGTGTTTTTAGGTTAGATAGAACTTTCGATAAAGATTCAATTTAAAGTTCTATCACGATTAAAAAAATACCTATATACGAGAGTCGTTTGATAAGTATGGTAAATTTATTTATTGATTAATCTAATTAATTAAATTAATTTTTTTAATTTAGTTTTTCTTACTTTTTTACCATACTTATCAAACGATCCTCATATATAATATATATATATATATATATATATATACACACAAACATACACATGTATGTTATGTATGTATGTTTGTGTGTATGTATTAAATTCTAGTAATTTTATACAAACATAATATAATTAAATTTCCTTATTATTAAGATTATACAATTTTTTCTAAAAATTTTCAATCCTATTTATTTTAAAAGAAATAACAACTTAAAATCAAAACCTTAATAAAATATTTTTTATTTTAGTTATGCTAAAAAACCTGTTTATATTTTTTTCGAATTATACAGACTTGTACATTTCTAATTTGAAAAATTATACCATTTCTCTTTAATTAGTTGGAACAATTTTTTTTGAAGTTTTTGATTAATCTATTATTTTTTTAATAATAAATTTAGGTAATGATTGTATTTTTCTGATATGTCATAAGAAATCATCTTGAAAATTGAATTTAAATCTCTAAACATAAAATTTAAAATTTTATATTTAATTCTAGCTTGTAGACTGTAATATATATTTGATTTCAATAATTATTTAGTGAAATTCTACACTTATAATCTAATATTACTCCTGAAATCTAACTTTGTAATTCAATAAGGCATCTTTGCGTTATGTGTACGATAATGTTGTAAATATTAGCGATGACACTTGAACTCAAAGAGGAACAAACTCTATAGAAAAACGATTATTCATTTTACATATACATCCACTGTTCAATGGAATATGTGCTCTTAATTACGAAAATGGTCTAAGTCAAAAATTTAAAAAAAAATGAGTTCATCAGTTATTGTGCATCACATTATTTCAAACTAAAATAATCCAATGTAATTATTACGAAATTTTTAAAAATGAACCCTTAAAATGTGTTAGCTATTACGTCGTTATATGGAATTCATTTAGTGTTTATTTTGATAGTGGACTAAGTCAGTTGCGCTCTTGCAAATTTATTATCCGTGGAAAAGTAATTAATTATTTTACTATTATGTCATCAGATAGCGGTTCAGATAAGTTCATGTCAACGTTTAAATGTGAATAGGTTAATTATTTGGATCTGATTAGCAGATATACGACCACGAAATCTAAGTAATACTTCTAAGAAATGGAAATGAATAAGACAATTATCATCCTCAGATGAATCAAACCAGGATTTTACGGCAAACATATTACGTGTAAATTTAAAAATCACAAAAATGGAGCAAGAACAAACAAAAAAGAGGACAAGAAATGAACTTAATTTTGAACAAAATATCAATAAAATTGAGAGAAATAGTGGCGAAGAATACACGACAAAAAATTCAAAAGTTGTTAGTGCTAAAGTTTTTGAAAATAAGGATTGCCTTTTTCAAAAAAATGTTTGGATCTCGTAGGATATGAAGGCAGAAAATCTAATTTTGAGAATTTTTGGAAACAAAGATTTTAAAACCCAGAATCTATTTCTATGTGCTACAGTTCATAAATAAATAATGAAACAAAGGCGACCCAAGACTTTTAAAAGACCGATGAGAAAAGGCAGCTACGAATATTTTCTATCGACGAATAATTCAGAAGATGTTCTATAAAACTTCTTTAGATGATGATTCTGAATTCCATGTTTTAGACCTTTCACCCAAAAGAGGAAGGCCAAAAATGTACGGAAATATCCACTTACTTCCATTATACACCACCAATACACTAATAACAGAAAAAAACAAAGATATTATGTATTTACTATCTACATCCTGCTAGTTTACCAGGAATATTTTAAATTTCTCAAAACTTAAAATGCTATTTCCAAAGAATGATAAAAACCAGAAATGATAAAAATGAATTACTTAAAAACATAATTAAAAAATGTGAATGAATTATTTGATTAAAATTTTTGTTTGTAATAAAATTCATAGTTTTTTTTATTGTTTTAAGTCATTTGTAGGTCATTCAATTAATTTTGAAAATGGTCTAAGTCATTTTAAGCTTTAAAAAGCACATTTCCTTATAATCTTCACACAAAATTTTACAGCCATAAAAAAGTTTCATTTATCAAGACTAAATAATTTCTGAAATATTTTGTTATATAGTACAAAAATATTTTTTAATTTATTCGAACACAAACCTTTAAATATCTCGAAACGAAAAATATGTGACTTACACCACTTTCATAATTTTGGGAACACACACACACACACACACACATACACACACACACACACACACACATACACACACACACACACACATATATATATATATATATGTGTGTGTGTGTGTGTGTGTGTGTGTGTGTAAATGTGCGTAAAGTTCATGAATGTCACGGATTACTAATGAAAAAGCAACTGATCGATACATAAGAGTTATTAATGCTTATGTCTTTCACTATCTAAATATGTTTGAAAACGACATAGAGAAGAAGTCAAAATAATCTTCCAACGTAAAAGCTTTTACTAATTGGTAAAACGCTGCAATCATTTTTCACGACATCGTTTATTTAACATATTTATTGGATGTTCGACAAATAGCGAACCTCTTCATATCGCATTATGCTCTTTAACCGTACCAATATCTTTTTCGTATCACCGCAGACACGTTAATAGGCTCAGCATCCTGTAGATCTCGAGCTGAATGTATTGATTTGTTACAGTCGGCATCTAGAAATTAATGATTATCCATTTATTCAATTGACAACTTTATCTTCCGTTATATGTACTTAATTGGCGAAAGTTTTTTTTTCACGAATAATATTAATAGCCGTGCGAGATATTTTGGATTATGCGTCGTAGGTCCGTTATTAATGTTTTGTAATGAACTTAACGGTAAAAGTTAATCTGTCCATATGATTATTCGAAAACGTAACTAATTTTTTTCAGAAATCAGTACAAAGAATAACAAAAAGGTTGTAGGTACAAAAATTACATATTGATTGCATTTATTAAATAATATTTTTCTTTATATCTACTTTGTGTTATTTTATTTATATAGAGTCATCCAAATGTGACGTCTAGATTTGTGTTTTATTAAAAAGAAACTATACATATGTTTCTATATACACATGTTTCCTTTAATACACAAATCTAGGCGTCACTTTTGGATAACCCTATACTATCTTATGTACAATATAATTTATGAAGTTAAATAAAAATGTTGTCTGAAATAATACATTCCATAATGTTTATTTGAATTTAAATTAAAAAAAAAAATTGTTTAAATGTATATTTTGTCAATTTTGATTTAGCTAATGTATGGCTCAATTATTGACTATTTTTAAATTTGTATTATATAAATCATTATTTTTTATTATTTGTTCATTGATATCAAAATGTTAATTAAGTATTTAAAAAAATATAATGTTTAAGGGGGTATTCTAGTCTAGAATTTCGAAAAAATAGATTTTTTGCTTATTTTAAAAGTTTAGACCTTTAAGAATATGTTCTTAAGAGGATTTTTCGAAATTCGAATTATTTTCGGAGTTATAGCTATTTTTGTGACGCGTCAACCAATCCGGTCTGGCCGGAACGAATCAACTTTAAACGCGTTTTTCTCGAAACTACTTTTTTCGACACCGTTGACATGATATCTCAAGTTCTAATGGACCGATTTACTTGAAATTTGGTACAGAGCTTCTCAATATAACAGTTATTTCCCCCGCCTAGGATTTTTTGAAAATTTTGTTTTTTTACTATTTTTAAAAAATTCCGAAAGTTGAAAAAAATAGGGCAAAAAATGACTGTTTTTTCACACTGCCGCCATTTTACGAAGTTTTTTTTTAATTTCCCTAGGCGGGGATACTACTACAACCTTCTTTTTTAATAATTTTTAAAAAAAATTTGTTTACAATGACCGGAAGGGTTGGAACCACGTCAACCAGGAGACACATTTTTTTTCGAGCCCCCACTTTTCCAGCCTGTACCTTTTTCAATTTTGATTTTTTTGTTTTTAATAATACTTTTTATACTCTTAAAATGTCAATAAATAACTGATAAAAAATGGATAGTAAAAATATTTTTTTATAGTCCCCGAAAAAACACCTAAAATTCGTGCGTCTAGACTAGAATACCCTCTTAAAATTCATGGGAAAGTTAAATACTTTTTTTAAATCAAACACTAACTTAAAATTCATAAACAATTTAAATTAAGTAAAATAATATTTTTTTTTATTCGTAAGTTTACTTTTTCTAACTTAATTGTTTAAAACACATGTACTTGTTTTCTAGTGGATGATAAAAATACCATAAATTCAACTCTTGATATATTGGTCAGAAACGTAAGTGCTAGTTTACAGTAACGACCGTCTCGTCGGAGCATTAATTAATAAAATTTACTGAGGTACAGTATGTTTATTGTGTTTATTATTAGAACACGTTTAGATTTAGTTTTATGACATTATTTAAATTTTAAACAACACCCTTTTTCATGATATTTCTATTCTTTCCAAATGTTTATAATGTAAACGTGCACACAAGAAGATAAAAGACTGTTTACATTTATATAAACGTGACACGAAAATATTTTTTTTTTAATCAAAATTAATTCAGACATTAAATATATTCCCAATAGTTATTTTTATAAAATTGATTTACACATTTAAATATCATTTATAGTATTTAGATAAATATACAAATCGATGATAAATAAAATATTATAAATATTAAAATGATTCGTAATTTGTTTGAAGTCACAGTACGGTTTATTTTTAAACTCTGCAAAATAAAAAATCATTTCCTACGTAAAATAATATCTAAACGGTCGCATTTCTTATATAAAATATACGAATCCTTTCATCATACCACTATATATATATATATATCATCTCGTACTTTTTGCGTTTTATTATTTTAAGAGCTTGAAAGCTTTCCCATTGTCTTGTTTGTCGTCCAATTAAGATTCGCTCATTTCAACAGTTCAATTTCCTTTGTGTTTTATACCATCTATCAAATTCCCTTCGGCATCAATTTGGGCGTATTTTATTTGCGTTGAGAATGCTTTGAACGTAAGTTAACGCTCGATTTATTTCTAATACTAAACGAAAGTATATACCTCGGCTATAATTCTAATCTCTTAGCGTTTATTTAAAGCATTGACCACAGAAGCGATGAGAAAAGAAGTTATGTGTATACACACTATTTATATAGGCAGTAAAATCGCCTTTAACTAAATATATTCGTATTATACAATCAGTTATAAATACAATCTTGTCGTTCGTTGTACCGTAAACTGTTGTACTGTCAAATGAGCGTGTCTTTTGTTGGTTAATTGAGAACCATTGTATGGATGGTGATTTGACTACTACTTGTCTTACGAAAAATTACAGACTTGCTTTATTGTTTTCGTGGACATCGATTTAATTTATATGTAATATATTCAGCAAATCAATAGATTTATAGGAGAGTTTTAAAATGAATTCGTTATTACTTACATATCAATAATACGCTTGTTTAAAACTGTAAATTTGATGACAGAGGTCCCAAGGTTAATTTTGAAACGTTTCTATTAAATGCTACTCCTTTTCAAATCTAAAATCAGAGGTTCCAAGTTTGGAAAAGTTTTTACATAATTAAATGTTATCTCTTCTTGATCTAATTGTTAAAAACTTTCATTAAAAACAGTGGTTCGAGAATATTGAAATAAAGATCTTTCCATCACCGGGCATCTTTATATTGAATATTTATAAACTAGTTTTTTGTAGTTTTCAAATTTAATTTTTAATGAACGATTATTTTTTCTGTAAAAATGAAAAAGACATTATTTGATTGAAATTATCTCAGGTCAGATATCTTATAAAAATTTTAAATAATACAAAAAAATTAAATATTGCAGATTATACATATTTTTTAATCAAAATAAAAGACTGAAACCTTGTTCTATTTTTTCAACCTCTTTTACTAGAGTTGCTTTATTATTTCATTAGGACTATCGATATTTAAATATCTACATAAAATGAAACGATTTTTTTCAATATTTTGTGTTTTTATTACTGAATGTAGACCTCACACACTCGCATGGTACTCAAAAAATAGACACATTCAATAATAAATACGTTTTTTCATATGCTTCATCTCACAAAAATATTTTTTTATTATGTCATTACACTAAATGATTATTGCTTTTACAAAACTTAAATTTTTATGGTCTTTGCTTAACATCTTTTAAATGTGTCTATTTCTTGAAGGTTATAATATAATTCTGAAAGATTTATATGAATCAAGTATTGAAACTACTTTGACAGAGTAGGATAAATAGTTGAATTTTCATCTCTTAGTAAATCAAACAAAGGTTTTTTTTTGTAAAGATACAATTCCATATCATTGTATTTTATTTAATTAGAAATTTCACTTATATTCAATTGTGACTATCGAGTATTTGACTCTAACATGGTTTCTTTATAAATAATATTGTCATTGACAAAAATTAGATTTTGATAATAAATAGAAAATGACTAATTATATTGTCTTTAAGTGCTCATAAGTTATTTCCATTTTATATGATAACGAATTTTTAATTTAATGAATCCTATTTAGTAGCTATGCTTGAAAATCCACTGAATGAATTTATTATCAATACCAAGATAATGTAACATATTTATGATTAGACTATAGAATTCTTTGTTAGAGTTTTTATAAAAATCTAGATAATATTACTGTTCAACTTTTATTATCAATAACTCCTGAAAAATCTAGAATTAGACTTATAAGCTGATATTTGCATACGTTCTGAGATCTAAACTCGTGTTAATTTTTATACAGACTGTTATTCGATAAGCAATTTTATCTTAAATAAACACTAATTATTTGTATAATTTTATATATCTAACTTGTTAAATAATTAAGTAGTAATTATTTATATTATTTTTCACTTTTTTCAATATAGAAATGATAATTGTATAATTTCAAGTTTTTGAAAGATTCGTTCAATAACGCCATAAATATTTAATAAATATCTCAATTATTTCATCTAATTTCGAAGTTTTATAATATTAATTTTTTCTATTGAATATTTGATATGAATTTATAAAGTAAGTAATAGTTAATTTTTAATATTTAGAATTAAACTCTATTTATTTGGATTAAATATCGATTTAAAATTCTGATTGAACTCTCCAATTTTAGATTAATAATTATTTACATCACTTTTTCTACTCTTTTAAATATAGAAATGGCAATTGTACACTTTTAATCTTTAAAAATATTTCTTTAATGATGCTATTAATATTTAATAAACACCAAAACTATCTCATGTAACTTCAACATTTTATGTTATTAATTTTTTCTATTGGATAATTGAATATTTCATATAAATTTAAATCAAACAATGTCAATATTTTGAGTTGAACTGCATTTGTATGGATGAAATAACGATTTAGATTAATCATAATTTACATTACTTTTTTAAATATAGGAATGACAATTAACATACTTTCAACTTTTCGAAAGATTTATTCAATAACACCATAAATATTTAACAAATTTTGTAGTGAATACTGACCCAAAATTCTAATTAAACTCGTCAGCTATAGATTTATTAGAAAACATATTATCATCTGTCATTATCACAAGTATCCCAGGATCATTAACCTTAATACATCTTATGTAATTAAATAATTTACTCCAAGAATTAGAACCAGCACCAGTTTTAAATATTTTTTCCATTTATAAATCAAATGTTTTGCGTTTCGTCTCAATTTATACAAAATTAATTTGTTAAATTAACATTCTTTATGATTATTTATATATTTTTAATAATATTAAAGTAATTAACATTCTATCGTTGTTAATTAAAAATTAATCATAAGAATATAATTCTAAAAAATTAAACATATTGGTAATTGAAACCAAATTCTTTCATTTATTTATTATAAAATAAATCTAGAAAATATAAGAAAGTAAAAAAAGTATAACTAAAATGTAAAATCTTAAAAATATTTCTTCAAATTCAATAAAAGCTCTTATAGATATGTAGTAAATTTAAAGTTTTATTGCTATTTTTTATTATTTACAAATAGAAAATAAAAGTTATTTTTAACTACATATTTATTTTTGTACATAAAAAAGGAATTATTAATATATAAAAATAAATTCGAATTAAAATATCATCTTATTTAACTGTGTAATAAAAAGTAATAGTATACAAAATAATTTTCTGTTGATGTTTAACATGAACATAAATAACACTATTAAAATATAGAAAAATTATATGTGAAATTTGGTTAATATGAAATTATTTCTCATGTAGATGAAATCATTTTTTTATTTTATCTTATATAAAACATAGTGATTTATTTCAATATTCATTCAATTTCAATTTTCAATTAAAGTGCGTGACAGTGATTGAATATAGCACAAATAAATATAAAACGTATAAATATGAACAAAGCATATATTTAAAACGTTATTTACTGCAAAATGATTATAACAACATGTATAATGATGTCTCGAGGAATGATTATTATCATAAATAGAATGTTCGTCGAGAAAACATTACAAAATTGTTGTAAATCATCTACATATCGAAAAACTTGCATTGAATTGATCAGCAATGTCTTATCTATATTATTATTATTATTATTAACCATAAATGTATACAAATAAATACCTGAAAAAAATTAACGCTCGTAAATTTCAAGTTCGTGGCATGAAATTGCCGAAAAAAAAATTACAGTTATGTTTCACAATCCGATTATGTATTCCTTGTGCGTGAACATATTGGCGGTGTCATGCGAAAATATTTAAATGATAATTTATTAAAGTCTACAGATTGTGAATAATTAATTCGCGCATGTAGATATTTATAAATCACTTCGATATAATTTCCATTGTACATATATCAACTCTATTAGAATACGACTGATAATAGTAATAATAATGATAATAGTAGTACAAGTTCGGTTCTGAAATAAATTCCATTTGATGACAGATACAATTCGATATATTGATTATACTCTACAAGTTAATTTCACATACGATTAAGTATTTAAATATTCATGAATTTCTATTTTTGGAAAAGACTGTAAATATTTGCGATTAAATGACATAATAAAACAGCAGTTACATTGCAATAATTTACATTAAAGACAGACGGGAAGTTAATAATTCGCTTATAACCATACCAATAAAGATTGAGATTTTATATAAATTATTCATATAATTTTACGCTATTTTTTTTCTTGATTTGGTCATAAATTCGCATAATACATTTGAATGCTAATGACTTGTATGATATGGAATATGAAACGAAAAAAATATACAATTATCTATAAAATATTAGCAATAATTATTGAAAGAATTCGTCGAAATACAGGAAATAAAAATCACAATATTTCTTATTTAATACGAACTCGGAATATATTTTTTTAAATAATTCTCGTTGTAATGGGACTTTTATAACGCGTGTTTATTTTCTTGTACAATAAAAATAAAGTAGCGGACTACTATAAGGAAAATACGACAGGAAAAACATATTTTCGAAGTATAAATATCTCTGTTTGATGTGAATAAATAAACTGAGACAATTTAAAGTATATTAGGGTTATCGACTTTCATGACACTATTAATAGACTATATGTGGTTCTTTTGTATGCTATAATTATTCACACACATACACATGCATATATAAAAAGAGTTTTCCAATAAGAATGTCGAAACTTTGACAGTTGGTGACAGCCATGTATGAATTTTTTTTAAGTTCATTTTCAATTTTAACTCAGCATTGTTTGGAAAATTATTATAGAACGTTTAACATTTCAACAACATTCTAAATGTTTATTGAAATCTATTGAAATTTTTACAATTTCTAAAATTTTAGAAACACATTTAAAAACTCGAATAGACTTACTGAAACAAAAATTTAATAAGTCCATTATTTCACGAAATGGGCCCATCGATTGGTCACCAAAATCATGTGATTTAACTCCATTAGATTATTTTCTGTGGGGTTATGTAAAATTATTGATTAATGCTGATAAACTATAAACAACAGAAGCATTAAAAATCAACATTGAACGTGTAATTCATGAAATTGGAACACAATTATGTGAAATAGTGACTAAAAATTGGACTAAAAGAATGTACTATATCAACTGAAGTCGTGGTGGTCATATGAGTGAAATTGTGATTTATCATTAATGCCATAGAATATTCTTAAAAATAATAAATTACCAATTAATTAAATACTTTTTGTTTTATTTCCATTTAAACTTCTGAAGTGCTTATTGGAAAATCCTATATGTGTTTAAAATAATATTCTTCATTAATATCACAGTTTTCATTCTATTTTTTTAAAATATCTATTAGTTTTAAAACTAATGACTATAAAATGTATTGCTCTTCTAAAATAGAATTGAATTTCTTACTATGTGAGTGATTTATTTGTATAGGTGGTCCAAATGAAATTGAAAAATAGTAAAAGATAAATAAGTAAATGTATGTATGAATTTTTCAATATTATTTGGGACATTATAAAAAAATTGTGGATAATTTATCATAAAGTTTATTTATATATATATATATATATATATATATATATATATATATATATATATAACTTGGTACTTACTATATAGACACTATAAAAAATTATAGTCATTTAAATTTAGCATATACTTTGAAATTTGATTATTCATTTTGAATTTTTATTTAAATATTTATTCTAAGGAAAAAACTGATCTATATTTTTTTTACTTGTTAATAAAAGCTATAGAAAGAGATATTTAATATATATATATATATATAATAGATGTATCAAAAGTACTTAATTTATGTCAAGAATAACACTAACTAGAACAAGTCATGCTATTGACAACCACATAAAACTAACGAACGACAAGTGATAATAAAAATAGATTATTAATTTACTTACACACCTATATCCATCATCGCACTGATTTCCTATTTATTTATTAATTAATATGTTTTTTTATAGTACATTCTTCGTATCTATGTATACATTTTAGTGTATTGAAGAACATATGATAAAATACTGACAATAGTGTTATCCAAAAATTGACAACTACATTTAGATAATTATTTAATTAATATTTAAATCTCTATTAAAAGTTTAAAAGAAGTTTGAAATGAGTACTAAAGTTGTTTAATGGGTATATAAGCTAATATTTTTTTTAATAATTCAATTAATGACATACATTTTTTTAATTGATTTTTAAATTTTTTCAGAATATTTTTATTTTTTTCCAAATAAAACATTTTCAGCTGTGTTACGAAATGATGTTTAAGTGAAATAACTCTACATGTATTTCTTGTATATTTGCTATCAGATATCTTCCATTTATTGAATTTTTGTGAACATTTTTTTAATTTACCTACGAATTACAAATTGCTAATGAATTCCACAAAGTTTTACTATTTTAATTAAATGTACTAAATTATGTAAATTTGTTCAAATATATAGCAATGTATTTTTACTCATCTAATTAATCGTCATTAAATATATGAAGATATGCATTACAGGAATGTGTGAATGCGTATCTAACTGTTAACGATTGCTAAAGATACATGCATCTACATGTATTGAGAAATATATAATTAACGTGTTTATATATTAAACAAAGTATGCACATACACACAAATATATATATATATATATATATATATATATATATACATACACATATATATAGTGTTTGTATTTAATCTGTTTTATTTATTTAAAGTATGATTAATAGCAAAAAATAAATGCATTTGATAATGGTTTCTATTTGAATTTCCACTGATACAATTTTGTTCGAATTTTATTTTTTCTGTAAAATCTAAATATTTCTCTAGATAAATTAATTACTTAAAAAAATAGTTTATAAAATAAATCAGCATATACTGATTTTATGATAATATAATATAACACATCTATATTATTTAACTCAAATCTAAAATTTATTTTGTGTCATGTTGTATAATTTTTATAATAAAAAATTGCATATACTCATTCTTTGAAGAAAAAAATAAAAAGGACAATAACTCCCTTTCACTTTTATATAAATGCTTATAAATGAACTAAATAATCTACAAAAAATTAAATTCATTTTTACAACGATGAAATTTAGAGGAAAAAAGCATGACTTTTTGTGGATAATCAACACTTTAGTTTAAAAATAATTTAGTAAGATATTTATATCTAATATATAGGGTCATCCAAAAGTGACGCCTAGATTTTTGTTTCATTAAAAAGAACCATGTGTATATGATGGTGGATAGGAAAACATGTGTATAGTTTATTTTGTTTCTTTTTAATAAAACATAAATCTAGACGTCACATTTGGATGACCCTAAACAAGCTGTAAAATTGTTTGACAATTATGAAGGCAAAAGTTAAATGTATTTTATATATACGTGTAGATAAATTTGAGTTTCGATAATTCCTTACAGGTTTCGTCTATATTATTTAATAATTTAATTTTAATTCTAATAATGTGTTAGAGGTTTAACACATGCTATTTGTTTCTCTGATCTTAATTATCCTCTTAAAGTATTTCTTTTTCTATAGCCTCAAAGCTTCGTATTCATAAATATTAAAAAGTACAGGAGAAAGATAATAATTATTGTCTAATTTTTTTGTTACCGTGAATTATTTGGAAATTTGATTACCTCTCTTTATTTTTGAAGTATAATCTTTATATAAATTTTTGATTTTGTTTATAGCTACAATATTAATTTTGCATTTTTCAGAATCTGTCAGTTTTTTATAAGAAAAGTATCATAAGCATTAATGAGATCAATATAGAGTAGATGGACTTGACCATGTTATTCTTTTTTTGATTCAAGTAAAATATGTTATCTACAAAAATATACATTTATAAAATATTTTTATATCATTTGATTTTATAAGTTTTCAATTTTTTTCACGTTAAATTAAATTTATATTTTTTATTTATTTGTTGTTTTGGAACTGTGGCTCATTCACTTTACACAAATGAATTTTAACCCCAACACCACAATAATTTAAAGTGATCAATCACGCCATCATCATCAGAGCCTTTCTGTTGACAGACACAGAAAGGCTCTGACGATGACGGAATCGCCGTCGAAATGCATCAGCCGATATAATTATAGATTACATAATTATAAATAATAAGTGAACAATAAGTGATTATTGAACACATTAAATTATTGTGGTGTTGAGGTTAAAATTCATTTATATTTTTCATTTTATAGACGATGAATTAACTGTGATACTATAAGTTTTTAATTTTTTTCAATAATAAATTAATTTTAAATCACATGTTATATGATACTATCAAAGTCTTTTAATATGGACTGATTCACTGATTATTTTAGTACTGCAACGAAATTATTTTAACACAAATGATCAACCATTTCAATACCATAAGATTTTACAAAAATGTCCAATAATCACATGTTGTTTACTTTATTCTCTTATTTGATTTTTAAAATTTTATAATACAGTATTTTAACATTAACAGCATAACTATTGAAATATACATCAATAAATAAAGTAAATAATAAGTGATTAATGAAATGTTTATAATTTTTTTTTGTGTGATAATTTTTTTTCTGATCACTTTGAATTATGCATGGGTATTAAAAAAAATGCATAGGAAATAAAAATAATTTTTTCACTGTCAATAAAATAAAAATGATAATTTTTCATACATTAAATGTTTTAATAACGATGTAAAAGAATGTTTATAAGAAAATCGCTACGAAATAATATCTTTTTATAGAATTCACGTACTAAAAATATACATCTATAAAGTAGGTGTAACATATTGTCTGTCTTATGTGTCATATACTATAATTTTTTTATTGTCTATAAGTTTATGTAATATTTCTGGAACCGGAAGCGTGGTATGCTGCCAACACTTGACTGAATTCTGTCATCCGAGTTGGCAAGACCTACACACACACACACACTTTACACTACGACGACATCTCTGCATTTACACAAATATATATAACGGTACTTGAAATAGTATACAAAAACCAACATCTCGATGCGTTTATTCTCTATTCACTGATTCATTTATATATATAAATAGATAAATGAAGATAATGGTAATGAAGCGTAATGTAGGTCTCGCAGAAAGATATTTAATGTTGATCACACGCAGTTTCGTATACATGAAGTCAAGTTTCCAGTTTAATTCGAAAATAAATTTCTCATCTTTATATACACAATAAATATAGATATTTATCTACATTTATTGAATATTTAAAAATGAGAATACGTGTAAAGATGGAAATGATTACAGAAAAAATGTATGCGTAGTCGATGTGGGAATTTGATAAATTATTCAAAATAGGTAATAGAGTCAATTTAAGTATAACTAATGCATCAATTTTTTAATATATCTTGTAACTAAAGAACTATAATTATTTAATATGTCTGCTATTAGCATACTTAAAAACGGTACATCACTCCTTGTAAAACAATTATACAATGCATGCCATGGTGAATTAACGTTCATTTAAATTTTAGCAACGTATCTAACGATAATTTGCTAACGGTCCAAGTAGTTAAAATCATTTCGTAAGAATAGTTAATGAAAAATGTAGTAAATTATCTATTGTTTTCATGCATTGAAAGGTGCGGTGGCGCCAAAGGTGTTAGAAAAAAATTATTCACGTCAATTTTCTTATTGTCACGTGTTATTAGACATGCACAATCAAATTTATACATACATATGTGTGTATATATATTAAATATAAATATATATATATATATATATAAATATATATATATATATATATAGGTATTAAATAGTAACAAAAATTATATAAATATATGTTTTTAGAAAAATATTATGTCCAGAGATTAACACTTGAAATTATACTTTGTTCGTCAGTAAATATTTTATTTTCATTTTCTACTTTTAAACTTTTAAATAGAAAATCAAATTACGTTTAATCATCTTTTATAACTTCCTTTGCAAATATATATAGGCTTTTCCAATAAGTACTTCAAAAGTTTAATGGAAATAAAACAAAAAGTATTTAATTAATTAGTTATTTTTTCTTTTCATTTTTAAGCATATCCTATGAAATCAATCATGGAATAAAATTTCACTCATATAATCACCACGACTTTGCTTGACAGTGCATTCGTTTAGTTCAATTTTTAGCCACTTTTTCACATAATTGTGGTCCAATTTCATGAATTATACGTTCAGTGTTTATTTTTAATGCTTTTGTTGTCTATGGTTTATCATTATAAACCAATGATTTTACATAACCTCACAAAAAATTACCCAATGGAGTTAAATCACATGATCTTGGTGACCAATTGATGGGTCCATTTCGTGAAATAATGGATTCATTAAACTTTTGTTTAACCGTTATATTACTACCCGAAATTTTCCACGTTGATTACTACCCGGATACACGTATACCCCATTACAAAATTATTACGGCCTAAATTCGTATATCTGGCGGCGTCTATTATATAAATATGGTGGATTTGTGATATGGAAAACTTCTATCTTATCACTGGTCAAATTTATACTGGACAATCAGTTCGGGTAGAGAAAAAAATTTAAGAGAGCGAGTTGTAAAATAGTTGGTGGCTCCGTTCAAAGAATCATGACGAAATATTACCATGGATAATTTTTTACAACTGTCCCGTTAGCACGACATTTACTATCATGAAAGTTGACAGTTGTTGGGACATAGAAACGTAATAAAAAATATATTCCTGCAGAAATGACACAGACAAAATCTCTAAGAATAAATTCTTCATTATTTGGCTATAACGATAACGTGACAATATGTTCATATGTGCCAAAAAATAAATAAATAAAACCATCATAGTTTTGTCATCGATGCATCACGAAGACGCAATAACGGGACCCAAAAATAAACCCGACAATCCATTTTTATAATAAAACAAAATCTGATGTAGATATTATGGACAAATTAGTAGGACGCTATAATGTGAGAAGGCGTACAAACAGATGGCCACTTGCATTGTTCTTCAATATCGTTGATATTGCAGGTCTTGCAGCATATATTATTTATTTCGAAAATAACTGTATGCTCAAGAAAAAGACAAATCAGCGCCGAGTATTTTTGAGACAATTAGGAGAAGAGCTTTGTCTTCCGATCATTCAAGACCGTTCCCTCAATGTACAAATTACAAGAAACTTGTCTACAAAATTAGCGATCGAGAATGATAATGAAGACAATCTCTTGCATACAAACTGCATCTACTTCTGCGTCGATTGCTTCTACATCTACTACTATTCCAGCTCAACGTGATATACGTGGTCATAAAATCGTCGTTGGTTCTTGCTGCATTTGTCATGCAGCACCGCGTATAAACGGAGAAGAAAGACTCGCAAATCATGTGTACAATTCCAGAAACCTATTTGTGATGAACATTCTTCGACTTATTCAGTTTGTAAAAATTGTCCATTTCTTTCGAAAAATGACATTTTTCGGCTTTTTTTTGAAGATACAATAAAGTCCTATAATTAAAACGTAGTATTTACTTTTTTTATTTATTTAATTTATTCCTGCCTTTTACAAAATACCTATTAGTACACGTGTATCCGGGTAGTAATTAGAGGGGTATATCAGTTAAATGTCATTTGAATTAATATTTTTTTAATAAAAAAGAGTTATAAATACCTAAATCTTCTCGAAATTTCTCAAATAATGGGGATCTGACTGGGCAAAACGATCCTTCCCATAGAAATTTATTGGCTTCAACGCAAAGGCGAAAATGGGTACATGTGTACCCGGGTAGTAACATAACGGGTAAATAAGTCTATTAAAGTTTTTACAATTTTTAAGCTTTGTTGAAGTGTTAAACGTTCCATAATAATTTGCCAAACTATACTAAGTTGAAATGTCAAAATGAGCTTAAAAAAAATCAAACATTGCTACCACCAGTTGTTAATGTTTTGACATTTGTATAGAAAACCCCTATATATATAAAGAGAGAGAGAGAGAGAATTATGAAAATATTTATACTAAAATAAATTCGTTCACTGTCTTTAAAACCACCTGAGAATGAAATATTTTGTTTTCTTGACTGTGACAATCTAATAAATGATTAATGAATATTGTGAATACTGAACGAGACAACGGCGCCAAAATATGTCATTAATTATCTACAGGAATGATCTTCTTGTCTGACTAATGTTTAACATGAAAGAATTATTGCGGACAACGCCTCTACATGTCCAATTTTTATATTTTATCTAATTATTTATACAATGTATTGCGTGTGGTCAACACAATCTTCAATCCTAAATAACAATATTATTAGAAAACAAATACTCTCTCTTTATTACAAAGTAACACACAAACACACACACACACACACACACATATATATATATATATATATATATATATATATATATATTTATACATATATATAATGTTTAAATTGAGAGGTAATTATTTGCAAAATATTATGTAAATTTAAAAAACTAATTTCGCATATATTGTGTATTAAAATCGAAACATGAAAAATATATTTATTAATATTTTATTTTGGCATTCATTTACGCTATTGTTTTCAAACTAATTTATTTTTAATTGCTGTACAAAAAAATAACGACTGTCAATCATTTTAAACATATCATTTATAATAATTAAATGTTTGTATGAAAAAGAGTTAGGTAAAAAACACAAATAACCTTAATATGAAGACACTTTAGTTTATATTCAATAAATAAATTGATGGTAATATTTTAAAAAAGTTTTTAATTTCTAATTAAAAAATATGAAAAGTAAAACCATGTTAATAAAGTATATTTTGTATTTTGGTTCGGAGATATTTCTTAATTGCATTTAAATATTTAGATCTATTATTTGGAAAAAATTTAAATAAAATATCATTACAAATGTGTTTTTTAATTAATTCATAATTTATTTATAATTTATTATAAATAAATTATATTTATTTATTTATTTATTAATTTATTTTATGTGTTTTTTAATTTTTTAATTTGTAAAAAAAATTCAAATTATATTGAATATCACCCTAACACTACAAGATTATTTTATAATTATTATTATTTTTAATATTATTATTATTTATAAGCTGATGTGGGTTTTGATAGATATGCAATTATCATCAGACTGATGATGATAATGACGATGATGCAATCTATCAATAATATTTTAAGGACATACTGTTCCATATATATATATATATATATATATATATATACACACATATAATGTGTTAGACTACAAAAGTGAAATATTTTATAAATGTATTTGTTTTGTCTGGTCGAAACCAGAAAGTTTTATTTAAATGTAATATATTGCATAATATAAAAATTAAGAAATTAAGATTCTAACAACCAATACTAATCAATAGAGATCACAATTTTGCTTCATGACAATTCTCGATCACATATCTCTTTAATAACTATACAGAAAGAAATTAACATAACTGGATTATGACATTTTATAGAATCATCCATATTCACCCACTTGTTACAAACTGATTTTATCTTTTTAAACATCTTAATCTCATTTTTCAAAATAAAACATTTATAAATCAAGAGGTCATAACTGACTCATTTACATATTTTATTTCTTATAAGAGAAGGATCTCTAGTTCAATATCACATTGGAAAAAAATGTTCATGTGATTGGTGCATATTTCAATTAAATAGAATTTTTTTTTACAATATTGTATTTACATTTCTTCATTCAAATTCGGATATTTCATGTGTTACAATCTAATATATATATATATATATATATACATACATAAATTATCTGAATGTACAAGTACATTGAACGAAAATTGTTAATGCACTCGTACCAAAATCTACTTCTACTCGTATATTAACACGTCTTTCATGGCAAAGATCGACATACAGACTGGTTCGACCAGTCGTTTAGGATTGCGTCGAGCTACTGTACAAATCGGATTTACGATGAGACCGAATTCAGTTTGACACACGAATTGTTCGAGGCAAAAAAGTACTAAAGAAATAACAACTTTGAACATAAGACAGAGCGAATATGTTAAATACGAATAGAATATTGTCTCTCTTATAATGAATCGTTTGTGAAGAGACTTATTCGAAATAGAAGAAGAGACGAGAGATTAATATCGTACACGATTCTGTGTGACAGCGGATTTTTTCACGGTTGAGTTTTCAATTTGGCAAAGTATTATCAGGATGAGATGTAAGATAACTGAGTTAAAAATAATTTCGTAAAATATATTTCAATACTCATGTCTTCTTATATATATATATATATATATATATATATATATATATATATATATATATATCAATAAATTCTTTTCTTTTAAACATAATTAAGTTGAAATCTTTTAATTCGAAAATATCGCTTTATCGACAAAATGTTCTTTTCAAACCTAAATACGAGCTTTAGTATACCGATCTACAATATTTTATCAGTAATTGATTTCGTTATTTGACAAATAAATCATTGAATCGATTGTGAAATGCACAACGTTATATATTTATAGACATTGCACATGAATTCTACAAATACATGGAATCAGATAAGTAAATGGAACGAGTTATATATAAATTTTATCTTTAACAAACTGATCAAGATAATAATTTTATTACAACAGATTGTTTTTTCATAGTTGAAGTTGTGATTTTTTTAAAAAAAAATATTTTTATTCCTTTCTATCTTTTTAATTTAAAAAATAAGTTATTTGTTACCAATATCAAAATTAGTCTATTAAACTTTTAGACTAGTAATTTTGTTATATAGTTATTTTATAATTATTTAATTAGAAAGTGTTTATAATTTAATTATGAATATAAACATGTTATTAGGTAATTTTACTGTTTTTAATTAGTCATTAATTTCCTTATCAAATAAATTATTAATTATTACACTTTTCATCAAAATTTTTAGATTATATTTTTTGAATTATGTTATATCCATTTTCTTTTTAATATATATATATATATATATATATATATATATATATATATATATATATATATATATATATATATATATATATATATATATATATAGAGAGAGAGAGAGAGAGAGAGAGACTATGTTTTAAGAGTGATAGAATTTTATATTAAATCCTTATCAAAAATTCTATCGAACTTAAAAAATACCTTTATTTATATATATATATATATATATATATATATATATATATATATATATATGCATAAAAATTGATGGTTATTATAAGAAAATGCTTTTTAAAAATGAAAAAATTTAAAATTCGCATAATTTAACGTCCCTATCTTATATTTTCAATATTTCTTGATATCAGTGATTTTTTTTCAATATGGATATCTGAAGAAATATTTTTCATCATTCAATCATTTAAGTGATGGAAAAATATCAAATCTTAAAAATTACATAAATTTAAAATCGAAAATCTATAATATTTAAAAAGTGTATCCATTTATTTTGTTGAGAACTATTCCAAATCAATCAATTATGTAGACAATTATTACTTTATGTATATATGTGTGTATGTGTGTGTATATATACATATATATATATATATATATATATATATATATATATATTATAAATATATACATATGTTCACACCTGCCTATGGACGTCTGTAAATATAAACATACGTATATTTATACATTTACATATATATAATATGTATATATAGAATATAAAAAAGAACATTCTATCACACTAATAAATGTAATTTTATTTATTTTTTTCAATGTATTATAAATAATATTTTAATTAAATTAAAATTTCAGTCATTTTTCTAAAATCTTTCAGTAATCAATAATAATTATTGAACCTTTTAAAATGGTAATATATATATATATATATATATATATATATATATATATATATATATATATATATTTAAAATTATACATATTCTCGAAAATTACTCTTTAACATTAATAATAACTTTTCCAGGAAATATACTTTTTATTATTGTTTATTTAGAACTGTGGCAAATTCACTTTAATAAAAATGAATTATCACCCATTTTTAATAACAAAAAAAGGCTCTGACGATGGTGGCATCAAATTGCACATTGACCATTATTGTTGTAAAAAACAAAGTGAATATTAAGTGATTATTGATCACTGTTATATATTGTAATGTTGGGGGTGATACTTATTTATGCTGAATAGATTTCATTAATTTAAAATAAACATATTTTAAAATATTATTATTAATATGGGTGACATACATGGACATAATGTGTGTATATGTGTCTATATACGTATATATTTATATATATATATATATATCTATATATATCTATATACATATTTATATATATATATTATATATATATATATATATATATATATATATACACATATATATATATATATATATATATATATATATATATATATATATATATATATATATATATATATATATACACACATGTATGCGTGTACGATGTTAATATGAAATAATTGTAAAATTTAATTTCTTTCGATGTAATTATGGATAATATAATTTAATATAAAAATATGTTTCAAGCTTTATAAGTGCATTAGACTATTTTTTTAATTTATGAATAATTATCGAGCCGAAAATTTCATCAGATGTAACTACCATTTATATTATCTTTGATATCAAGCAACGTATCTAATCAATCAATCAATATGATAAATTGAATATATCCTTCTGAAAAGGGTGACTTCTCAAATACTATTGATATTTTTTATATGATACCTCAATCATAATACCTTTATAATGAAGATAATAATGTTTTTCTTTTGTATGTATGTCGAACAGAACCCTACATATATCGTTTATAAAAAAATGTATTGAAAATGTGTTTATTAAGTTATATGTATATATATATATATATATATATATATATATATATATATATATATATATATATATATATATACATACATATATATATATATATATATATATATATATATATATATATATATATATATATATATATATATATATATATATATATATATATATATATATGTGTGTGTGTGTGTGTGTGTGTGTGTGTGTGTGAATTCATAGAAAAATAATAAACTTCCAATATTTACAACTTTTTTGAAATAAATAAATGATATCTTTCAGACGAGAAATATGAAAATGATAAAATAGTGCTTATGTTTATCAATAATTTCAATACATTTTTTAAAGTATCTACTTGCTTCAGTAACAGAAAATTTTTGAATATCATTTGTCTATATTTTGTTATTACAAAATATTATTCAAGAAAATTTAAAAATATATATATAGTAAACAATTTAACAGGACATTTAAATTTTAAACTATTAAATAATATTGTAGAAATCATTTTAAAATTAATATCAAACATCTAAAATTTAAACTATTCATAATATCACTGCATTATTAGGTTTATAAAATATTAATAAATTTTATAACTAACAGTGATTTTTTTCATCTTTATTATTGCATTTAATTTCCTTTTTATATGAGATGATAAATTTAATTTTATATTTATATTTTTTCATTGTAATGCTATTGTTGATTTTCAATACGACTAATTTCGTTACATATTCTCAGATAGATAATTAGAAATTATTAAAAAAAACTATCACTACAATATTTTCAATTATAACAATTTTCAGTTAAAATTACATATATATATATATATATATATATATATATATATATATATATATATATATATACGAGGATCGTTTGATAAGTATGGTAAATTTATTTATTGTATAATTTAATTAATGGAATTAAATGTTTCAATTAATTTTTCTTACTTTTTTACTATACTTATCAAACGACTCTCGTATATATAAATAATATTATTAGTTTTATTTAATTAATATCCCTTATTTGTTTAACACTAAAATAAATTTTCTCAAAATCCTATCAATTGATTTATGAATATTTTTCGTATAATAAACTCAGACCTATTCAAAACTACCTAAAAAATAATATTTAAAACATTTAAATTTTTACCTTGAATTCATTTTATACATAATTCATTTTTCTTGTACATAATAGAACTTTCTTTTATGGTACATAGTTTTTATAGCTTATTGTTATTTAGAATTTACTTTTCAATTTTTATGGTGTATTATACATTTTTTCTTAATACTTGTTCACTTACATTAACAATAAACAAATACACTATAAAGCCATACATAATACTATGCTGTATTATTATCAATTTAAAAGCAATAAAATTAATCTAATTATTTCTTAAACTTGTATTTGAAAATAAAGTAATTCCAATTGAAATTTATGTTAAAATTTTGCAATTATTACAACCATGAATTTTTAAGATAAAAAATAAAAATATATTAAAAATTGTTAGATTTGGAAATTTTAATATTTATATTTAATAAGTTTAATTATAAATTTTTAATACCAGCAATTTATTAATCTCTTATAATAGCGAAATTTGAATCTGAGTAAAAATGTTTATATATAGGATGTTTTAAGCATGATAGAACTTTAAATTGAATCCCTATCGAAAGTTTTTTCTAACCTAAAAAAAAAATACTTTCATATGTATACATGAGTCTGTGTATATGTGTGTAAGTATATATATAAAGTGTGTTTTTTAGATTAGATAGAACTTTTGATAAGGATTCAATTTAAATTTCTATCACGCTTAAAAAAACATTGTATATATATATATATATATTGTATATATATATATATATATACTAAAACATTGTATATATATATATACTGAATATTTAACGAAACTGAAAAAAAATCAACATAATTTTCTAAAGAAAAAAAAGCCCACAATAGTGTACGACATTCTTGACTTATTGTCCAGCCGTCGTTTCTTTTTATTGTGAAAAAATTTCGCCACGCAGTAATTTTAACAAGCACGACATTGTATTAATAGGATTATTTCACTCATAAATTCATATGTCAGATTTGGTTTATAGAATTCATGGATGCAGAAATATTATTCCTATCTTGATTTGATATTTAAATATATGTGATTTATAACAACAGGGTATATATATTTTCCGATCGTTAAAACGAACGCAGCGTATAATAATAGTACATGTTATAATATTGTCTTATAACATTCCAATGCATCATTTTATGTTTTTAATTAAGCTTAATTTATTCTTGTCCCAATTACCCTGTCGAGCTCTATTGCTTCCTTAGCATATGTGTTGTCATTTGTCGACTAATTACGTGTATCTGCAGGGCGTATAATGAGAATCATTATATAATAAAATATGCAGGCACGGTTTAATCGGGCCAATAATAACGAACGACGATGCGACGTTAACGTTTTTGTTGGACTACGTTAACAACTTTTACTTTTTATCGTCGATTCATTATGTCTCAATAATCTAATAAACATGAAATTTATATGTATGTGATTATTTATTACCACACATTCGATTATTTAAATACTTATATGTTTACAAATAAACAAACACAAAGTATACACCCACAGATATACAGATGCATACAAAATACGATTAGTTATTATTGATTTCTATTTTTAATTTGGAATTATACAGCGAAGATTTTTTATATTACATTTCCTAATTTTGTTAGTGTATTAAGTGTTACGATATATTTTTTTTTAAATGAATTGAAAATTATTTCCTTACAATAAAACTAATATAATTGATTCCAATCAAGATAATTTAATGAATTATTTATTAATTTATAAATAACATAATTTAATGAATTCTTATATATACCAGAGTAAGGCAAAAAATATCAGATTGACGACTAACTACTAAAATTTTAATTGTATAAAATTAATTGTTATTTACGATTAATTTATTAGTCGTTAAACGTCATTTCGAACGATTGATTTGAAATCAGTCTGTGACTAACGACTATTAAAATAATCATTAGTCGTGATTGATTTTTAGTCATAAACCGTTTTAAGCGATTAATAAATCGATTGATTTCCATATTCAAAATTGTAAAATATTAGTTTAATACGACTGTTAATTAAATCGGCACGAAAAGTACCTAAGATTTAAAAATAAAAATTTTCAAATAAAATTATTTTGTTTAAAAAAATCACAAATATTTTTTTAATAAAATATAATTTCTAATTTTAATGAATTGAATTTTAACCCTTATCGGTCGTATGTCACCTCTGACGTGACATTACAACTTTTCTCTATCAGCCGTATGTCACGTGCGAGGTGACAAGACTGAACAAGTAACAACGTCCTCATTGCTGAATGTACCCATTATATGTTTTTACAGTTTAATTCTTACTCGATAGCAGACAACACGTTCTGTCATATTTCAACAATTATTTTATTTATATTATAATATTTTATTCTTCCAAAATTGAATAAAGAAAACTATAGCAATATGGAAAGTAACAGTGATAGTTGTAGTGAAATATGTGAAAATTTTGAATATTTGGCAAATGATTTCAATTCTTATGATGAAGGAGACAGTGATACAAGTGTTATATTTCAGTCAAGTGAAAAAAATGATTCCTATTCAATATTCAAGTGAAGGGAAAAGAGAAATTGTTCCTGATTGTGATGAAGATTGAATTGAAATCAATAGTGATGACGAAGACAATTTAACTTCAAGTATCTCTTTTGCAAATATAGAACACCAAATCATATATTTTTATGCACAAAACTATCTTTTTATATCAATTAACTTAGTTAATCTTCTCTTACAATAAGTACTTAAATATATCTCCGACCTAGCGGAAAGTTATGTATAAAATGCTAACGTCCGATAAGGATTAAATGACTATCAATGAAATCAAATAATTTCGAAATTATTTTCATGAGAAAATGTAAAATAGTTAAAATAAATGACAAATAAGTGTTTAATTCATACTTGTCATCCCATCTTTTAGATGGTGAAATGAGATAAATTCTGTTTAACAAAGAAATTTATTTCCAAAGAAGAAATAAATACGTAAGGGAAGAAAAACACTTAACTTGAAATTTTAGTCAGGTTTTTATATGTTTATCCGATTTTTTAAATTAAAAAACTATTAAAATGGCAATTATTTTTTTAGTTGGATGATTAATGAAAAAAAACTTGATATTTAAGTTGTTTTTTAATATTTTTTATTCGATTAAATATTCATCAGAGTAAATTTTTATTTATTTTTCATTAAAAAACGAGTAAAATGATATATTTTTTTAGTCTAATGAAATATAGTCAATTAATTTTTAATCAGATTTTTAATTGTTGAAAATTTAGTTAGACAATATCCTACTCTAAATAAACATAGATGATATAATAATTATTTATCAGTAAATTATTTTTGATTACAAAAATATTAATTCTCACAAAAAATAAAATTATATAACTTTTTCCTTTGAATATCGTAGTATTTTATAAAAAAATAATTTATCAAAAAAATATGTAAGAGAAGAAAAAATTTCAGTTGAGATTTTAATCGTTTTTTTATATTTTTTATCCAACTAAATTTTTATCCTATTAATTTTTTAGTCTAAAAACGACTAAAGTAACATTATTAATTTTTTATTCGGATGATTAATCAAATAGAAGTTTTATCATTCTAACGATTAAGAAATTATTACTAAATTTTTTTAATCAAGTAACAATTTATTCAAAAAATGTCTTACTCTGATATATACAAATATCCACAATTTTCGATTAAAAAAGACGAAAGAATAATTTTAACATCTCCATATTCTTTTGAAATAAAAAACTATAAATTATTCTGATAACAAATAAAGATAAGATTCATTAGTCAAAAATGTTATTCGTAATAGATTCATCCAACTATACGACTAGAACTACAAGGAAACGATTAAATCGAACCAGAACTTGTTAAAATATTGACTGTGTGCGTTACGAAACAATATTTATTACTTAGCCCGATTCTCAATGTTATATTTCCTATTGTATATATTAAACATTATAAAAAAAACGAGTACAATCTATCATACTGTGTCGAGCGACTTAATTTTCATATTAATTGACGAATCCATTAATCTAGGTGCATTTCTTCACTTTTATTTTGAAAACAATAGTTCATATAAATAACGAACAATAGTTAATTTAACGTTCATCGATTCGATTTCATTCAATGGTAATTTCACAAACAACAGTATATAATTTGGAGGTAACTCAAATTGTTAATTAATACTTATCTATTGGAATCTAATTTAGAACGACTTGCAACATATGTTATCATGTAGCGTTTGATACATTTCGTTCTGTTGTTTGCTTCCTACCTGTTTTGATCTCATCTCAATGTATTATAAACGAACGATTAAAGAAAGTAAATGCATTTGAATTATATTTTCTCTCTTACTTTTTCATCTATATATTTTTATGTATATTTAAACGAAAATTATATTAACTACATTTTTCTAATACATTTGATAAAATCCATTGTAACGTAATTATAAATAGTATCCAATCGAACAAGTATCTTCTCAAAAGATCTCGTATAGTTAAATTAAAAAATGTATTTAAACCAAATACTAATATACTCATATATATTGCATTCTAGCGTAATTAATCCATTTTTATTGATGGCCAATAGGGCTAAATAAATCAGATATTAAACTTGATATAATTACTTTTAATATAAAGAAATAGACGTTAAAAACTACAGTGATACATAAAAGTAATTTGAAAAAAACAACAAAATGGGCTTAACTTATTCGCTACCAGCGTCACATATATGTGACATGATATTTTTTATTATAGTAAAGAAAGTTAAAAAATTAGTTTTTCCTTTTATTTTTGAGACATTTATGTGTGTTTACATTAAAAAAAATCAATATAATCTATCAATTAAACCTATTTTTTTTCTAAATTACACTCGTCTCATGATTATTATGCCTAAAATATTAAGACTAAAGCAACATTTATGGATAAAGTAAACAGAAAAGTAAAAATAGAATGGTGTCAGTTTGGAAAAAAAATAATATTCCTCTATGTTTTTTAAAAAAAGTTTTCTATCAATTCATCTCATCTGTTTTCTCATCTATGGTAGTGAAACATGGTGTTAAAAGCTAGAATAAGTCAGTAGATTCGAACAGCACAAAAAAATATAGAAAGATGTATGATATGAATTGATAAAAACGTTTTTAAAAATCAAATTAAACTATAGCAAGAAAGGTTTTATCGAGTTAACAAATATTGTTTGTAAAATTTTAATTTATAAACATTTATTAGAAATTCTAAATAAAACATTTATTACACATGTAATTAGTATCGTTAATTTATTCACTACTATGATTTATATCAACCGTATATTTTCATTACTCACTACTTCAATCATTCAATAAATATCATTTTTTTTATTTTAATCACTTCAGTGATAATCAGTTAGAGTATCTATTGAAATTATATGAATCAAAAAGGAAGTTTCAAAAAACTGTAATGAAACAACTCTGTTATTACAGTCCACTATTTTCATTATTTTACATTGTCAAGTCTCTTAAAAAGTAACACATGCACATTTGTGCATTTTTAATTCGTTCAAAACATCCCGGAAAATAAATAAATAAGCATGATACATGTAAACGAAAATAACTTCACAAAGAAACTTATTCGAGCGTACAATAAATGACACACTTGCCGCGTTTACATAAATACAAACTATGATTAATTATAGCATTTATAGTTAAAGGAAATTACAAACGCATCGTCTTTAATATTAAATAGGTCTACTTTTATGTCTTAAAAATTATTATTGAAAGACTGATTCACATTACATCATAATTGAGGATTTAGTAATATATACTTTTTTAGTGATTTTTTTGATAATCAGGAAATGTTTCAAAATTAAATGATTATATGTTTTTGTTTTCTTGAAATTATCTGCTTTTTAAAAACATAATAGTTCATCAATTAAATAAAATTAACTATGATTTATTGTGGATAGTTGCTCTTGCTAAAGAATTATTAAAAAAAAAAAAATATTTTAAAAATATCACACTGTACTGACTTACATGAGTGGTAGATGTTTTGAGTCTAGCTTATTCTATAAAATGGCCCAAATGATACTGAAAAGTTTAGATATACAAGGGTCGTTTGATAAGTATGGTAAATTTATTTATTGTTTAATTTAATTAAATAATTAATTTAAATTGTTCAATTTAGATTTTCTTACTTTTTTAACATACTTATCAAACGACCCTCGTACATTTACTTGCTTATTATTGTTAACTATTTTTTACTATCCTTTAGTCTTATTTGGCCCATCCTATATATGTTTGGTATTTGAAAATGCACCATAAGCAAACGTACCACACAGAAACGAGTTATTGGTTAAAAAGACTGATGAGAAGATTTGGTAGAATAGTAATAAATTTATACCAAATCTATTCAGAGGTAAAGTACAAGAAAATTTTAAAGTTCAAAATTTTACGCTAAAAAGTATACAGAAAGATATAAACTTAACCGGGAAATTGGAATTCGATTTTCTGAATTTAGATTCTTTCAGTGGAAAAAGTTCAAAATTCAAAAGAGAACTATTAAATATTTAGTTCCATACTATGAAATTTATGAAGATCGATCAAGAAAAATAAGCAAACGAAAATAATTGCTGTTTGATATAAGAACACAAAATCTAAATACTTCAAAAGAATATTTAGGAAATGAAAATATTTTCAAAAAAAAAATCGTTCTCGCTTAAAAATTTTTTTTAACAGCAAAGAAAAAGCAACTATTAATATTACACATTCTAATGTATATGGCCATCCAAATGTGACGCCTAGATTTCTGTTTTATTAAAAAGAAACTACACACATGTTTCCTTATACACCACCCTCTATACACATGTTTCTTTTTAATAAAACACAAATCTAGGCGTCACATTTGAATGATCCTTGATAATATGTGTGATCTCTTATTGATATTTTTAATAAACATATTTCTTATAGATCTGTAAAAAATAGTGTATTTTCTGTGTTTTTTTTATTAGTTCTTAGACCTTTATAACACGGAATTTTTTGGAAATCTTACCACTATATTTTAAGGAGATTACTTGTATATATATATAATGTATGTGTGTGTGTGTGTGTGCATTTGCCAAAAAATATTTCTTAAAAAATTATAAAAAAAATCAAAACTAAATTTCCCAGACATCTGTTTCAACATTTTTTAATAGCATTTTAAATTTAAATATAAAATACCAGTAATTTCGTTAAATTTAGCATATGATAGATGTTGGTGAAATATGAAAGATTGAACAAAAGTTCATAGAGCTTTGAACTAAGTAACATTTAGACTTCATTGCGGTTAAACAAACATGTTTAGATTATTTTGAAGTAACGCATGTTCCATACATACATAAATCTCGATGACACAGGGAAGTAGTCTGTATTCAATACATATGTAAGTGCGATACTATCCAGTACTTTGAAACATTTTACATCAGTTTACAGAAAATCTAATTCAAACATTGAAACATGCACAAACTGCTTCCTACAAGCATACGTGATTTTAGTCAAAAGATTTGCACCAGCTGGATAATCGTATTTATGCTAATATTTATTTGCGAACATTCGTGTTACAGTACGTAAATGCAATAAAGATATTCTAATTCTATTTTTTAACAATGAGTATATCGATATTAATACAATTATTCTATAAATATATACATATATATATATATATATATATATATATAGATATATACAACAAATAAATGTATTTAAAATGCAGTATACATTCTTTGTGAAATTCTTTTTGATTAATTTTAACTTAAAATCACTTTTCATAAGTACGAGAACTAAACGTCATTTAAAATCGTATAACGAATTTTAGCGTACATAATTCAGAGAATCCTCCTAGAATTTTTCTTGGTAAATAAAAAAGAATGTCTGCTTTCTATGCTTAAGACTATTCAGTGTAGTTTTAACGCTTTTCGGAGAATGTTCTCATAAAATTTAAAAATAAACCAAACGTCTGCAGCAGTTCGTGAATTAATTATTCTTTATCATAAAAATGGAAAAATTGCTAAAATTATCATTCGTTGTCATAATAAAGTTTAGTAAATAGTGAAAAGATAAAAAGGAGAAATAAATGAAAAATTTGATCGGATAAAAAACTAACCACAAACGATGAACGATTTGTAATTCGTAAAATTAAGGAAAATTCTCAAATATCAGCCTCCAAGATAGTCACGGATATTAAAATATACTTGGAAAAAGATGTGAGTGATTCTATAATCAGACAAACGCTGCAAAAAATTACTTTCATGGGAGAAATGCACGCAAAAAATTCTTATCAATACGTGGAATAAGAAAAGAAGACTTGCATTTGCAAGGGATTATGTAAATAAGCCTTCAGATTTTTGAAATGGCATTATTTTCATTGACAAATCAAAATTTAATGTTTTCGCATCTGATGGAAAAGTTACAGTATGGAGAAAACCAAATAAAGGAATAAATGTTAAAAACTTATGATTAAGGGTATATGGCTGGTATGCCAGCATATGGAGTAGGCAATTTAGTGTTTATCAATGGAGTAATAGATAAATGGACATATCTAAATATACTAAAGGAGAATTTAAAACAGAGCGCTGAAAGAATAGATATTCACCCACAAAACTTTTAAACTACAAATTAAAAGCATTATTCATACGTTACACCAATGTGGACATTGTATAACTGCCCAAAAGTTATACAAATCCCACTTCAATTTCCAGATCTTAATGTAATTAAGCATATTTGGGTTGAATTAGAAAAAATAATCACATTTAATAACCAATATACATAATTTTCAAAAAGCCCTACAAGAAAAGTGGGAAAACATAATGAGTGATTACTATAAAAAATTAGATGACTACAAGCTGTAGAAAACAATAAGAGGTTTTCAATTAAATACTGAAAATATTGTTTTAAATCATTTTTGAGTCTCTTTTTACTATATATTTTTGCTCTACGATTTTAACTTACTGAAGGATTTTGTACCCAAAAACAATAAATTATTTTAAATCGAATTTTATAATTATTTATTATTAAATTGAATTTTAACAAATAATCAAATATAAAACAGCTTGTTTTATTAAAAATTTGTGTAATAAGAAGAAATTTTAATCAGAAGTTTTTTTAAAAAATAGTTGTACGATTTTAAGTAAATCACTGTAACGAGGGTCGTTTGATAAGTATGGTAAAAAAGTAAGAAAAACTAAATTGAAAAACTTAATTAATTAAATAAATTGAACAATAAATAAATTTATCATATTTATCAAACGACCCTCGAATATTAATTTTTTTAAAAAAATAAATTTGTTAAAATTATTTTGAAAAACTACTTGTAAATTGTGTTTAACTCATTACCTTCCAAAATTTTTTTTTATATATTTTTGGTATATTAGGGTTGAAAATGGAATTAGATAATGGAATTTAGGTTACTTTACTTGCATATTTAAAAAAAATAGTTATTTTTCAACATTTTTTATTGATACCCATTTGGGGCTCATGGAATTTCCAGTTACAACAATTTTGAAAAAACAAAAAGTATTACAAACACAAGAAAAACTCATATTCTATGCCAAACAGGAAACAATTCGACATGTAGTCCTATATTACATTTTCTACACTGCTTATGCACATTTATGCCACATATCCTTTGTTTTTCCTCACAGGTCCTTTCCAATACATGTCCAGTTGGATTAAATATAACACCTTCAGGTGCAAGGCTTTTCCTTGTTATGCTTGAACTGGGTCTTCCAGTGACTTAAGGATTGGATAATGATTCTTTTTTCATAATTGTTCTTGCAATATTGCGTCTGAAGTCTGATAACGAGATGTTTTTATTCGAAGCAGTATAAAAAGCATGAGCGTTAACAATAGCAACATATGGCATTTGTAAAAAGAGGAAAATACCATTTCTTACCTCTAAATTTAATGCGATACTTTTGGACATTCCAGTCCAGCTTGTCAACCCCACCCATATATTTATTATATTGCCCTACAATGTTTGGTCTATCCACTTGACATTCTTTCTATTCTTTCTTAGAATATCTTTTCACTTTTTCTAAAGGTTATAGTCCTAAATAATTTGACAGAACTTTGACGCAGTTATTGTCATTCCAAATCAATGCAAACATTTTATTACTTTCATCATAACAATAATCGTATGCCCCACGTTCTTCTCTTTTCATTATGTTATCAGATTTCAAGGGACGCTTATTCATTCTACCGTGCTGTTCCAGTCGCCTTTATTTTACGTTCTTTCAATTTCAATAATAATTCAAAGCTGGTAAAGAAGTTGTCCAAAAATATTTCATATTCTAATGTATACTGCAGAAAAGAACTATTGTCGTTAAAATGCAAATTTCTTTTTATTTCTAAAAACCTGTGCTTTGGCATACAGTTTCTAACACAGGTAAGATTCAGATCTTCATCTTCACACCAGTATAATACTGCCCCGAAAACCGCAAAAATAAAAAAAAAACTATGAATTACTAAAATACTTAAATATTATCAAATTTATATCATAGCACATTCCATGAGCTCCAAATGGGGATCAATATATTTTATAGTATCTTTTTTATAATAGGTATTATATATACTTATAAATTATTGTGCTATCAACTAAAAGGATGTGTTAGTAGTCTCACACACGAATCTGCCAAAAAAGCAAAAAAATACGAACAAAAAGTTCACTAGAAAACAATGTAAACATTAAAACATCATTTTATCGCATCGGTTATAAATTTATATATCAAATACTTTTACAAGTTAGGCAACATTAAAATAAAAAATTATTTTGAAAACTAGAAGGTATGTGTGTTTAACGAGTACAAATTTTATTTAATATAATCCTATTGTAAGTGAAAAAAATAAAATATATTCAAATCCCCATTTGGGGATCGCGGAAGCGAATGGGTTAAACAGAAACTATTTTGTTATTTACAAATATTTTATCGTTTGTATAAATTTATGTTACTTTTTACTTCAGGAAAATCGCTTGTATTTTGTTCCTTGAATGTATTTTCTTTCATATAGATTATTCGTCAATAATAGTAAAAAAAAATAACACTAGAACACAAAATTGTTGTTTTTTCAAACATGCATGTAAATTCTTAACCTACTCAAATAAAATTACGTTCAACAAACCGTCAAAACATCAACATCATTTCAGTGAAACATGCGTACAACAATTGACCTCATAAAAATAACTGACAAATGTTTATTTTTATAGCTGCTAACACGTGTCCAACGTATTTTCTTTAAAACTTATCGGCCCGTATCTATTAACAATATAAAAATAGAAAACAGTAAATAGATTCTCGTGTACAACCGGCTTGCATTTCACACTTCTGAATTGTTTACAAAGAAATTAAATTTTGTATTTTTTAAACTGTCGTCCGTGTAATAAACAAACAATGGCAGCAGTTCGCGCTATTTTGCTTGCTTGTTTATCAATAACGTCGCTCAACAGTTTTTTCAAAGACTTTCATCGATGTTATCCATTTAACATGCAACTTGTTTATTTGATAGGTAATATTTACGTGCGAAGCTAATTTATTATTTCAGCAAGAAACAACCATTCTCATCCGCCTTATTTAGTGAATTTTCAATAAGTTCTTGACAGATTCTATACAGGTCGATTGCAAAAACTTACAAGCGTATATAATTTATATAATCAATTATATAATATATACAAGCAAACAATAGTATACACAATTTTTAGTATGAAATAATAACCAATAAATACTTTTATTATCTTATTTTTCATTGATTAACAAATTTAATAAAAAAGTAAAGAAATTGAAACTATTTTCATACACTTTTTTTTAAAAAAAAACACTTCCTATTCTTACTTTATTATCATAACATTTTTGATACAAATTTCAATTAATTTTAAGATTACTCAGATCATTGTTAAAAATTATTGAAAAAAAAATATCACAAAATTTTAAAAACATTTAAAAATGTTTCAATATCAAAAGAATTTCAATCATTATATGAATAATGGCTGGATGTAGTTATCAATTATTTACAGTCTATGAACTGTTGTACATTAATTACTAAAGAAATGTTTCTAGATGATTGATTTTGTTATTCAATCGAGTAATTAAAATCTTTATTATTACACAATCATTCATTTTCAATTTATTTATTTCAACTACCTTTAAATTGTCTTTTAATAACTAACCTAAATTTAACACTTATCTAAATTGATTTTTTAAATTTTATCGTTTTTTTATAATTATTAATTGATTATGCAGGAAGAAATTATAAAATATACTCAACATAATTTTTCATTCAGTTAAAATCAAATTATAAAAAAGTGTACTAATGTGCTATAATCCTTAAAATATATACTTTCGAAGTTATGATATTTATTTTCAAATAATTCTTTATATTTTTCTGTAATTTGTTGTTTATATATGTATAATATATACATATCATAGTTATTGAAATAAAATTATTTTACTAATAACTTATTTCAAATTTATGAAAGAAAACAAACTTCCAATAAATAAAAATACAAATTATCAGAAGCTCTGTTCGCTATTCACTTCGATTGTTGACCCACAAATGTACTTCTATTTAACAATGTAGATAATTCATGAAAAATAAAACGTTTAGAAATCTATGTTAATGTTTCTGTGCAGACGAAGTTTATTTATAGACTGGTGGTTCAATGTGCAATCAAATTTAATGCCAATAAAATTAAAATTTATTTCGTCTTAAAAACTGTCCGAAAAGTCAGTCTGAAAATCTATCTTTTTTCATTTTTTGTTCATTTTAATATTATAGAATCATTTAATATTATATTTGTACGTTAGTAATTCTCGGAAGACTGGGAAAAGTTGGAAATACAATTTCTCTCTATATAAAATAGTTCCATTGTAAAATTATCATTTATAATCACGCTACTCCGATCGTGAATTATTTCCTCCAAAAATTATGGAGTGATATGAAAATTTCAATTCTAATCAGTCATCAATTACAATTGTTAATTTTCAGGGATAATAGAGACGATTAAAAAAATTAGAATTTGAATTTTTCATATTTATTAATGTTAACTGAAAATATATCTGCTTAATTTATTATGAAATTCTATGTACTTTAACCCTTTCGCCACTAACGGGACCTATGTGTCCCATAAAATGTTTATTGTTACTATTGGGACAAATATGCCCAACTTAAACTACTGATGGGATATATGTGTCCGTAATTCAAATTTGAAATCTGAAAATAAAAATCATTTTTTTGCCCAAAAATAGATTACTTAAGTAACTCAAAAGATCATCAGTTTTAAAACTAAAAATATTTAATATGTGGTGAAAGGATTAAAAAATATTCTTCGTTAATACTACAGTATTCATTCTCATTTTTTTTAAAAAAAATCTGTTAGTTTTAAAACTAACGACCATAAAATATATTGCTTCTATAAGATAGAATTGAATTTCTTACTATGTTGGGTGTGAGTGATTCATTTGTGTAGATAGTCCAAATGAAATTGAAAAATAGTAAAGGGTTATAAGTAAGTAAATGTATGTCTAAACTCTTCAGTCTTATTTGAGATACTATAAAAAAAATTGTAGATAATTTATCATAACATATATATATATATATATGTATAAATTTACAAAATATGAATATTGATAAAATTGATATTTGAAATAAATTACCTCATTAAATATTTTTCTTTACTTACAAATACATATGTCAATCTTATCAATTATTGACAATAGTATTTGAATTTTGTAAATATCTAATCGTTATTTTTAACATGCGTTTTAATCATACAATCAGATGTTCACTAAGTCTCTGTTTTATCTGAACTACATGTTATTACACTGACTGACAATCGACCACCCGCAACAGAAATATCCCTACCTTTACGATTCGAGTCAGTCTTTTAATACTTAATTTTCTGTTGAACACGTGTGTATTTAACATACATGTATGTATATAAATATACATCAGTCATATAATTTTCAGTATGTTATATTAAAATTATAAAAATTAAAAAAATATACAATTTAATATCACATTTAGTTTAAGTGAATTAATATTAACGGGGTATTCTAGTCTAGACTCACGAATTTTAGGTGTTTTTTCGGACGTTATAAAAAAACAACAAATATTTTTGCTATCCATTTTTTATCAGGTATTTATTGGCATTTTAAGAGTATAAAAAAGTATTATTAAAAAAAATTCAAAATTGAAAAAGGTACAGGCTGGCAAAGTGGGGACTCTAAAAAAAAGTGTCTCCTGGTTGACGTGGTTCCAACCCTTCCGGTCATTTTAAACAATTTTTTTTTAAAATTATTGAAAAAGAAGGTTGTAGTAGTATCCCCGCCTAGGGAAATTAAAAAAAAATGTTTTCGTAAATGGTGGCAATGTGAAAAAACAGTCATTTTTTGCCCTATTTTTTCAACTTTCGGAATTTTTTAAAAATAATAAAAAACAAAATTTTCAAAAAATCTTAGGCGGGAGCAATCATTGTTATATTGAGAAGGTTTGTACCAAATTTTAAGTAAATCGGTCCATTAGAACTTGAAATATCATGTCAACCGTATCGAAAAAAGTAGTTTCGAGAAAAACGCGTTTAAAGGTGATTCGTTCCGGCCAGACCGGATTGGTTGGCGCGTCACAAAAATAGCTATAACTCCGAAAATAATTCGAATTTCGAAAAATCCTCTTAAGAACATATTCTTAAAGGTTTAAACTTTGAAAATATGCAAAAAATCGATTTTTTCGAAATTATAGACTAGAATACTCCCTTAAGGAAATCTCTGTTTTGGAATTGTGACAAATTCACTTTCACATAAATGAATTATCACCCTAAATACCATAAGATATTAAAAAATGTTCATTTTATTTGTTTATAACAGTGTTCTGATGATATGATAGCATCACTAGCGAAATGTGCATTAGCTTATTATTGTTATAAATAAACAAAACGAACAATGAGAATTTATTGAACACTTTTTAATGAATGTTAAAGGTGATAATGTATTTATGTGAAACTAGAGAAATATTATAAATATTCTGAACTGACTTTTAATCGTTTTTATTTCTTTTTATAAAATACCAGTATGTTTTTTAAAACCTCTGTAATCTCTAATCTAATTTGAAATTGATATGGTTAACCTTTATAATGATACCATTAAATATTTTTTTTACAGTTATGTTTTATAAAAAATCATATTCTTCACTGATATTTGTAAACGTACAATATTAAATAATATGACATATTTAATATATTATTTAAAAATTAAAAACCAAATAATAGTCTTTTTTTAAAAAATATACTACTTCTTAAAATAATAATTGAAAATATGTGTAAAGAAAAAAGTAATGATTTGTATTTATTGAATTTTATTTTAATGTTAAACTGTTATCGTTGTACATGGTATTGAGGATGATATTTTTTTTATATGAAACTAGAGAAATATTATAAATATTCTGAATCAACTTTTAATCGTTTTTATCCTTTTTTATAAAATAACAATACGCTTTTTTCAAACCTCTATTCAATTTATTTGAATCTATTTAAATTTAAAATCGATATGGTTAGAATTTAAATGATATCATGTTATTAGTTTAGAGTTGGTTTATTAAAATTCATATTTTTCATTGAAATTTGTAAACATGTAATATTAAAAATTATAAAATATTTAATATGTTATTCATTAGATAAAAAATAACAGTATTTTTAAAAAAGTTATAAACCGGGTTTTGAAAAAATGATTGAAAATATGTGTAGTGGAAAATTAAGGAATACTACTGATTAAATTTCATTTTAATGTTGCATTAATATTGTTGTAACTCAAGTTTATATAAATTAATTATCTGTGCTCATAAAATTCTATAAAAGTGTTCAATAATTTTTTATTGTACACTTTTTTTGGTTAATGTGTATTTCAATCATCATACCTGTTATCATTACACATAAAATTAATCATTATAACATTTGTTATACTTGATAAATCTGTTAAATTTCATAATATTGCAATATAGACTTAAAAAGTAATCATATTATTGATTTATTATATTTTATGTTGATTATCATTTATAAATCTGTCTGATTTAACAATGGTAAACTATGGTGATAATAGCAAGGCTGTTGAAATATGCAGCTACAATAAAATGATTGAATTATTTGCCCTAAGATAGAGTATCCTAAATGAGATTGAAGGGTTTAAACAGGGGTATACATATTATATATTTTAGTCTCATTTAAGTTACCATATTAATTTTGAATTCTGTTATTAAATTTATAGTAGAGCAAGTAACTTAATTTTTATACATGAATTTTTTTGAGGCTATAAAAATTATACAGTATTTCTATGAATTAAATCCAAATTAAAAATCTAGACACTTTTTTAATAATATATAAGACGAAAAGCAAATATGGGATAAATATTTTATCTCAAATATTGGATATATTTAGAAAAAATATTCGTAATAATAAAAACAGAAACAATACTTATAAAAATGATTTATTTATATGCAAATTTTGCCTTTCATTTTTTACAGCAAAACGTGCTGTCTTTCTACTGTTAAGGATTAAAACTACATGAATATTTGACAAAAATGTAATAATAGTTATTATTGTATTTTACTATAATTAATTTAGTTAGGTACTTATACCAAGAAGTTCATATAATCATATTCAAAAAATTAGAATTATGAAAAATTATTTTAATTTATTGAAATTTATTTTAATCCACCGGTTATAAAATATTATAGTAACTAATTTAATCTTTTCAAATTTATCATAGGTATATTCTGTTTAATATTAAAATAATATCATTTACATATTAAAAATATTACAGTGGACACTGAACTCTAATATTTCAAAATTTTAGATATTAAAGAAAAAAGTTTAAGTTTATATTAGCTGGTGATTATGAATGTGGACGAAGTTATATATTTTCACTATTGTTTGAATTATTTAAAAAATATTTTTCTATGATGATTTACAGAAAAAGTGTATTTATTTTTGGAAAATATTTTTTATGTAATTTTAATATTTTATGAATAACATGTGACAAAACATGTTCTTTAATATCCCAAATAACTTAAACCATTTTAAAAAAAATAATAGTTTTCAAATAATGAAATGAAATAATAAAATTTTAATAATGACTCAATAAAAATGTAATTTCTAGTCTTACCATCAAATGATTTTTTACATTTTCATATAATTTAATTTATTTATCAAACGATTACTGAAAATACTTATTAACAACAAAGTCTTTATTTGTATTTCACTGCATGCAACATATGTCTATAAATGTCCATCAATAACACAGGTGTGTTATAAATGCATACAAGTGACAAGTCTGCATGTGCAATCACATTTATGACATATAAATGTAGTCATTGACGATTCACTTTGTGTAAATAAAAGCAGATATTTGAATCGATCGACTATTTAAAATTCAATATATGTATTTTATATTAACATAAATTCAGTTATACAGTTTGAAGTAAATGGAAAAGAAATGAGCAAATTTCAATTCGTACTCGAATCGTGTTTTTAACTTAAAATGCGTATAGCAACATCGAAATAAACATTGTTTAAGATGTACGTCAAATTTATTATTCGTAGAAGCTTTTAAGCAAACGTCTTATTCATCGATGATTATTGGCACGATTTCAAAAGTAAAAGCGTGTTTTGTATAATTGTATTTAGTTTTATTTTTTGTCTTTTTTAGATAATATTTTCTTGTTTATTTCAAATTAAATTAAATCTTTATATTTTTATTTAAGAATATATAAACAATTTGATTATATTTGTATTTATTTTTATTTCAATATTCTTGATTTTTCATAGAAATTATTTTAATCAAAAAATAGCATAAAAATAATTCTATTTTTGTAAATAGTTGTCTTATTTTCTATATGATATAGTAATTAATAGATACTTTTTTCCAAACAATATTTAATTACATGTTAGGAAGAAATAATATAATTATATCTTGTATATTCAATAGTTATATTTAACGCATGATATTTCTTATTAAAAATATAGAAACATTAGTATCATAGAAAACATAAATCATACTTAAAATTGATAAGTATAAATCTGTCTATGTTTGTCACGCTTCACACAAATTATATAATTACTTTAGAAAAAAAGCGTGTGTATGACAAATTGTATCAGGTCAGTCCATAAAACCATATATGTATACAGTAAGGAATTTTCAAACAAGGTTAATAAAACAATAAATTTATTCATTAATCAACTGCTAAATTTTCTTTATTTCTTAATATATATTTATGGTGTAACTAAATTAGCAATTACAATTTATAAATGTTAAAAATTTAGTAGTAGGTATTTTTATTTTTGTAAATCTAACTGAATTCAGATTGAAATATTTTCAGAATTTTATGTTTAAAAATGTTATGTTTTTAGTTTATTTTTTTATATTATTGAATATAAATCATTACATATTATTTAAAATAACTGAATATTTCAATTTCATCTTTACCCACTCATCATCGATTTTAGATATTTTTTGATTACTCATTAATATAGAATAAAAATGGTTTTAGAGTAATAATTTTGAAAGGATTTTTTTCAAATGAATCATTTAAAAATAATGCCATTATACTTTTAAAACACAAGTTAATGTTCTGTGTATGAAAAAAGAGGGATTTCATTCTTTATTCGTTTCATTTATCGATCCCCAAAATTGCTTTTATTTAACAATATGAGCACTATTAATTTATTTCATAAAATTTGTACTTCAGTAATTCTTGGAAAACTTCGAAAAAGCTCTGAAATAATTTTTTTACATCACTTCAGAGCACTGTTCTGTTTTAAATAAATAAATTTATATATATATATATATATATATATATATATATATATATATATATATATACACACACACGAAGCTCGTTTGATAAATATGGTAAAAAAGTAAGAAAAATTAAATTGAAAAATTGAATTAAATTAATTCATTAATTAAATTAAACAATAAATAAATTGATCATACTTATCAAACGACCGTCGTGTATATATATATATATATATATATATATATATATATATATATATATATATATAGGGTGTTTTTTAAACGTGCCAGAACTTTAATTTGAATCTCTATCTCTATATACTATATAAAGGATATTTTTAGGTTAGATAAAACTTTCGATAGGGATCAAATTAAAGTTCTGTCATGCTTAAAAAACCCTCTCTCTCTCTCTCTCTCTCTCTATATATATATATATATATATATATATATATATATATATATATATATATATATATATATATATATATATATATATATATATATATATATATATATATATATATATATGTATATATATACGAGGGTCGTTTGATGAGTATGGTAAATTTATTTATTGTTTAATTTAATAATCAATTAATTTAATTCAATTTTTTCAATTTAGTTTTTCTTATTTTTTTACCATATTTATCAAACGACCTCGTATAAATCTTTAGAAACGTCCAATAAAAGTTATATAAATTATTTTTTTAGTCTCTGAACAAAAGATTTGAATATACAAAACTGCCAAAATAACACGTTTAAGTATTAATTCCTGCAATCAAACGCAAGATGTAATTCTAAATAGAAAAATATTTTTCTAACCGAAAACTCTAACAAGAATGTATACTTCATTCTTACAAAAACAAGAAACGACATATTTATTGGTATTTCTTACATTCGTATTAGTTTTTTTTATCTACATTTAAACATTTTTCAACTTTTTGTGTTATTTACGGAATTAGAACAATTCGAATGTGTGCTCTTATTTATTACGTACCTACATCGATTTGAATGTCGTTTGAAATATTTATACATGTACACTAAATAGATATTAGTTTGTAAATCATTATAAGTAACGTATAGCACTAAATTTTTATGTCACAAAAATTAAGTGATTTTGTTTAAAAATATACATTGTCAAGAAAAATTTAGTTTGAGATATTTATATATATATATATATATATATATATGCATTTATATAAACTCAAATTTTTGAATACAAAAATGTTCCACTTCAAACTAAACAGCAAACATAAAAACATGTATATAATATATATATATATATATATATATATATATATATATAAGAAATATGATCCAATTTTAAAGTGGGGATGGACATTTTTGAAAAAAATGAAGATAATGGTAGTTATAGATAAAACTTATTATGATCTTTTTATCTGTAAACAATTTATAGTCAAAAAATTCAGAATCCTAATATTTGGGAGATGGAAGTTTTAGTTCTTAACATTATTGTAAATATGTTTATTTTGAAAGTGGTGCAAGTCTATCTTAGATTGAAATTATTTTTAACCGAATATATTACGGCAAAATTTAACTCCGGTTGCTGTATGGTGAAGCAAATGTGGTAGTTTAACATCATGTCTGAAATGTAGGGTGTTTTTATCCCTTTTTTCAACCTTTTCAATTTTTTTTCAACCCAACCTCTGGAGGAAGCGGTTTTAAAAAGAAGGAAAAATACCGATGGAGAAACTGTGAATTGGTTAAGTATATGCTGGATCAGATTTACAAGGGATGCACCATACAAAATGCTATACAAAATTTCGATAGAACGAGATGCTGAATTTAAAATTATCGATTTATCACCACAACAAGGAAGACCAAGTAATTTCGGAAATATAAAATTATCTTTTATGTATGGAAAAAGGAGATCTATTACATCTGACAAATATAAGGACATGATGGATTTATTACCATATATACCTCCCGTTCATCATGAATATATTAAAATGTTCAATCCTGAGTAAAATTCAATATAATTATACGTATAAAGTAAATGATTAACAAAAATTTATAATTTCATTGAAATTCTTAATAAAAATGAATTGTTTTTTTGTTATGTTATCTTTTCTACTATAATATTTAAAAACTTTTTTCTTTGTTTTATTTCACTTTTTACAAATGAATAAATATTTATATTAATTTGAATAGTATTTTGTTTTTATTATTAAAAAAAGACTGATACAACTGAAATATTATCCATTTAAATTAATGATTACAATAATTCATTAATTTTGAAAGTGAGGCAAGTCCATTTAGTTATAATAAAACCATTATTTTTTTTCAGCCAGCACTATAAACACTATTGGATTATAAACTTACATTATTGAATACCACAAAGTACAAAAAATATGTCTATTAATACTTACCAATATTTTTCAATTTATTAAAATGCAAACCCTTAAATATCTCGCAATAACAAAAAAATGGACTTGCCCCACTTTCTAAATAAACGGATCATATAATGTTAAGAAAAAGAATACAAAACAGTGCAATGGACACTAAAATATATTAAAAATAAAAAGAATAAAATTAAAAATTTTTGAAAGAAAAATTAAAGTACAAAAAACGAGATAGTTATTAAAATAACTAATATAATCATTTAAAATGTATATAAAGGGGTTTTCCAATAATAATGTCAGAACTTTGACAGATAATAGCAGCCATGTTTGAATTTTTTTTAGGCATGTTTAATTTTTCGATGGAATTATTTTATGTACAAAGGGATAAAAGAGGTTATTAAAAAAATTAGAGCTTGAATTTTTTACTTTTATCAGTATTACCTGAAAATATATAATTTATTATGAAATTCTACAGGGTTTTACAATAAGAATGTCAGAACTTTGACAGCTAGTGAGTAGTCATGTTCGAATTTTTTTAAGCTCATTTTGACATTTCAGCTCAATATAGTTTCGCAAATTATCATGAAATGTTCAACACTTTAACAACGCTTAGAAATTGTAAAAAGTTCAATAGACTTATTAAAACAAAAGTCAATTCTTTCACGAAATGGACCCATCAATGGGCCACAAAGATTATGTGATCTAACTCCATTGAATTATTTTGTGTGGAGTTATGTGAAATCATTGGTTTATGCTAATAAACCACAAACAACAGAATTATTAAAAATAAACATTGAACGTGTAATTCATGAAATTGAACTACAATTATGTAAAAGAGTAACTAAAAATTGGTCATATGAGTAAAATTGTATTCCATCATTAATGCCGTAGAATATTCTTAAAAATAAAAAAACATAAATAACTAGTTAATTAAATACTTTTTTTTATTTCCATTTAAACTTCTGAAGCGTTTATTGAAAACCCGTATACATCTATATGCTAAAGAATATTGAAATACTCATAATATTTATAAAAGAAAATTATTAAATTTAACATTTACTAATTATTGTTCGTTTAAATATCTATAAACATAGTAAATGATGTCATTCGATGGTCACGTTCAAAACTTAATGAGAATGAACGCTTAAATTCAGCAGGTTATGTATTTTTTAATGTTCCGGCTTTCGGAAGATAGCTACTTATGTGAAGTTTGAGTGCTTGTCAAGTAGCCGTGTCACATGTTTTCTAAATGTTTTGGAGTGTGCCAGACACGTGGCGTACATGAAATATCGGTTATTATAATTGCACATCCGTCCAAATGAGTAACATACCTACATTTACAAATACTACTGTATATTTATTATAGGTGAACTATGTATATATACACACACACACAAATGTATACAAATATTACATAAATTTAATTAACTAATTACAAATTTTATTATGAATATTTATCATGATTACGACTTAGTTTTCTTCTAATTTGATTAATAATATTAGGTTATACCACATGAAATACCCTATTTCTAACAATTCATTTTTGTACAAACGCAAGAGGATTTTTTACAGGTTTATTCCTGTTTTATCCTTGTTTACTATAAAAGCGACTATTCACTCGCAATGCTGTTAGTATTCACGTGATATTTCAATAAGTGGTTTATTTTTGGTTAATCTTTGAATATAAAGAGTCATCCAAATGTCACGCCTAGATTTGTGTTTTATTAAAAAAAAATATTTGTATAGTTTCTTTAAAACACAAATCTAAGCGTCATATTTGGATGACTCTATATGTTGTCTATGGAACAAGAACGAACTCTTTTTGTACGAATTTAAATTGGAGCGAAGCAAATAGAAACATCAATTCAAAATTCAAAGAAGAAGTTATTAATCAACGAACAATATGAAGATGGTTTCAAAATTTTTAAACTGACAATCTGAATCTTAAAAATGATACATGCGAAAAACTCACAATTACTCTAAATAAGATTAAAATAAATTATCGAAGATGATCTTGGGACTACAATATGAATACTTGCTGTACACCTAAGAGTTTCTCCCATAATAGTTTTCTGTTATTTAACTGCAGTAGGAAAGATTAAAAACTGGACAAATTGGTAACATATGAATTAATAGAAGATTAAAAATAAAAGCATTTGGAAGTTTGTTTATCGCTGGTTATTCGGAAAAATAATAATCCATTTTTATTTTGTATTATCAGATGTAATGAAAAATGGGTACTGTACGATAATAGGATATGTTCTAGGCAATGGTTAAACACCAAAGCATTTTTCGAAGCCATCGTTGGGCGCTGAAAAGAGTTTTGGTGGTTTATGTGGTAGTCTGAAAAGGGTATTATTTACAATTAGTTTTTCAGGACAATTCAATACGCTGAAAACTTTGATTAATAAAAAATCATGAAGTACAGTAATGTTTCCCGATTTAGTTCTAAATGTCTTAGCAAGATCACTCAGAGTTACGCGGATTTTTGATTTATAGCGTTTCGTCCCTCACCGCGTACAAATTTCAAGAGTGATTTAGCTTATTTGATGATTTAAATGGATTTAATGAAGCGCAAACTAAATATTTAGAAATGATTCTAATTTGATCAAATCAAAAATTATTTTGCTTTATGTTTCAAAACTTGCTACAAAAAAATTTCGATCGAAAACAAGTAAATCAGATTCGAATCCTTCCTTTTGTAAGACAAATGATGACGATATTCTGGAATGTTTTCTTAACATTTGGAAGATTTTGATAGCAGAATGACAAATTTATGAATTGATAGAAGTTTGATCATACCAGATCCACAGTAAGAACAATCATAAAAGATTCTCAGAATTCTCGAAACTGTGAAAATGCTCAATTCTTTATCTCAAGCATAATTCGTAAACGTCATGGTATTATTGCTGAGATAGAAACAATGGATATCAAGAATTTTGCTCATTTAAAGAAAAGTTATCAATCTTATAGGCTGGCTTTTTGGAAGTCGCATCAATGATGTCAATGAGCATTGATTTACAATCATGATATTGATGAGCTCACAGAGATACATGAGGAAAATTTACTAAAGAATCTGACAATTTATTAACACCAAAAAAAGCACATTGCAATTACAATACCTGAACGAAGCGATTTCGATTGCTGATGGCAAAATGGCTTACAAATATAGAAAATCAGTGTCATTACGAAAAAAGTTTAACCTTCTCACAAATAATATTATAATAATTTTTTAATAATTATATTTGTTAATCAAACTTTGTGTCAATACACAAGTATTGTTAATATTTTATAAAGAAATCAAAATAACTTCATCTTTTTTCAATATATAAGGTTTTTAATTTTTCGTAAAGTATTATGGTAGGTATAAAAAGGTTGGAAACCTATGTTCTAGGCAATGGTTAAACACCAAAACATTTTTCGACGCCATCGTTGCGCCCACGTAAGTTTTGGTGACTGTGTGGTAGTCTGAAAAGAGAATCATTTACAATTAGTTTTTGTCGCAAGGACAATCCATTACTGCTGCATTTTGTTGTTAAGAAATTGAAGTAATGCATAAAAAATTAAGATCTCATCAACCTAGACTAATCAAAGAAATGGACAAATATGCTTCATTACAACGCACGACCACATACCTCTTTAATCACTATACATAAACTAACAGAACTGGATTGTGAAATTTTATAACATCCCCCGTATTCACTCTACTTGTCGCCATCTGATTTTTATCTTTTCAAACATCTCGATCTCATTTTTCAAAATAAAACATTTATAAATCAAGGGACCATAATTGACGTATTTACACATTTTATTTCTTCTAAAGACGCGGAGTTTTATAAAGGATGGATCTATAGGTTAGTACCGCGTGGATAAAAACCGTTAATGTGAATAGTACTTGTTTCGATTAAATGAAGTATTTTTCCTTACAATATTTTATTTCTATTTCATCATTAAAATTCGGATATTTTATATAGTAATACAAATGTGACACTTAAAAAAAAGCATGTGTATAAGGTGGTGTATAGGGAAAAATGTGTATAGTTTTTTTTTCTTTTTAATAAAACACAAATCTAAGCGTTACATTTGAATAACCCTATATAATCTAATAGTTTAGTAAAAAATCTGAAATATATTTGATTTAATATTTGATCCAATGATTTTTTCATTTTAGTAATCACAAAAAAGTGTCTAAAAAAATAGATTTTATATATTTATTCCTTTCTATAGTATTAATTTATGTAAAAAAGATTTAACTACTGTAGAAAATTAATAAAAATACGCATAATATCCTTAACAATTCTGGGTAACACAATAGAAAATCTACTTTACAATCTATTACAATTGAAATCCAATTTTGAATAATCATAATTCGAAAATTTTATATTATTGAAATTAATAATTGAATGAAAATCATATGAAAATTATTTTACAACAGACTATTTTTACAAAAATTAAGAATAGCATAAATAGTTTTTGCATTTTACATGTATCTTTTTTATAGAAATCTTTTCTGAAATATTTATTATTTGTATACAATAAATTTGACTACACTCTATAAGTGCACGCATGTATAAATTTAATTTTTAATAGTACGTATATAATTGAGTCACATTAACCATATGCTTATGTTTAAACTATTCACGCATATAACACACTATAAATACCTTATTAATATTACAGGGCAGTGATCGGTAGCTTATGTACATATATAACTCGCCAGATGCAGTTTATTTCTTTACAAATTATTATTTAGACATTGCTTTAAAAACGTTTCAAATATTAATTACAATGTATATATCCGTTAAATGCATTAAGTGTTTAACGGATATATATTTTTAACCTAAGTACTAGAGAATATAAATATGATAAAAAAAATATTTTCTCAAAAAAATAAACACAATTTTGTAATCGAGAATCGAATTCAATTATAGTGAAATATTTGATTTCGTTAAATTTAAATGAAATTGTAATTTATTTTCATTGAAGAAAAGTTTATATATATATATATATATATATATATATATATATATTCATACATACACACATACATATCATTATATTAAATCAAATAACCTTCTATATGAATGTTCATTGAAGGCTCAAAAGGTTTTCGAATTACATTTATGCATGCAAATCTATTTTCTACGATCAAGATAAATGTATGACTGACGATATATATTTCCGTACGGCTTTCAGTGAAAATGTCACCAGACATTAAGCTCTTTTTAATACAACACCGCGTAGTATAATTAATCGGCCGTAACCGTCACACTATTTGGTGTTATATTTCATTCAAAAGTCAACCACTTCTCGAATCTAATCGATTACATTTGAAGTACTTGTATCATTGAATCTCTTTATGTCTTATACACAAGTGTATATTTTATATATATATATATATATATATATATATATATATATATATATAATGTTTATTAAACAAACATTTTTTATTCCACTTTAATAACATTAAATTCTAAGTGTGGTCTTCTTAATAAAAATACAAGCATTGTAATATTTTTAAAGTACTTTTTAATGATTTATTATATTAGGTTGTGTTATATGAAATGTCAGATTTCTATTTGATTTCCAATTAAAAATCCGACATTTCATAATACACTAACTAATATAAATAAGGACATCCAAATATGACGCCTAGATTTGTGTTTTATTAAAAAGAAACATGTGTATAGGGTGGTATATAGGGAAATATGTATATAATTTCTTTTTAATAAAACACAAATCTATGCGTCGAATTTGGATAATCCTCTCTCTGTATTTCTCTCTCTGTGTGTGTCTCTTTCTCTCTCTCTCTCTCTATATATATATATATAGAGAGAGAGAGAGAGAGATATTATATATATATATATATATATATATATATATATATATATATAATAAATTATGTTTGCTTAGGATTGAAAATCTGACAGCAAGAGTTTTAGAACAATCTTTTCTCTAAGTATTATTCAGTTTTTAATAAGATTTTTATATTTATTTCCTTTTACTAAACATGAAAATGATTTAAAAATATTGGAATGAAAATCAATCCAAATTTTATGAACGATCGATTAATCAGTCTAATTCTCTAATATGAAATATTGAACTTTTATCTATTTGTTATTGGTAATTTTCTAATTTAATTTTTAGTGCATGATCATTTCTGTCATAAAAAGTAGCATCTGTTATTTAATTATAAATGTTTTCATGTTGAATATTCCATAAAAGATTTGAGGGTGCAAATTAAATTTCAAATCTCTGTAGCTTTTTTATATTTTCTTAGTTAAACTGCTTTATTATTCTACTAACCATTCTAAAATACCTCTCTCTCTCTCTCTCTCTGTCTATATATATATATATATATATATATATATATATATATATATATTTGTGTATATGTGTTGTGTGTGTAAACAAAGCATAATAATTATTTGCTTTTTAATTACAAAACAATTTTTTTAATTTAAATTATCAAATGGAAAAGAAGATAAATTCTATAAAAAAATGGATATTTAAATGTCATCATCATCATCGACTCTGTGGACTATTTCAGTCCCTGTCCTGAAATTTTCAGGTTTGTTGATAGCGGTTTTCGAGTATGCAGGTTATCAGCCCATAATACCTTAGTCCACTAATGGGAATTCCACCTTATGGCTTTGCGGAGCAGCCATTCTCCCTCCCTCCCTCGTCAGTCCCTGACCCTGATTCCCACTGGGATTGGAACCCGATCTTCCTCAGGGTTGCTCAGGTTAACGGGATCCACCACTTGAAGGTGAGGGTAGGGATTGGATAGGAGAGGCTAATTGGTGTTACCTAAAGGCGACACCGTGATGTCCACTTCACTATCCCCTTTGGATCCCAGTTGAATGTCAATTATAAGAATTAACAGCTAAAAAGTAAGTCAATATTTCATATTAAATAAAAAATATTCAGAACTCAGTTTGCAGTTACTGCACTTTTTTACTCTGTCGATTAATGCTTTTTGAATATTCTTAAAAAATGTTACATTTTCTTTTATGTTTGTAAACTCTAATGAAATGGTTTTATTTAAATCAACTATTGTTTACAATCAGATTGTCATAAATATTTAATGTGGGTTAATTTTATAAAAAATAAATTAAAAATTATTATAAATTTAAATAGAAGTAGAAAAGACGATTCATTATATATGAGTTAATAATTTAAAAATACCAAAATAAAATAAATGTTACATTAGAAATACGAGGGTCGTTTGATAAGTACGGTAAAAAAATAAGAAAAACTAAATTGGAAAATTTAATTCAATTGATTGATTAATTAATTAAATTAAACAATAAATAAATTTACCATACTTTTCAAACGACCCTCGTACACTGCAGATATAAATGAAATATTTTATATTTCTTTCATTACATTATTACTCTATATAATTTACTTTTCAACGATTCAGTGTTACTGTTCTGTGTAATAAATGATTCAACAAAAAAATTCATAACCAAAACCATACGTCTTAATGAAACTCGATGACATCACAAAGTAAGAGTTCAAAAATGAAAGAAAAAAAGCATAAAACCTCGTTCTTATTTGTCATAATTCTTGGAAACTCGAACCAAATTAATTACACATAAACATATATAAATCACTAACAGTATCTGCATAGTTCTCGGGGCTTTATCGTAATATCAACCACCACTATACAACTTGTGCGGTCAATTCATTCAAGAGTTGGTTCAAGTGTGTGCCCTGCTTTGTCGGATGTTAGTCACCCGTTTGGTATTTTTCAGAGAATCAATTGAAAAACTATTAGTCTAATGTGATCTCAAGTAGTCGTCAAAATATTATGAATTACATGTTTCATTCGATTAAATTTTCTACTGTATCATTCAATTATTCTGTATTCGATGAAAACCAATTACTCGATACCAACAAAGATAAATATACACTGGTGTACTGACAAAAAGCATATAACATCAACTGTCGTACATATATATGTAATGGATTTCATATAGAGTTTCAGAAGAAAAAAGGCTGAGTATTTGATTGCAGTTAAAATATAGACGATGGTGTGTCTTCGAAAGTACGGTTGACAGAAACACCAAATGGGCGCGTTGACATGTCAATGCAGACCTCCCGTATATTTGACAGGCAATAAAAATTTGATATATTACTCAGCGATGACGTTCATAAATTAAGAAAAGAGATTCCTTTACCTAAATTGTTGTATGTTTATAATATTCTTTATATATATATATATATATATATATATATATATATATATATATATATATATATATATATATATATATATATAATAAATGAATATTTAACACTTTTATGAAATCATATAATATCGGAGTGAATAATTATTTTTTATAAAATGTATAATATAAAGTGGCTTAAATAAAACTGAAGGATAGTAAAAAAATAATAATCCGTTGAATGTTTGTTTAATCCTTTCAGTCTCATTCTGGCCACCTTTTATTATCTGATTAAAAAAATCTGAATATTTCTTGTATAAATATTTATTTATAAATAATGTAATTTACACAAATAAATTTTAACCCCAACACCACAATAATTTAAAGTGTTCAATAATCACTTATTGTTTACTTATTATTTATAATTATATAATCTATAATTATATCGGCTGATGCATTTCGATGGCAACGCCATCATCGTCAGAGCCTTTCTGAAAAAGGCTCTGACGATGATGGCATCGCCATCGAAATGCATCAGCCGATATAATTATAGATTATATAATTATAAATAAGTAAACAATAAGTGATTATTGAACACTTTAAATTATTGTGGTGTTGGAGTTAAAATTCATTTGTGTAAAGTGAATCAGCCACAGTTCCAAAACAACAAATAAACAATGTAATTTAATCACTGAATTAAATAACTCCTAAATTATTTTTATTGTATTATAGTAACATGTATACACGTCTATTATAAAAGTTGTCAAGTTTATATTTTAAAAAATAATACAAGTGTACATTTTTAAAACTTCCAAACTTTCATTGTATCCCTTTGTAATAATTTAATTTTACTGTAATTTGCTTTGATTATATAGGGTCATCCAAATGTGATGCCTAGATTTGTGTTTTATTAACACTAAACCTACCGATACTTCATGTATACCTATTCCTACCACAGCGGGGTCAAATGACCCCTCTTTAAAATGTTGTATATATTACTATGTATAGCAAAAAATATATCATTTAGCACAATTTGGTACATGAATAAAACAATTTTTTTCAAATAACGATTCAAAATTGTTTATTTATTTATTTATAAAACCTATTTGGCACCTTTTTCGCATTTGCACATGAGAATCCGAACTTGAATTTGTTGACGTTTTCTGTATAATTTCTTTTTTTTCCTGTTGCTTATGTTGAAAATCTTCGGCAAGTTCTTCAGCTAATTGGAATAAAAATTGTTGTCTAGAAATTTTTTCGCCGGTTGTTTCTCTGTATAAAACCCACGAGTTGATTCCAGCCAGGTCAAGAATATTGAAGAAAATCTGCGCAGGCCATCTTTGCGATTTCGATTTCACGGAGTATTTTCTTGCCATTTGATCCGTCATGTGTAGACATTTTACCGTATTTAGTATTATTGTAGAATCTAATCGTTTCAGGTATACGCTTACCGTTTTTTTCGATGCTTATAGATTTATGCTTTGAGCTTAGTAGAAGCACTTTTTTGTTTGGCTTACTTTTGTAAATGGTAAGTGAACAATGACTCGATTTATATAGTTTTGTTGAGAAGCGTGGCATACCATCTTTCGCCTGCTTGGAGAATTTTGGTAGTTCTCTTTTATTTCCGCGGATAGTTCCAACAATAGTGGTTCTTTTTTCTAGTAATTTTGCAGCTAGCGATGCGCTCGTAAAGAAATTATCTGTAGTGACGCTTCTTCCGCATCCTGTGAACGGTTCCAATAATTTGAGAACAACGAATTCCCCAAGCGGAGATGAAGCTCCTCTATTTTCATCCTTTCCCAAATATGGAAATCCATTTATAATGTATTTGGTGCTGACGTCAGATGCTAGCCAGAATTTGATACCAAACTTATCCGGTTTGTTCGGCATATATTGCGTAAACCTACACCTCTCTTTGGTTGGGAAAAGTTGTTCATCGATAGTTACATGTTCCCCAGACTTGTAACAATTTTGGCTATTCTAGATGAATTTGTACCATACTTCAGAGATTAAATCCAATTTATCTGTTTGCAAACGCTGGCTTCGTTGACTTTTTTATCGCTCGCTTGGAGTAGAGTGAAATTCGCTATTCATTCGTCAGCCAACAACAAATATAACGCAATATTGCAAAATATATGATGAAATAGCAAAAATGTATAATGCAATGGTTTTGTATCACAACCATACATACAAATCTTCATGATATCATATGAATCTTTGCAGGGGTCAAATGACCCCGTTGCGGTAGTTAAGGCAGATTACATATATATCTCGGTAAAAAAAATAACAAGAGAGGAGTAAATATTGAAAAATGCATTGTATGTAAATTATATGAAAAGTCATAAAGTCAACTAGCGATGTGATAACGCTTTATGTGAGAAATTTTGAAAAAAAGTTTAAAAAGGGTCATTTGACCCCTCGCGGTAGGTTTAGTGTTAAAAAAAGACACTATACACATGCCTTTCTATACATCACACTATACATATGTTTCTTTTTAATAAAACACAAATCTAGGCGTTACTTTTGGATGATCCTTTATTTGGAAAGTATTGAGAATAAGAAAAAAAATCTTAGTTTCAATTTTTCAATACGTAGTAAATCTGCATCAAGATGCACTGTAGCCTATTATCTTTCTATTTAACTCTTCAGAGCATGTTAGGGTTTAAAATGTCCCACTTTTTTGATACTTAAATATGCGTGGTGGGATATTTTTTATACCACCTCAAAAAATTGAAATAGCTTGAAGAATAAAGGATTACATATAATCCCATCTATTTAAATTGGTTAATTACGGGGGTTTCACTGGGTTATTGTTTAGAGAGTTTAACTTAAACTGGTTAGAGAGGCTGTGTACGTTTCATCCTATAATTAAAAACTTAAATGATTTTTTTTAATTTTACTTCCTTACTAATTAAAATAAACCAACTTTGTTAAATTTTATAAAAATAAAATTTCTGTACAACATGGGTTTTTTATTTTCTAAAATATCATGCCTTAGAGTTAAAAAATGATTGTGTTCCGCTTCCGCCATAGACGTGATGTAAACATTTTATTTTCGAAGTTTTTCGAGAGTTACCAATGTATAGATTTTATTAAATATTAAAATTAACAAAAAATTGAAAATGATATATTTTCAGGCAGACTTTTCGTACAGATTTTCGAAAAAAAAATTGTGTTACTAATAAATATATATATATATATATATATATTAATAATAAGTTTATAATATATATATATATATATATACTAATATATTAGGTTGGCAAATATCTCCCTTCCGCCTTCTGGTCTTTTGAATTTCGCAGCTATGTACAAAAAAAAAAAAACAAGCGGAAGGGAGATACTTGCCAACCTAATATATATAATATATATATATATATATATATATATATATATATATATATATTATAAACTTTATTTACACAGAAGCAATAATATAGTTCTCTAAACATGTTCTTTTTCATAACTTATTTATTTTATTGACAAATAAGTAATTGCGTTTTTTTTTAAGTAAATGAAAATAAAAAATTCACATTTTAGAGTAAGATTAGATATATTCCATGACACCTAATAACGTTTATTAATGAAAACTTTAATTTTTCATCTTCCAACCCAATGCTTTGTTAAACAGAAGTAAATTCGGCGATCGACAAGTCAATCAAGTAAGGAACTAAGCCCCATGGTATTAAAAAAAAACCTTCTGTTAAATGATATTTTTCAAATTACTATTTCAATTTGTCTAGTGATTGTTAATATTTATTCGTTATTTTATTTGGTTGGCAAATAGCAACTCTTGAGTACCGACACTTACATCAAATAAACAGCAATACTTTTCAAGTTGCTGAAAAATAAATTCTTATTCTAGTCAATTTAGTAAACATCCCACTTTTTCTATGACATTATTTTAATTCATTCAAAAATTGACCTTAATTCAATCACTAAAGCGTATAATTAGCTTTTAAAACTCGATCCATTCAAATATTTTTAATCGTGATGGTTCCAAAATTGTAAGCTTTGAGTCTGAATTTTAATTCTAACAATATATATATATTTTAATTCGTGTACTTGTGTCTCACAAACAACTCGTGATTCACAAAATACATTGACTTTTTCAAACCATGCTTGATAATTTCACTAGCAATTATGTTCTATTCATCATTTCACAGGTTATTTATTTGATTATTGAATTAGTTGTTCTATACAAATTACAAAACATACTTGAAATGCAAATTGTCTGCACTTATTTTTAATAACTACTTGTTTAATTCAAACGCATTAAAATATAAATAAAAAACAGTTTAATACTAAAATTATAAATGTCAATATAACAATTATATGCTACATATTTATAAAAGCTGTCTTAATTAAACAACTCTAGTGTGTTTATTAAAAATTTAAGAGTAACCGTCTATTAATTAAATATTGAAGGACCGCTATTGTAAGAGAAAAAGCATGTAAATAATTTTCTTAAAAGACCAATCAATCGATCAAACTTGATAATCTCATTACGTAGAACTACCAATGCGGAATAAGTATGCTTTATCAAAAATAATTACTTCATACATGCGTGTATAAACAAATTTAATTGTAACAGGTTATAATTGCGAATAAATTGAAGTACCGTTCGACAATTAGCACAGTGAAAAATTGACTGCATCACGTCTACTTCTAATGTAGTGATCTTATATTTTAACGCTTCATTAATTATCAAATCACATTTAACAAATTATACGAGTGAGTGTTTTGAATAGTTAAGTGATTAATAAGTACATCGAACCGTGACAAAAATTTTGTCACGTTATGCATACTTATGAGTATACGTTTTAATTATTCTATGCATCTTAATTTTATTTACATTATTGTGTACATATGTATATATATATATATATATATATATATATATATATATATATATATATATATATTGTAACTGGTCATAATTTTGGGAGGTCATATAAAAAAAGACAGGATCACCGATGGATAAGGAAAATTATTGATTGAGAACCTAGATATACAAAAAAGTCCAAGAAGAGATCCATGGATCGATGGGACAGAGATATAATAAAATTTGTTGTAGTGAACTGGAAAAAAAATCTAATAATCACTACTTGTTATTTAAAATATAATTTTAAAATATTATCAAAAATCATCGTTCAATAATTCACCTAATCGAATATTAAATACCAAGAATATTGGAAAATAATTCAATTCATTTTTTGAATTTTAAAAAATTATAAATAAAATTAAAAAAATGTAATAAGTACAAATAAGAGGATTAATTAAAACAATGGATTTTAAGTACAATAGGACATTATTCAATTAAATTTTTATCCGATTAAAAATATGATTAATACTTAGTCATAAAAATGATTAAAAATCTAATGACTAAATTTTCATTTCAATAATCATCTGGATAAAAAATTAATCATATTATTTTAATCTTATTTAACTAAAAAAATAATCGGATAAAAATTCAATCAGATATCAATTTAGTTGGATAAAAAATATAAAAAATCAACTAAAATCTCATATCAAGTTTTTTCTTTTCTAATGTATTTGCTTTTTCGGAAATGATTTTCTTTGTTAAACAACTCATTCTATTTCATTGCCTAAAAGATGGGATGAAAAGTGTGAACGAAATCCTTATTTGTCTTATATTTTAATTGCTTTGCATATTCTCTTAAAAATAATTCAAAAATTATTATATTTCATCAATAATCATTCAAAATTCAATTTCATTCAAATTACAAAATAATTTTTTTGAAAATTTCATTTTTAAATTTCAAATAATTTTTCGTATCGATTCAATTAACAGTCGTATTTAACTAATATTGCTTTCAACTAATTTTACATAACTTTAAATATTCAAATCAGTCGTTGTATTAATCGCTTAAAACGATTTATGACTAAAAAATCAATCACGACTAACGATTATTTTTTTAGTTATTAGTCACTGATTGATTTAGAAACAACTAATTTCAAATTAATCGTTTTATCAATCGTTTGAAACGACTATAAATAAATCGTAACTAACAATTAATTTTACAGAACTAAAATTTTAGTCGTTAGTCGTCGATCGAATAATTTTTGCCCTTCTGTGATGATAAGTAGTTAAAATCATTAATCAAATAATAATATTATATAATAGATAATGAAGATTTCATCTAAAAACTATAATGCATTGTAGTATAAAAAATTGTAAACTAATTTTATTGTGTTTTGTGTAAAAATAGAATATAGAATGAATTGTTAGTATTTCTTACAGAAAATCTCAATTTACTTGCCTCAAAAAAATTAAAAATCTCAAAAAATCAAGTTTCTTTATTTGTTAAAAACACTATCATTCAAATCACTTGTGGAAATCAGTTAAATTAGTGTTTTAACTGATAACTAATTTTCATATTATTTTCATATCCACTCTCGAAATATTAGACTGTCTTAAAGCAAATTGTAAACAAAATATTTTTTTGTAAAATAAATATTTTTAATAATTTATATTTCAAAAAATCACGTAGTATGTAGAAAAATAATCGTTTTATTAAAAATGAAAACATAATAATATATCATAAATTATTAAAGAATATTTTTTTAAAAACATATTACGAATTAATTCATAATCAAACGTAATTAAAAAATAAATATTCTATAGGTTGATATAATATGTATTTTAAAAACCGTGTATTTTTTAAAAAAATTAAATTATTTTAAATCCTCTATGAACTCGAGGCTATTTTTGTTTATTATTTTGTTATTGTGAATATAAATTATATTTAAATTCATTCTGTAATTTTGTAATCATCTTTAACCTTGCAGGAAGATAGCTATATTAATATGTCGAAATATTTATTAGTTACATTTCTTAATATCATTAAATAATCATTTTAGAAATTCAATTATATATGTCTCATTCATTTTCTACAAGTGAAATTAAATTAAAGTTGGCATCAGATGTCAAACTATGTCACAACATCAAAAGATTGTGATTGTGTCTAGTCATGTTCTGTGAAGACCGGTCGCAGGTTTTCATTTTTCATAACCTGATTCAAATACTTGTTCAAAGAGAAACCGTCGTCGAGAGACGAATTCTTCGTGTCAGATTTTCGTATGCGTTTGAATGGTATTTTCGACTGTGCGTTATGTGACAACCGTTGTTGATAGTTGAGCTATTTATCTGATACTAGTGTAATTGTGGAATATATTTTATCTCGTAGCTACCACACTACATCAATGTAATCTCGCCCTATTGTAATGCGGTTGAAAATATGAAGATTCATCGAGATTATAATTTATTTTCTGTGATGAGTGGGATTTAGGGGCCTATCTGATGTCGAATTGTGTCAAATGATTTGAAATATCTTAATGTTAGAAGATGTTACTAAATATTTTCACTTTTATCTCGGTACGTACATATATAATCCCCTAATTTATATATATTATCAAAAGAGTGAGGCATGGCGATACAAGATCATCAAAACTATTCATAGTGACACTAAAAATAGGATTTAAAACACTAAATTGGTAATCTGAAAAAATAAAACTAAGTGATTAGATACTTAAACACTTAAGATTTGCTGACGACATTTTTTTAACAAACTCAAAAAATTAATAGAATAATTAGTCAAAAAATAGTTTTATGACGAACTTCACTGTCCAATGAATGTTCATATCAGAAAAAATCAAATTAAGAGAAGTGGAAATATAAGGTTATCCAAATGTGACGCATGGATTTGTGTTTTATTAAAAATAAACATGTGTAATAGTTTCTTTTTAATAAAACACAAATCTAAGCGTCACATTTGGATGGCTCCATAGAAGAAATTAAAAACAAATTGATATTGGATAATTCATTTGTGCTGAAAAAAATATTGGAAGGATGAAGTAAACAGGGGAATGCAGAAATCCTCATCATAATTCGAATATTTTGTTTAAAGAGAAGAGTGTTTGGTCAATGCTTCATAGTAATGAAACATGAGTCCTAAATTCAAAAATAATTCACAGGTTTTAGGTTAATAAAAGGAAGTATGAAAAAATGCATATTAGAAATAACAGAGACAAAAAAAATGAGTATATTGGAAAGAAAATCAGTTATGAATGCAAAAGTGGCCAATTTAAAATGTAAATCAGCCATTAATATAGCAAGAAGAGAAGACTATCGAAGGATAAGTGAAATAATTGAGATACAAAATGTTTAAGAAAAGACCCATAGATAAATGGGACAAACATAATAATTTGTTTAAGTTGAATTGTAGATATTAAATCGGTGGAGATGGAAAGTTTCCAGAAATTTTTATCTAAAAGTGGATAGAAAGAAATTAATAATGATTATATTAACACAATGATTATCTAAAAAAAAGTTATTTTTTTAAAAAAAATAAAGTTTTTTTATCTAAATATGTCTAAACATTATAAGATTGAATTAATTAAATTCGTTGTTAAGATTTTAATAATATTTTCTCACTTCTATCTAAAAAGTGTGTTTAAATCGATTTTACTACAGATAATATATTCTGTATAAAACAAAAAATCATTCTCATAATTTATTAAATGGATAAGAAAAATAATTGAGATACAAAATATTTTAGGAAAAAACTCACAGGTAAATGGGACAGTCATAAGAAAATTTATTTAAGCTAAATGGCAGTGAAAAGCATTGGATTGTTTAATATGGAAAGTTGTAGGAAAATCTTTCATCCAACAGTGGATAGAAAAAGACTTATAATGATTACACTGACCAGGTAGATTGGTAAGATTTAAAATCTATGGAATCACTTAGAAGTTGCCTTTAGAACGCGCACTATTATTAATAACAATGATTTAAAAAAGCGTTATTAGAAGGATGGACATCGTTTAAAGGCTATAATAAAAAATTAATAAAGATCACTTTTTGTTCAAAGTTTATTTTCTTAGGAAAATTGCCTTTATCTGAGATAAAAATCCTTCCCTTTTCTATTTATATAACCAGAAATTTAACGCATCATTAGTGTTATTACTACACTATTATATATATATATATATATATATATATATATATATATATATATATATATATATATATATATATATTTGTGTGTATGTGTAAATATGTACAATAATAATAGTTAGATATATTTATTTGTATCACACAACAAAGTGACACGAAATGCGAAAGTTATTTAATACAATTTTTTCTATGATCTTCACTCGTACTTGTCACGATTCCAACTATTTTTTTAAACGCATCTTGACATTTGTATGCTACTGAACCTATTATTCATATTTAAAAAGTCTACTTCATTGATAAACGTGGAGATGACATAATTACATAAATGACATGTTGACGTACGTTACTAATCTATTTTTTTGCTCCAATAATTTTGGTATTAATTTACGTTATAGTAAAATAGCATTGGACTAAAAAAATTGCGGTAGGTCCTTACACATTTTGACACGTACAGAACAGTTCAATGCCAAAATAATAATTTTTTATTCGATAACACTTTATTACTGGTAAAATAATGTTATTTTTAAATATGAGTAAAGTTGAAAATATTAGGAATTTCTTAGATCATAAGTAAAAATAATTATTTCAAATAAAAGTTTATTAATGATTAAACTATTGTATAATATTTGTTCGTACATTTTGCAGAGAAAAATTATGAAATATGTTATCATTATAGAAGAATTTTTAGTTTCGTTTAATTTAGTTAAAATAAAAAATTAATATAATTAATAATTTAACACAAATAAATTTTTATCCCCAATGCCACAATGGTTATGAAATGTTCAATAATCACTTGCTGTTCACATTTTGTTTATAATAATAATTGGGGTAAACCATTGTGGTGTTGGAGATAAAAATTCATTTGTATTAAAGTGCATCCGCCACAGTTCCAAAACAAACAATAATTAATAATATTTTTTGATATTAACTAAGAAGAAAATGTACGAAGTAGTACAATTCAGTGAATTTTATAAAACATTTTATTTCATATGAAAATTATTTTAAAGATTCAAATCTATGATCTTCGTACAAGTGTCGAATAATTCCACTGTAAACATCAACCTCATTTCATAAACATCGATAAGATAATTATTTCAGCAAGAGCAAAAAATAACCCATATAAATATAAAAGTCTAAAATACGATGACAAGTCATTTTTAAACAAAAATTGTCACTGCATCGTCTTGTTATGACAGATGTGCGTTAAACACATCTCTAGACCTACAACAGGCATGTAATATTATACAAGGCCCACACATCATATTACATTTTTACGAGCATTTAACAAGCCCTTAACGACACCATAAATTTTTCGAACCAATAAAATTTAAAAATTAACAGTCGTAAAAAGAAAAAACTAGAGTATGATTGTCACTAAAACTAACTGAAACTGTTATTATGGCAATGACAATTACGTTTAAGTTATTTTCAGTGGTATGTCTTTCTTAACGTAAGTTCAATGAACGGAAATTGAGTTTGGAAAACGAAATCAGTTCTTTTAGAAAATAAAAAATGTATTTTAATCCCTTATTCTTTTTTTATATATTTGATGTTTTATTTGATTAAAATTTATTTGAATGTATGTAAATATAAATTAAAACTCAAAATATTTACATACATATATATATATATTTAAAAAAATATGCATTAGATTTGTGATTTAATTAAATTTAATTTTTCAAAGTATAAATATGTATAATAAATTAAAGTGAAAAAAAAATAATTATTTGTATAGAAAAGTTTGAAAGGTGTCAAAAATTGTATTAAAAAATACATTATATGCAAGAAGTCTTCTCTCTGAACATTTTTTTTATAAATCCTAATTTAAATATTCAGTTTTTTTATTACTCTACATGCGAGTACATAATGAATATTAATGATTATTCGTTTAATATAATTATTTTAGTTTATAGTTTAATTTAGCCACATTTTAAACTGTATATTAACAGAAGAGCACGCTTATTTGTTGAACATATATTAAACGAAAATGTGTTTTAATTAAGGGTGTTAGATACCATACTGTTTATGTTTCATTAACATGTCACAGCTTGAAGTACATACTTATACTTACACTTAATTATAACTGTATATGTATTCTTTTTTTATTGGAATGTATTATTAGGCAGTTTTTGAAGAAATTTGATATTAGCACGTTAATTGTTTCCAGGAAGTGTTCGAAATAAAATTTGTTGTATTTTATCTATGACCTATTTTAATGTTACTCTAACAAAATTAAAATTTAAGAATTACAATCATTTAATTGTATTCAATTATTTTTTCTATGTATTTTAACCATTTATATATATATATATATATATATATATATATATATATATATATATACACATATACACATACACACACACACACACAAGTAACCCTCCTACAACAAGGTTTCACTCTAACACTTTAAGAAATTTGTGGAAACTCTTGTATTGAATTGTGGAAATCCTTCCAAAACACCAGATAACAGGATTTTTATTATAGAAAATATATTAGATAATTTTAAAATAGTAAATAATTATAAAAAAAATAGGTACTGATTCCTAGTCTCATATAACACCGTTTCACACAACACAGTATTTTCTAAAAACCTATCTACCGTGTTATAGGAAGGTTACCTATATATATATATATATATATATATATATATATATATATATAGGTTGGCAAATATCTCCCTTCCTTTTTTTTTGTACATAGCTGCGAAATTCAAAAGACCAGAAGGCGGAAGGAGATATGCCAACCTAATATATATATATATATATATATATATATATATATATATATATATATATATATATATATATCCTCAGCAACATTTTTATTTATTGTTGGATAAACATCTCTCTCAAAAGTTTATATTTTCAATAATCCAATTTATTTCTGTTTTCGAAAAAAAAACTCATCAATTTCTATCCCACCTTTTTCAGATTTTTTTTATATTTCTACATTTTTATTTAACAAATATCTGTTGTTCATCGGGGATTTTCTCTTTTTGTTGTATGATCGATGCATTTCTATTTTAATCTTCTTACTCTTTTTGAAATTCATAATTATCTTTTTTTTGTGTTTGAATCTATCTCTATTTGTTAATCCTAACATACATTTATTTGTTGTTTTGGGACTGTGGCTGATTCACTTTACACAAATGAATTTTAACCCTAACACCAGAATAGTTTAAAGTGTTCAATATTCACTTATGGTTCACTTATTATTTATAATTATATCGGCTAATGCATTTCGATGGCGACGCCATCATCGTCAGAGCCTAATATACATTTTTCTATGCATATTTTTGTGTTATCTAGAATTTTTTAATATGTATAATATATTTATATATATATATATATATATATATATATATATATATATATATATATATATATATATAAATATGTATATATATGTATATACATTTGTATAAATAATCATTAGACAACAAAATTATTGATTGACAATTAAGTAATGTGACAAAATTCAAAAATCGAGTATATTTAAAAAAAGGTACATAGATGGAACACTTCTTGTGGGACCTCTCCGAGTATCACAGATTCTTGGATATCTTCAACGGAGTCAAAATGTCGAAGATTTGAATAGGGCGGTTGTGGTAACGTTGCGATGCCTTTAACGCCAAAAACTGAGAGACAAACATTGTCGTGATGCAGAACCCAAGTCTTCGCGATTATTGAAGACCAGCAACAGTGATAGTTTATCTTAGGGTGGTTTTAGAGTAGGGATCTTTTTCCTGCAGTGATCGGTCGAAAGAAAAACAAAAATTATTGATTGGAAAATAGATATAAAAAGATTTAAAAAAAACTTATTATTGAAGACCAGCAACAGAATAGTTTACTTAGGGTTTTTAAATTTTTTCCTGAGAAAGAAAAACTATGAAATAAACAATTCTGGAAAAGACAGAAGAAATATGGGAAGAAACCAGACGATAAAATGATTCATAGCCCTAGTATGGCAATGAAATATTAAAGAAACACCATGAAGATAACAAACTTATAACAAAAAGTAAACATTTAACAAAAACAAAATTAGAAGGCAAATTTCGGTCAAAGGGCATTAGCGTCGGGAATGATAAGTAAACCAAAAACTCACATCAGAATAAAGATCAGCTTGGAACTTACAAACTAATTTAAAAAAACTAATTGATAAATAGGACAGAGACTTAAGAACATTTATAGGAGTAAAATAAAAGTTAAAATTCTTGGATCACTCAAAGTGGGAAATTTTCGGAGAGATTTTTTTGGGATAGAAAAAGGATACTGTTGATTCTTGTGATATATATATATATATATATATATATATATATATATATATATATATATATATTGTATAATTTATTTCACAAACTATACTCATATCAAGAAAAAACTCATCCGTGAGATTATATTCCTGTTATTATTAATTTATACATTTCGTATGTCAAGTTAAATTATATTTTCATTTACTTTCTAATTTCAATTATCAATCAAATAAATACATGGTTAACTCATCTTGTATATTTTGAAATGATATTTATATATTTCATAATCGAGTTTATATATATATATATATATATATATATATATATATATATATATATATATATATATATATATTTGAAGGATGCATAATTGGCTTTATCATATATCATTAAAACTGTGGGTGTATAGATGATTTTTAAACATCATTAAATTAAATTATAATTAATTCAGTAATATATTTATTATTGAACATGGGGTTCCCTAACGAATATCTTTCTAAATAAATGTACATCTGTCGAAAAATGGCCTTGAGAGATCGGTAATTCGTTCACTATTAAAAAGTAGATGCAATCCATATTTGGACAAGTGCCCAGCCCAGAAATCTACCTAATACAGTGCAATATATAATGAATGAAAAAACGTGTGGAAGATTTTATTTTTAACCAGATATTCTTCGACATGTTAACCCAAGTGATTCATTTCGTTTATATGAGGGATTATGAATGATTTTTATAGATTGTTTTATTAACATTTTATATATAGAGGGATGAGAAAAATAACCATTGTTATACGAACTATTTCACCCCATCACACAATGCCAAGAATTCGATAAATATCTGCCGTATAGAATTTCTTTGAAATGAATTTATAATTAAAATATAAAAGGAAAAAAGATATGTACAGATTTATTCGTGACATACGTTCAAATAATTTATCGATATATATTCAAAAGGTTTACGCGTACGTGTTTCAGTATTTGTTTTCACTGATAAAACATTTCAAAAATAGACAATAGAATACATAATATTGTCGGGGATCATCCGCACGAAGTAAAACTCGCACGCCCTCACATATCGTTCAATAGATCATCAATATCGTGATCGGTGGAGATAAATCAATCGTTGATTGTTCGTCGCTCCTCCATTGGCCACCAGGCACTACAAACCTGATGCATCCATCGATTTTATATCTTTGTATACGGTCGGTGAGGTAAATCATGGTCCCTCTGTGGCGTTTATGGAAATTAGACGATGATTTATGGACTATAAGAGAAAGTATTGTAATATTATTTTGTTATGTACTCGAGCACAGATTTATTGGTATGTGGTTTCGAGAAAATAAGTGTGTACAGTTTACATGTTCATAATGGATAATAAGACAGCTGCGATGGTACGGTTATTTTGATTGATGTTTATTGGAATTAATAGTGCGTTAGTTGAAGATCAGTTTGTTTTCTGGATCGTAACGATTTTCTTGTTAAATATCTTCATCAATTCATGTAATTTTAATACGGTACTCATATACGTGTATTGTCTTCTCACAATGAAAAATATTAGTAAGAGGTTTAATTTTTTTTTCATAATCTTCAAATTATTATACAAAATATTATTCTTTATATTGATTAATGCTGCATCAATTATTCAGTTATCAATCATATAATTCATTAGTTGATTATTAAATTAATATCATTTTACCATTATTAGTTTATTACTGGACTAATACCCTTTTACAAAAATGAATTACTTATTGGTTGTTTTGGAACTGTGGCTGATTCACTTTACACAAATGAATTTTAACCCCAACACCACAATAATTTAATCCCAACACCAGATAACTTTGAACACTTTAAATTATTGTGGTGTTGGGGTTAAAATTCATTTGTGTAAAATGAATTACTTGTTTAACATTTTATAAAACTCCTCAGTTTTCCTTTTAACAATCAACATTTTTATATAGAGTTTTCCAATAAGCGCTTCAGAAGTTTAAATTAAAATAAAATAAAAAGTATTTATTTATTTAGTCATTTATTTTTAAGAATATTCTATGGCATTATTTATGGAACACAATTTCACTCATAGTGAAAAAGTGCATTCGTTTAGTCCAATTTTTAGTAACTCTTTCACATAATTGTGGTCCAATTTCATGAAT
>CP092090.1:51163567-51171067 GCA_029203775.1 Neoneuromus ignobilis
GATCTATTAAAAAAATATTTTAAAGTCAGGGCTCAAAAACTTGAGATTTTACAAACAATTAATTTTTATCAGGACAACGACCCCAAACACAAAGCTTATAAAACACGTAGTTGGTTGTTATATAACTGCCCCAAAGTACTGGAAACACCACCATAATCACCTAATATAAGTGCGATTGAAAATCTATGGAATCACTTAGAAGTTGCCATTAGAACACGCACTATTATTAATAACAATGATTTAAAAAAGCGTTATTAGAAGAATGGGGAAAAATTGATTTAACTTATTGTGAAAAATTAGTTAAAAATTAGTTCATCTCGAATCGTTTAAAGGCTATAAAAATTAATAAAGGCTACTCTACTAAGTCCTAAAATAATCCAATCTATTGTAAATTTTAATTTAATAAATAATTTGTTATTGTATGAGTTTCATTTTGATGTATTTTTGTTCATTTTTCAGAAATTGTTACTTTTTCTGGAGTAAAAGTATTAATTTACGATTGAAATTTTCAAATTTAATAAAAATAACCTTAATAAAGAAATTAAGCAAAAAAAAATAAAAAAATTGTTATTATATTAAAATATATGTGTAAAATTATTGGAAACATAACTCTGTACGAGTTTCACTTTGACTCACTGTATATATATATATATATATATATATATATATATATATATATATATATTTACAGTGATATATATATATATATATATATATATATATATATATATATATATATATATATATATAAATATATATGAGATTTTACTTAGAAAACAAATAATCCTGTTTTAATTTTTTTTCTTTTATATTCATGTTATTTTGTAATTGTAAATAATTGATTTTTTAAGAAAAAAAATGGAACTTGATTTCACTTTCCATATAATTAGATCTGACATCACCTAACTTTCACTTAATAAGAAGATTGTTTGTATAATTTGAAATGAAAAAAGGTTATTTTGAAAAATATATATATATATATATATATATATATATATATATATATATATATATATATATATATATATATATATATATATATATATATATATAAATATGTTTTAATATAAAATCTTAAACACAAATAAAAATAAATTAAATCAAAAAATTAAAATTCTTTATAGGAAAAGAAAATAATTATGTATATATTTCAATTCTACCACACTTTTTACTCCTTTTTGCTATTATTGATACTTTTAGAAAATTATAAAATATATAATATTAAATTATATAATAGTACAACAGTGTATATATATATATATATATATATATATGTATGATAAATAACATGCTTACAAGTACACATATTCTAATTTTAACGATTAATATACAAATGACAGCACCGTTGGAGATCTAAATTAAATATTAACACATTGCGTATATTTATTACAATTATGTGATTCTAACACATACTTGTTCCAAACGGAATTTTATTTGAAATTTATAACATCTACATGTAGAAATTGACAAGTTAAAATCTGAAATTACTAAATTTATGGCCTAATGTAACCGCTTGTTATGTTAAAAGATTGTGTTATCTGCATTGAAGTTATTTACAGGCGTATTTTATCTACAACCGTAGCTAAGTTCACGGTAGTTTCTTAAATTAAAAAAAGTAACTAATTATATGTATATAGTCTTGATCGTCGTGTTTTTAATTATAAATTATTTAAGAAAAAAAATAGCTTAAAACTGGGATTATAGTTAATGATAGACCTTTATATCCAATAAACATAAATATTTTATGTTATTTTGTCTAAACTCTTGAAAATGTGTTCGATTTTTATGTATATGTTTATTATAACATAAAAAAATAATTTTGTAAAATTACAAAATAGTAAATAAAATAAACATCTTCAATAAATTTCTCTCTTTTAATATATATATATATATATACATATATATATATATATATATATATATATATATATAATTTTTAAGAAAAATAATGCTAATATTTATTCATTAAATAAACGAGATTATATTAACTTTTATTAAACTTTATCAAATAATTGCATTTTTATAAACTTTGAATTTTTGAACCATGAACGTAACAGATAATTGTTTTTTCAAAATTTCATCATATTTACGAGTTGTTTGATAAGTACGTGTAAAAATAAAAACTACTTCATTTTTTTGAATAAATCGTTTTTATTTTTCAACATAGTCTCCTTTTAGGCTTATACACTTCATCCAACGCTGCTCTAGTTTGTTGATCCCTTCCGAATAATAGGATTTGTCCAAGTCTGTAAAATAGTCATTCGTTCCTGCAATCACCTCCTCGTTCGAATAAAATCTTTTTCCCGCGAGCCATTTCTTCATATTAGGGAACAAATAATAGTCCGATGGAGCCAAGTCTAGAGAATAGGGGGGATGTGAAACGATTTGGAACCCTATTTCCATTAGTTTTGCGGCCACAACTGCTGAGGTGTGTGCTGGTGGTTGTCGTGATGAAAGAGGACTTTTTTGTGGGCTAATCGGGGACGTTTTTCTTGCAACTCGGTTTTCAAACGATCCAATAACAATGAATAATATGTACCTGTAATGGTTTTACCCTTTTCCAAATAGTCGATAAAGATTATTCCTTGCGAATCCCAAAAGACAGTCGCCATAACCTTCCCGGCCAAAGGAATTGTCTTCGCCTTTTTCGGAGCAGATTCCCCCTTGATAACCCATTGTTTAGACTGCTCTTTGGTCTCAGGAGTGTAGTGATGTATCCATGTTTCATCTATAGTGATGAAACGACGCTTAAAGTCCTGCGGATTTCGCTGAAACAGCTGCAAACCGTTCTTGCAACACTTCACACGACCTCGTTTTTGGCCGATCGTGAGCAATCGCGGCACCCACCTGGCGGATAGCTTTTTCATGTCCAAATGTTGGTGCAAAATATTATGTACCCGTTCACACGAGATGCCTACAGCACTAGTAATCTCACGCACTTTCACTCTTCTGTCATCCATCAGCATATCATGGATTTTATCAATGATTTCTGGAGTGGTGACCTCAACAGGGCGTCCAAAACGTTCAGCGTCTTTTGTGCTCATATGGCCACTCCGAAAATTTTGAAACCACTTATAAACCGCACTAATCGAAGGTGCAGAGTCACCATAATGTTTATCAAGCTTCTGTTTAGTCTCCTGAGGCGTTTTGCCTTTAATGAAGTAGTGTTTAATCAACACGCGAAATTCTTTTTCGTCCATTATTTGATAATCACTCGATTTCCTTGATTCCAACGATTATCAAACACAAAGGAATTGACCGATATGGCTGAAACTTGATGTGTGTTCTTCCAAGAGGTGCTGCTAATTAAAAATAACCTCGATATGCACCAGTGGTGCCATCTTTCGGAATTTACACGGACTTATCAAAAAACTCTCGTACCTTCAAATTATTTTACTCTTGTTATGAAAATGATTTTTATTTATATATATATTTTTTAAAAAACTATTTTTAATTCTTGAAAATATTTATAAAAAAAATTGATTAGTAGATGAAACAGTGAATATTTGTTTTTCATTTTTAACCCGTCTTGGTTACTGTATAATTTAAATTCTAATTTTAGTATTTTTATAGTAAGTTTTTCGAATTTCATGTATTATTTCGACTCTTTAGTAACAGCAATATTATTAAGTTACTACTAATTGTGTTTTTTTAACACTGCACCTTTTTTTTGTTTTTATTATAAAATTTCGATTTAAGAATAAGTAATAATTACTTACACTCTCTATTCAATAACTATTAATAAAATTCTCAAATAACGTAAATAAAAAACATTATTTATTTAGTTAGTACACAACATTATTTAATGAATATCGTATAAAAAATGAAATCATTTAAAAAATGTTACCAGATATTATAATTAAAAAGACATTGCTGTTGATTATTTATCGTTTAAAACCAATTAATGAAATAAAATAAAAAATAAAACACAATAAAATATGATTCAATTATAATCGAAATTGGTTTCTGCCTTTTGATTTATCAACCCTGTTCTTTAATATCTGCGACTAATAATTACGAATTCATATATTTTAAACTGACAATATTATATATATATATATATATATATATATATATATATATATATATATATATATATATATATATATATATATATATATAATATATAATATATATATATATATATATAATATTATATATGCATATATCTTATTTTGACATGTAATCAAATATAAATCTAATATTTTTTTAATCGAGTGATCGAAATAATAATATATGAAAGACATTTGATTCAAATGTATTTATTCGTTTTATCAATTAACATACAATGTAAGTGTTTTAAGTGTATGTCCTTGATTATGAAAGATATAGATTAAAAATTTATTAGTGTACATGTTAACCCCGACATATTTGGTATATGATTTCATGCAGGTGTAATCCATAAATAAAAAGAACACTTTTTGTCCTTCCTCTTTAGATCTAAATATATATGTATACTGGGTGAGTCATGTTATTAAGGAAATTTAAATTCGCTAATATATTTTACAAATGCACTTTTAAAAAATGTATTTTGTTAACAGATTTAATTGCTATATTGTTCAGTCTTTCACACACAGTTTTATATTTGCATATAACTGATTTAACTAACATAAATAAAAATCATGTTATATTAAAATATACATACATACATATATATATTCTAATATTAATTTTATGATCAATAGTACAATGAGAGTGTACGTATGTAAAAATGATTAATATAGTAATAAAATAAGTATTAAAATATGTTTTAAAAAGTCTTTGGATTTTACAAGAATAAAGTGAATTTACATGTCTTTCAGTTAGATTTTAATGATGTTTCATATGCTTTTTTAAAATTACTTATTAGTTTGTAATTTATTTTTTCATTTTTAAAAATATTTATACTGGTTATTTTATTTAATTATTTCGTTACATAATTCTCATTTATATTATAGTAAATAACATACATTATTATTAAATTTTAAGGCATTAACATAAATAATTTAAATAGAAACAAAGGTAAAAAGATTAAAAGTTTTTCGATTTTTGAAATAATTAAAGAAATATAAATTTGTGTGTGTGTGTGTGCATATATACATATATATATATATATATATATATATATATATATATATATATATATATATATAATCATCATCATCGGCTCGGTAGACTATTTCAGTTCCTGGTTCCTGAAATTTTTCTCGTGACCTATCTGAGGCTTGTTTTCAGGTTTATTGATAACAGTTTTCCAGTATGCAGGTTGCAGTCAACAATGCCCTAGATCACTAGTGGGAATTTCACCTTATGGCTTTGCAGATCAGCCATTCTCCCTGACCCTGATTTTCACAGGAGCTGAAACCCAATCTTCCTCAGGGTTGCTCAGGTTAACGGGATCCAACACTTGAAAGTGAGAGTAGGGATTGGATAAAAGAGGTTAGGTGGTGTTATCTAAAAGCGACACCATGTTGTCCGCGTTACTATCCCCTTTGGATCCCATTTAAATAATTTTATCATCATAAGCCTCTTTTTTATCCATTACTGGATAAGGGGTACTCCTAAAATTTCCCACACGAGCAAGTCTATTGAATCTTCTTCCATTTAAGTCTGAAAATTTTTTATACGTTTTTGGTCCTACTATCCATGAGCATTTTTTGCAATTTTTATATCTCAGGATTTACAATCATTTATTTCTTTTGTCCAGCAATGGTTCTATTTTCTTACCACATCACCAGCACATTTATATTTAAAATTGTTCACTTTTGCTGTAATGTCCATATCATTGATTTTCTTTTAATCTATTCATTTTTCATTCCCACCCATTGTGATATTTCTCGAATGCATTTTTCTATGTATTGTTATTTGATGTTGCTCAATTACTCTGCTATTTAAAACACATATTTCACTACCATAAATGAAAAAAATGAATATGTATTGTTAACGTTTATATGTGTATATATATATATATATATATATATATATATATATATATATATATATTCATTATCAAATCAACTTATATCAACACATTATTGACAGAAAACTTCATTAAATGCTATTATTATTCTGAGCTATTTAGCCAAAATGAAGAAAACTTGCTTAAGGAAGTAAAATTTGAAAGTCTTCCAAAATTCGCCTGATTATCATGTAATGACCAAGCACTAATGAATGGTAACTTTCAATGATGCATTTACCCAGCAATAAGATGATATAAGCTGATATAATGATATATATATATATATATATATATATATATATATATATATATATATATATATATATATATATAATCCTTAATTAATCAATTTACAGTTTGCTTAAATACAAAAATGATTAAAAAAAATAATTTAAAAATAAAAACTGAATATATTTAAATTTTATTGTTTAATAAAACCTTTGCAATTGATATTTTAAACTACAATAACTTCATTTTGTGTATTATATTTTATTCGATCTGTTCATAAAATGTCTGTCAAATGGCATATTTTTTTCAAAAAGTAATATTTTGATATATTGTCATTCAAATATGAACCTAGATTTGTATTTTATCGAACAGAAACAAAGGAATTATACACATGTTTCTTTTTAATAAAAAATAAAAATCAAGGCGTTACATTTGGATGACCTATTTAAGAATTTAATATTATATTTGTATATAATTTTTAAGTAGTTTTAAGATCTGTAGTTTATTCATATATAAAGTTCATATATAAATACATAAAGTTATTTATACATAAATTACAAATAATAATTGAAAATGAAATCAGTTAAAAATACAAATATAAAATATCAATTGTACTGTTATATGTCATTTTTCTTTTTTTATCTTTCCTAAAACACTTATTGAAAATCGTTTATATTTCCTAAAAATATTGATAATTATATTTTATTAATTTTAATAAAAATGTTTGAATAAAAATACTACAGTTTATTTTTTTTTATCTAAATAATAACAAATTTATATCATATTATTCAATTAAATATATTTTACTCCAGATTCAACTAGTCAATTTTGTAATTCGTTTTAAAAATAATCATTTGTAGTAAAACATAATAAAAAAAATAATACAAATTTATTACAAACAGCTAATGGATAAAACAATTTAATGAATTAAATATACAGCTTAGTCCTAATGAGACTGAAGGATAATAAAGAATAATAAATGATATTGTAAGCAAGTAAATGTATTTCTGAATCCTTCAGTCTCACTTAGGCTAGTTTATATATTATAATCGTATTCTAAATTACTCATTCGGTTAAAATGTTACATTTAACGTACCATCTTTTATTACTAAATATCTAATGGATGAAGAATGTGATTTCTAACTGAATAAATTTATAAAGTATGCTATTATCTATTACAGACTAGAATTATATCGACACTTAAAAAGCTTAGATCTTATCACCGTTTTAAAATACTTCAGCAAAAAAGCGCATATTTTATTAATAAAGAATTTCGATAAAAAAATAAACGTTGTTAATAATAAATAAATATTACGTAATCGATAAGATAAAAT
>CP092090.1:51176067-51241067 GCA_029203775.1 Neoneuromus ignobilis
TGATATCTCGTTAATTTGTAGCTATTATCTAATCGAAACCAAATTTTAATTAACAATTTGAACCAAATTTACATAAATCATTCAAATTTATATGGGAGCAATATATGTATATATATATATATATATATATATATATATATATATATATATTTCTATACTATACAAAAAAAAAATATAAGAATTATATATCATACCGTTATAAATATATATATTTTTTAATCTTTATTAATGATTATTCAATGTAAATAACTGATGTTGTATGAGAAAAAAACGAATATTATATTTTAACTCAGTAATGAAAATTGAGAATAAGAAAATTATTTAATTTGACTGTTATGCACATTATTTTATAAGATCGCTTAAAGGAGACTGAAGCGTAAAAAAAAATAGTAAATGATAGTAAGCAAGTAAATGTATGTCTAAACTCTTCAGTCTCATTAAGACTATCCTATATTAAATAATTACAAACCAAATATCCTATTTTTTTGAAAATATCATAAGAATTTTTTTTTTGAGTTTTTTTAAAAAATTAATTTATATATAGATTACAACTATATATGAATTATTAAAATCTAATTTAAATTTTTAATATTACTTTTAATTTTTTTTTATAAATTAATGTTAAAATATAAAAGTGAATTAACGGTTATTTGACTTATATAAATCATGCTATAGAGGTTCCTTTTAACTACACTATTTAATTCAAACATCCATTTGTGCCTTTGAAATGTTTCCTAGAATCTTTATTTTGGTATTCAACTCACGATTCACGCGATTAAACTCACGATTATTTATTTTTTGTATAAGTAGTAGCTGTTATTTTTTAAAAAAAATGTTTTTAATCCTTTTTGTAGATTATTAAATAAATAATTAGTTAATAAAAAAGTAGATAAAGCTCTATCTATATAGCAATCAGTATCAAGAATTTGGTATTGTAAAAAATAAAAATTAATGTTAATATTCAAACAATGATGTTTTTAGTTAACATCTTAGGAAATAAAATATTTATATTATCCATAAATATTATTTATTTATATATATATATATATATATATATATATATATATATATATATATATATATATATATATATATATATATATATATATATATATTTGTATATATATATATATATTTAGGTTAACGAAATATCTCCCTTCCGCCCCTTCAAAATGAAGATTAGGCTTGTGGTTAACAATGTCATGTTTAGAAAAAAAATTACTTACTGTCATGAAACTCTGACAAGAAAATCTTGACTGACTTAGCTTTGTAATAGGTCAAGTCTAACGAACGTATGTGATTTATGTATATTTATATATATATATATATATATATATATATATATATATATATATATATAAATGTACTACAAATTAAATTATATCATTAAAAAGTGCTTTGAATTTTGAGTGCATGAAGATTAGGCTTGTGGTTAACAATGTCATGATTTTACTATTTACAAATTTTAGAATTTTTAAAACCTATTTTTATCAGAATTAATCATTACAAATAGTTTATTCTATCTAAAAATTATGTGTCATCTTTAGTATTTTATATTTAATTAAAAGATAAAGTTCAGCTTCAAATCTTATAATTATTAAGATATGTTATATTCATGTATCCATCCTTTTCTTCTTCTCTATTAACATTGATATATACATGTATATATATATATATATATATATATATATATATATATATATATAAAATATGTTAGAATTAAAAATCTTATAATTTATTGAAAAATATAAATTAACATTTTTGATCAAAACAATCAAATTTGATTAAATTTGATAAAATTTTATACCGTGAAATTAAAATAATTTTCTATTGACTTCTATTAAATAAGTTGTCATTTATACGAGGTGTGATCAAAAAATTAGGTGAATTTTTATTTTTTTCAAAGAATATTTATTTATTCATCAATTTTTATTTTGTTCCCTTCAAAGTAATCCCCCTCGGATATAATGCACTTGTGCCAACGCTTTTTCCAATCCTCAAAGCATTTCAAAAAATCATTTTTTGTGATCTTGTTCAGCTCCTCTTTCGATGCCGTTTTTATTTCCTCAATCGTTGCAAAACGCCGTCTTTTCATGAGCCTCTTCAGTTTCGGGAACAAGAAGAAGTCACAGGGGGCCAGGTCTGGGGAATACGGTGCCTGCGGCATCATTAGTGTGTTGGTTTTAGCCAAAAATTCGCGCACAAGCAACGATGTGTGAGCAGAGGCGTTATCATGGTGCAAAAGCCAATTTTTGTTCTTCCACAAATTCGGACGTTTCTGGCGGATTGCTTCGCGCAAATTGCGCATAACTTGCAGGTAATATTCCTTATTTACTGTTCTACCCTGTGGCAAGAACTCATCAAAGAAAACTGTAAGCAAAACCTTCACATTTGATCGAACTTGGCGTGCTTTTTTTGGTCTTGGTGATCCGGAATGCCTCCACTGGGACGATTGAGTCTTAGTTTCGACGTCATAACTGTATACTCATGTTTCGTCACCTGTTATGACTCTGTCAAGTAAATCTGGATCGTCGTTGACGTCATTCAATAGCTCTTGGGCGATGCTCATGCGACGGTTCTTTTGGTCGAAATTGAGCAATTTCGGAACAAACTTCGCTGACACACGTCTCATGTCTAAAACACCCGTTAAAATTGATTGGCACGAACCAAACGAGATGCCAATATCAACAGCAATTTCTCTAATGGTAATTCTACGATTCCCTAACACTATTTTCTTCACTTCTTCAACGTTCTCATCAGTTGTTGACGTTATAGAAAGGTTTTCGGCCTTCTTGGAAGAAAACTTGTAAACATTTTTTTGGCTTAAATAGACTCAATTACTTTCAACATTTCAAGTGTTTTGGAGCACTTGATTCCATTTTTCACACAAAATTTAATGCAAACTCTTTGATCCATGATTTTCGACAGCGGAAATTCGTGGAGCCTGCAAAACACTTCTAACTTTTATGCCTCTCACCAACAAACTAAACATACTACATAGCTGAAATTTGGAACATATATTCGAGATGAGTGTACCAACATAACCAAATAAAAAAATCGAAGATCGAACGGATGTAGCACGCTAAATTTCAAAATTCACCTTACTTTTTGATCACACCTCGTATATGAATTTTTTAAAAATGTTTTTCAAATTTCATACTATTGTGATAAATTTGTATATAAATAATAAATAAAAATGTCACGCCCGATGATATTAGTATAAAATAATAATTGTTTAATTTTTATTTCGATTTTTCGAAATTTGTACTTTCGAAGTGAATAAATAAATCATTAAATTTTTCCGAGATGAAACTATGTTAAACATATGTGTAGGACACATTAATTATCACATATAATAAAAAATATATTCTGGGCCGATTATTATCATAATTAAACGTGTCGACTTCAAGCTGTGAATGTTTTTGCTGGACCAAATCGTGCTAATTGATCTGCCAATTAACATCAGTAATACCAAAATTGATTAATATTTATAGTAATAATTTAATTGAATTTTAATTAAAAATCTATTTTAATGAACGATTTTGTCTTGTTTCTATATAATTAACAAATCTTTAATTAATGTATACTTTGAAGATATAAATCTTATTTGTTGTTTCGTAACACTACATTTGTCACAAAAATTTTTCACGAGAGATATTTATAGTTTTTTTTTATTTCATATATAACATTTTAAAATGAATTTCTAGTTTTATTAAATGTATACTGCATTTTAAATACATTTATTTGTTGTAATTAAAATTAATATATTTTTTATTTAATTTTTATGATAAAAGAAATTTTAAATAAAACCTATTTTTACAAATACTATACGATTTTAAGTAACACTCACTGTATATATATGTAATTGTTATTATTTTTATTAAATCATGCTATTTTATTATTTTTTTATATAAAACTCATGTGAAAATATATAGAAAGTAGTACCTTTGGTAATTTGAAGTAATGGAATGGGAAGAATTATTGGTTTTTATATTCAAACGATTAAAAATATGATTCATAATATTTTTAATAAGAAATATTTTACACAACATATTTTGTTCAAATTTAAAGCAATTCAGTTTTACTTTTTCCTCAAAAAAAAAATATATATACATATATTATGGTCACATGTACTAATAAAATGATTAATTGCTTTAGTTTTATGATAATTAAATTTAATGTAACTTTTATTTAAACATAACCAAATAAAAATATTCATTAATAATCTATTTAAATACATATCAATAAATCAAATGAAAATCAAAGCAATCATTCGATTTAACAATCGTTTCGTGTATAACTTTTTGTGCATTTGATTTCTTATAAATATTTTTTTCATAATCGGTTAAAAACCGGTATAAATTAATTGAATGACGCTATAGGCTAAATAGAATAAATAATCTATATGTTTATTTGTTGTAAAAACGAAATAAATAGTTTAAATGACATATATCAAAATGCCGATTTATTAATTATCGGCACTGTAAAGACAATAAGTATTGAAACTTATGCGTACATTCAAATGTGTTTTGTTAAGGGCAAAGTCAAACTAATTGACAGGATCATTGGCGTTGAACCAGAAAGTGACGCCAGCACAAACAGATTATATGTCTGGCACGAGTGAAATATATACACGCTGGTTGCTAAAAGACATAAATAATGAATTCATGTCAATCTCGCTACATAAATACAGGTAACATTGCAGACATTTGACAATGACACTGTGTTGCAAATAAATTGTATTTATTTCTTAACTTAATACTTTTTGACATCCACAGTTAAGATATATATGTTGTTATATATACATATATATATATATATATATATATATATATATATATATATATATATATATATATAATGTGTGTATAAATATATTGCTTGTAATTGACTATTTCTTGAGTTATAAGTTTCGAATCCCATAACTTACGTATAAGTTATTTTACATTTCATATATCAATATTCTTTTAAAAGGTAAGGAACATTTTTCTAAATGTCAAATGAAATCATTTGAATATTTAACTAATAAAATTCTAAATGCATATACTGTCTGATATACACCACCGTTCAAAAGTTTGGAGGCAAGTATATTTTTCACTAAACAAAAAAATCTCAATACATCTCCAAAAAAAAAAATTGTATTTAATAAACATTTATTAAATAATGGACGAGGATTATTAAGTGATGTTTTCTAACACCATTTCTCAAAAATCTTTTGTGTTAGCGATTTATGACTAGCCCGATGTTCGATAACTAGGTTATACTTAGAATAGAAAAACAAAAAATGCTGTAAATAGATTTCTTTTATTGCATATTTATATTTGTTACACTCTTATCAGTTGCATTTAAGCATCTACAGACGAAGGTTGTGCTTCTTACACCCACTGTCTATGAACATTACCCGTTGAAATGTCATTATAATATTCAGTCACAGAAAATGGTTAAACGAAAGCATATCAGTGTCGAGCAGCGAAGGGCTATTTATGTTCTTCGTAAGGAAGGTTACACAAAGACAAATTACAGAAAAGTTTGGTGTATCTTGCAAAGGTATGCATTACACTCTTACTCGAAATCGAGAAACAGGGCAAAATCAGAATAGAAAAATATCTGGCAGACCCAAAATAACTTCAAGTCATGAAGATAATTACATTAAGGTATTGTCAAAACGAAATCGACGTTTAACAGTACCACAAATTGGCGTAAATTTAAATGAATCGCGCCAGAAGCCAGTCTCTACATCGACTGTTAAAAGGCGCCTTCTGTCAGCAGACCTCAAAGAATGTGTCGCGATTAAAAAACCAATATTAACGACTGACATAAACGAAATAGACTTGATTGGATTAAAAAACATAAAGATTGGACAATTGAACAGTAGAATAAAGTTCTTTGGATATAATAATTAAAGTTTCAGATTTTTGGTTCAAATAGAAAAGTATTTGTGCATCGTTCAAAGGAAGAAAGGGTTTCGGAAGCTTACACTTTACCAACTGTTATACACGGCGTTGAAAACATAATGGTCTGGAGATGTTTCAGTAACAACAAATCTGGAAAATTAATTAAAATAGGATATATTAAATAAAAAAAAATATTTGAAAATTTTACAAGAATCAGCTATTCCAACTGGCTTAAATATCATTGGGCATAATTTTGTTTTTCAACAATATATATATATCTATCCGCTATATATATATATATATATATAGCTATATATTTTCAAAAGACCATAAGGCGGAAGGGAGATATATATATATATATATATATATATATATATATATATATATGTATATGTATATGTGTGTGTATTCATAGGGTGATCTTAATGAGACTGAAAAATATTAAATGATAATAAGCAGTTAAATGTATATCTAAACACTTCATTTGGGCCCCTATGTATACTATTATTATAAAGTATGAAATATATCGAAGGATCTTTATTTAAATACATTTTTGTTTATTGAATCTGTAAACTTTTACAATTGGTCCCTAAATTTTTATCATGAAATATTTCATAAGTTTACGGACTTGAAAATTAAAACCACTAAATAAATAAATAATTCTAAATGTCAGACGACTGCGTAAAAACTATTTTAATACACTGTTTTGTATAATTGATAAATAAAAAACAACAACTAATAATTTAAATACATACTATACAAGATTAACATTGGAGATAAATATATAGAATTTAAATCATATGCAAACATCAATTTCAAACACACCGATGTATTCTATACATACATGCATAAACACACACACATTTACATATACATATATATATATATATATATATATATATATATATATATATATATATATATATATATATTTACACATTTGTCTATTCAGTAAAAAAAATATACTAGTAACATTATTTGTCAATTCCATTATCTGACAAGATAAATGCAATATTATAAACAACTGTATAATAAAATTTATGCATAAGTTTTTCTAATTATATTTTCTTCAAAGAATAAATGATTCTGAGAAAAATAATTAATCGTCATATTTTAATTCTACTAACATCTTCAATATTAGTTTAATCACTATTTGATGTATGATACAAATGTTATTTGAAATACTTATTTTCATTTTATAATCAAATTAATTTATTTTAATTACTAATTTTATTTCGATTAATTTAAATACTATACCTTATAGTGCGAAATGATTCTTATATGAATTATAAGTTCGTATATGAATTATTAATCTGATAAAATATGATGCTACTTTTTATCAAAATTTATAAATTTACCAGTGTGCATTGATATTTTGTCAAACGAGCGTTAGAAATAATTCCGTTCTGTTTTATTGCGAAATAATATAAAAATGATAAATAAATAGACTGGAAGAGGTTGTCATTAGATCGATCTAGATAGAAATTTTTGGGAGAAGCATTCATCCAGTAGTAGATTGAGAGGAGATGATGATGATACATAAAGAGCATATTAAAATTTCAGTGTATTTTTTCAGGCATCAACTCTTGGACACAGTCCTCAGGTGGAAAAATTGACGTTCGATAATCATACCGAGTGTAAATGTGTCGATCGTTCGGAATTAGCAAAAACTAGTCGAACCAATGATTACGAAGTAACAACGTTAAGAAATCTAGATGATAATTATGAAGATAATAAAGATAGTGGATCTGTATCTTCGCATAATCGACGAGATATACCTGAAGCAAGACATCCTTTCCGACCAGGTCCAACTAGTTTAAGTTCGCCGCATTTATCACATCGGCAAACTATACACACGTCTGGACCACCAGAACAAATAAAAAGGTTAGTATACATTAACAGTTCATTGATTTTTGTTGTTTTTGTTTCGATTTCATGTTATTAAATTTGCATATCCGTCTTAAAATATAATCATTTAAAGACGTGTTGCATATTTATTATTTTTTTTTAATTTGGAAAAAACTTGTAATATAATTATATACAAATTAGATTATTTTTATCGATTTTATATGCTATCATTTTATAGAACCGCATATTCCATGGCAAAAAAATACGTGGATTTAATATAAATATTAAATATGTTTACACGTAACAGACAAGTATAAAAAAATAATATATTTATTTTTGTTAAATTCATTTGTATTAAATATAGGTGTCGTTGTCCATCTCTATTTCAATCACGTGTACACATGGGAGTCTGTACTTGTGAATGCGATCCAAAAAATATGGGATGCGACAGTATGAGCAGAGGAAGAGAATATTTTTCATTCAAAGATCGATTGTAAGTAGTAAAATTAATTGTATTACGTAAATATTTATTAAATATATAGTCTCATTTGGGCCATCCTGTATACACACACGCACGCACGCACGCACGCACACACACACGAAACTCACACATTATACTTAATAAAAAATATAAATGAGTAATGAGAGTAAATATTTTATTATTAAATTAAGTTTCGTATATTTATTGATTTTATATTAATTCATAAGTTTATGATATCAATATTTTTAAACTTTGAGTAAATTATATTTAGTGATTTAAATTTATGTTTACAAATTTAAATATTTTATAAAATATTTGTTTTATATGCAATTGCCAAGTAGCAATCCTGTATTATTATCAACCTATAATTTTGTCTTCTTTAAATCTGTTCTTTATAATTTCCAATAAATAATAACAAGTAATTATTTGGAAGTGATTAAGAATAGTTAATAACTAATTATGGATTTCAATTTTTTTCTTAAATTTTGTATCGTACTCATAATTTTGCTCTTTACAATATATATATATATATATATATATATATATATATATATATATATATATATATATATATATTTACATACATACATGCACATACGTATGTATGGATGTATATATGAAAATGGCATACAGACTGAAGATACATTTTGAATGCCATTGAACATAGAAATTACATCAAAAATTTATATTGAACAAACACCAAACAAACATACACATTCCAACCACATATACACCAATCACACACATACTAAACAAACACATTATTCATAGTACACACCAAGCATTTAGTTTGAACACTCAATTTAAACATACACATCGAACATTCTCATGGAACATATTAATCGAGTATATTGATTGAACACATCGGCACACACACTATACACACATATTAAACAGACCATACTCACTGTGGACACTTAAATATATACCAAGTACTTACTTTGAACACATATATCGAGTATGAATAATGAACAAACTCACTGAGCACACACATCAAACACTAACTACCCACTCACACACAACCCACTAAAATACATTATATATTACATATAACAATAATTTAAAATCCAATTCACCCCTATACACAAACCATATAGATTCAAAATATTAAAACAGTATGTTTTCGTAATGCAGCCAAACATACATTTTATTAAAAAATATGTCGACCATTTACATTTTTTATTTTATAGATGTATACAAAATGGTCAATGCAGACAACCAAAATGTGAATTTGGTATGTACATAGTCGTCAAAGGTCGCTGCCCGAAGAAAATTGAAAAATTTGAAGCTATTTCAAGACTACATCACAGTCGGCATTATAATTAAGAATTGTATATATGAATTTCATTAGTGACTTTTTTTTAATAAATATTTAAATAGATAAAAAAATGATTTGTTCACATTCATCATATTATTTCTAATGTATTTTTTTTCTAAAAAAAATATTTATAGTTATATATACAAAATTATATGAAATTGTGATTAAAGAATATTTAATTTATTTCTTGATCTACGTCACAAATTTATCAGACTTTTAATGATTCCTAGTTTATTAGGATTGTTTACAAAAATGATTATTTCATTATTTATAATGGCTATTCATGAAATTATTTGTGTATTTCTTGATGTCGATCATTAAAAACAAAATTAATAATTTTCAAATATAATAAATAAAAATTCAGCAGAATTACTTACAATTAGAATAATTAAAACATTACTTATTCATGTGTGTACATAAATACTGTATGTTACAATATTACTAGTCTTAAAAAAGCCTATATTGTATTATTTGACAGGCGTTGATTAAATATACTCGTATATATATGTATGTATGTATGTATGTATGTATATATATATATATATATATATATATATATATATATATATATATATATATATAAAGAAATAGTCAAATATTTCTTAAAAATTTTACTGCAAAAATATATTACTATAGTAATTTTTATTAACTTAAAATGTGTAATACATTATTGTGTTTCGCCTAACTTAATATGCATAGTAATGTACAATTAGTCATTAATATTTAATTTTAAGATATATATATATATATATATATATATATATATATATATATATATTAAGTGTTCAAAACACGAATTATCATCATGAAATAAGCATTAAATATCTTAAAATACTACTCAAGAATGAATTGATCACAGTGTATATTAAGTATTGATAAGTTTTAGATTCAATGTTAAAGCATGAGCAATTCTATTATTTACATTATACACTAACCATTACTCTCTAAATAAAATAAAAAAAAATGTTAATAGATCTGAGATTATGCATATAATTAATATTTTTATTTCATTAAAATTGTATCAACTTACAACATAAATGTTTGAAATAAATAAAAAAATTAATGTATGTAATATAAATGTACTAATATGGTTAAAAAAAACAACTACTTCAATAAGATATATAGAACATAAAGATGATCAGATCTTTCATGTAGTACAAAAACCAGTTGTAGATAGAAATGTGCCATAGTAGCTTGTTCTGTGCCATATAAAGTTCTTTTCAATAAAAATTCAAATGAATGCCATTTAAAAACATTATATGGAATATTGCACACAATGTAAATTTTCATTAAAATATACTGAATTGAAAATTATCGATATTTTTATCATGTTTTATTGTTAAATAATAAATGTAAAAAATAGAAAATCAATTGTAATTTATTTACATGCATGAAAATTAAGTAGAAATTGAATACGAGGGTTGTTTGATAAGTATGGTAAAAAAGTAAGAAAAACTAAATTGAAAAAATGTAATTAAACAATAAAAAAATTTACCATACTTATCAAACGACCATCGTAATTAACTGATAATAAAATGAATAATATACTGAATATAATTTTAGAAAAATAATTGATTTTCAAATATTATAACGAACATATAAACGATAAAAAATGAGAAATGATTTGTTATTATGACAAAAAATTAAATAATCAGTATTTCTCTGATATTTGTAAATAATTATATCAAATAAATTACCGTTTTAATTTGTATTCAAATATTGGTAAAAAAAAAATAAAATTGGTAATTTAGAAAAAACATTGTAAATTATCAAAATTATATTAAAAACATAAGAAAAAAGTATATTTTCCCCATATTCACCAATAAATTATCTATCAAATATAACACAAAAAGAAATGAACGGAAATAATTACCATCATAATGGAAATGAAAAATAATATGTTAATATTTCATATTGTAGAACACTTAACAAAAAGAAATTTCATTAAATAAAAATAATATTAATTAAGTATTATGATTCAAATCGAATATGTTTGTGAATGATTTTAAAAAGATCTTAATTAAAGAGTATTGATGAAAAATTCTCTAATAACTTCTCAAATTAAATATATGAAATAAAAAAAAAATAGAATTACTTTTTTAAAAAAGTATTATAACCAAATATGATTTATAATAAATATTATCAATAATTTTTCATTTATCTTTATTAAATTTCATAATATATTTAGATGTACTTCTAAATAAATAAGGCACAAATCTACAAAATATCTAGTTTTATATTATGTAACAGTACATTAAAATAACAATTAATTTAATAATCAATTTATACGTATGTGTTCGAATGGATTATTTTATAGCAGTTATACATTATTGCTATTTTTTAATAAAATACGTATTATATATGTATATGCCAATGTAGTATATTATACATAATGTGTATTTTGAAAATAAATACAAATTGTATTTTTCACAAATATTGTTATTTATTTAATATTAAACGTTAGAGTAAAAACTTAACGATAATTTTAAAGAGATACATAAAATAATGGTGATACTTATTCGTAAAAAATGAAAAAAAGCAAAATATATACTATTTCCAATGAAATTTGAAAAAAAAAACAGGTAACTAAAATTAGTAACAAAGGCAGCTTTCTACACTTTTTCTAAAAGTGTCCAATGGTACGAGTGTGTTGTCTAGTGTCTAATGGTATCAAAGATAATATCTATGAAATAAATTAATGAAATTAATCTATAATCTGAAGTTTTGCTATAATTTTTACATAAGATCACAAGCACCACATACATGCATAAACGACACTGTCTTAATACAAGTGACCAAAATGAGATTGAAGAAAAGTAAGTGATAGTAAGAAAATAAATATACAGGGTCATCAAATGTGATCTCTAGATTTGTGTTTTATTAAATGAAACAAATATGTTTCTTTTCAATAAAACAAAATCTAGGAGTCACATTTGGATGACCCTATATATGTAAAACCCTTCATTTTAATATGAGCCATTCTATATATATATATATATATATATATATATATATATATATATATATATATATATATATATATATATATGCGTGTGTATGTAAATGAATATTACTATGGTTTATTAGACATTAATGAAGATTGTTTTTAATGAATGAGTAGTGAAATTAAATTTAGAGAGTAAATGAACCGAAATGAATTTTAAAATGAAGATATCCAAGATGTTAATATACCATTCAGGACAAAATTTCACACTTAAAAACCTCTGGCAGAAAGGTTTCATGCCCAGTCTGCATTTCCCATATACAAAATATTCCATTAAAATTTAAATTCAACAAATTTCAATCAATTGCTGATTGTTGTATATCAACAATTATCATAGATTTGAAAATAATTATGTTTTCCAAAGTACATATATACAATTAATAAAAATTCGAATATTTTGTGTATGTTGCCACTTTTACACCACGTTGATATTACAGATATGCATAAAACTTCACTAATGTTACTGTCAAAGCGATAGTAATCATGCAAGCCTTTATTATAAGCCAAGTCTCTACTAATTAATTTTGGAATAAAATTAATATCTACTAACTTATGGAATAAAATTAATATCTATTAACTTATAGACTAAAATTAATACTAACTTAAAACTATACCATATTTACCAAACAATGCATACATGAAAAAACTAGATCATGAACTATTATTATTTCACTTTGACGTTATAAAAAGAAAAATAAATGAACTAAAAATTAAAAACAATTAGTATATGACATAAAAAAAATAAATGAAACAGATGAGAATTTATACATACAGAGAATACAATTCAAATGAAAAAAAGTAAATCAATTATATTAATAAAAAAAATAATAGATATTATGATTGTGTACACTTAACAATTTATAAATGAAATCTGTAGGAAAATTGAACTAGACATAAGTATATGTTTGCATTGATATAAACAATTATTTTAATTGATATAAAGAAATAAATATTTATTAGGAAACAAACTGAAAAAATCATAAACAAATACATTTATGTATGTATGCATGTGTGTGTGTATGTATGTATGTATATATATTAGGTTGGCAGATATCTCCCTTCCGCCTTCTGGTCTTTTGAATTTCGCAGCTATGTACAAAAAAAAAAAAACGGAAGGGAGTGCAGCCTGGTGAATTTTCGAACTTTGCAAAGTTCGAAAATTCACCAAGGCAGCATTCATAATGTTCGAGAAACAGATACAGTTTTATCTGATAGTAAATTTTGTCCTCTATCGAATAGCGTAGACCGGAATTGTCGATCTTTCACAGATATCTCGTAATTTTAATAAATCTGCACGCATGTTTGACAGTTTGTTGAATTTCGAAAGTTCGCCAGACGTTCTATCCTCTTTCGTGTAATGTGTATTCAGATCATTCATCTCTTAATAGTTTCTGTAACCCTGTGAATGGCGAACGTTTGCACAATGGCTCGTGTGAAAAATAATGCAAAGTTCAAAAATTCACCAGGGCAGCATTCATAATGTTCGAGAAACAGATACAGTTTTATCTGATAGTAAATTTTGTCCTCTTTCGAATAGCGTAGCCGGAATTGTCGATCTTTCACAGAAATCTCGTAATTTTAATAAATCTGCACGCATGTTTAACAGTTTGTTGAATTTCGAAAGTTCGCCAGACGTTCTATCCTCTTTCGTGTAATGTGGATTCAGAAAATTCATCTCTTAATAGTTTCTGTAACCCTGTGAATGGCGAACGTTTGCACAATGGCTCGTGTGAAAAATAAAGCAAAGTTCGAAAATTCACCAGGGCAGCATTCAGAATGTTCGAGAAACAGATACAGTTTTATTTGATAGTAAATTTTGTCCTCTTTCGAATAGCGTATACCGGAATTGTCGATCATTCACAGATATCTCGTAATATTAATAAATCTGCACGCATGTTTGACCGTTTGTTGAATTTCGAAAGTTCGCCAGACGTTCTATCCTCTTTCGTGTAATGTGGATTCAGAAAATTCATCTCTTAATAGTTTCTGTAACCCTGTGAATGGCGAACGTTTGCACAATGGCTCGTGTGAAAAATAATGCAAAGTTCGAAAATTCACCAGGGAAGTATTCATAATGTTTGAGGTACAGATACAGTTTAATCTGATAGTAAATTTTGTCCTCTTTCGAATAGCGTAGACCGGAATTGTCGATCTCAGAAATTTCGAACATTGTCGATCTTTCACAGATATCTACGTAATTTTAATAAATCTGCATCGCATGTTTAACAGTTTGTTGAATTTCGAAAGTTCGCCAGCTTACGAATACGTTCTATCCTAATTTCGTGTAATGTGGATTTAGATCATTCATCTCTTAATAGTTTCTGTAACCCTGTGAATGGCGAACGTTTGCACAATGGCTCGTGTGAAAAATAATGCAAAGTTCAAAAATTCACCAGGGCAGCATTCATAATGTTCGAGAAACAGATACAGTTTTATCTGATAGTAAATTTTGTCCTCTTTCGAATAGCGTAGACCGGAATTGTCGATCTTTCACAGATATATCGTAATGTTAATAAATCTCCACGCATGTTTAAAGCACAATGGCTCGTAATTTTAATAAATGTTTGTTGAATTTCGAAAGTTCGCCAGACGTTCTATCCTCTTTCGTGTAATGTGGATTCAGAAAATTCATCTCTTAATAGTTTCTGTAACCCTGTGAATGGCGAACGTTTGCACAATGGCTCGTGTGAAAAATAATGCAAAGTTCAAAAATTCACCAGGGAAGTATTCATAATGTTTGAGGTACAGATACAGTTTTATCTGATAGTAAATTTTGTCCTCTTTCGAATAGCGTAGACCGGAATTGTCGATCTTTCACAGATATCTCGTAATGTTAATAAATCTGCACGCATGTGTTGACAGTTTGTTGAATTTCGAAAGTTCGCCAGACGTTCTATCCTCTTTCGTGTAATGTGGATTCAGATCATTCACCTCTTAATAGTTTCTGTAATCCTGTGAATGGCGAACGTTTGCACAATGGCTCTCGTGTGAAAAATAATGCAGTTCGAAAATTCACCAGGGAAGTATTCATAATGTTTGAGGTACAGATACAGTTTAATCTGATAGTAAATTTTGTCCTCTTTCGAATAACGTAGCCGGAATTGTCGATCTTTCTCAGATATCTCGTAATTTTAATAAATCTGCACGCATGTGTTGACAGTTTGTTGAATTTCGAAAGTTTTTTTTTTTTAGCTTTGGTGTTTTTCGTCTTCTGGTTTTTGAGAGAGCTTCATTATCTTCGTGACGTACCTGGGGGTGTGTAACATACCCCGTCTACCGTCGTTTGTCTTCATATCTTTTGTTCTAGGTCCTTTGGTTTATTTGTTGGGCTTCGTTTTTCCATCTGGGAAAAATTTTAAAAAAGCCAGATATCTATTTTTGAAGAGGAGGATTTATGTTGCCGAAGAAGATAAATATACAATGTCAACGGGAAAGCGTTTCCCGTGCCCCCCCCCTGACCGGAATTTACTCCTCGGTCACAACGTACTTTAAGCCTTGATTGCTTTCTTTTTGCTAAATTCACTGACTTGTTTTCGAAATTCTCACTGAATATGAACGGTTGCATCGAAACGTTTCTTCTGCTGTGTCGTCCTACCCGGCTACCGATGAGTATTATTCTCGCTGTTCCAAGACTGTTTATTAGTGGGTTGTCATGGTATTTTCTGTCATAGAATCGCCATTCCATTATATTTATATAGTCCGCAACCGTTTCCATATCAGCTTCCTTGTGCAATCTAGAAGAGCTGAATCTTCTTTCTCGATTTAGGGCCACCTTTAATGCTTTATTCTGGGTAGTCTGTAGAGACTTTAAATGCGATACTTACGTATTCCTCCAAATCGGGGCTGCGTACGTTATTATCGGTCGTATCACTACTTTATATAACATGAGCTTATTTTCTTTACTTAATCCGCTGTTTCTAGCCATCAGGCCGTAAATTTGTCGCAGTGTTCCGTTCGCTTTTTTCCGTACACTTGTGATATGCCCTTTATACGTGAGCTTTCTATCCAAGAGTACGCCCAGATATTTTACGGAATCTTTCCATGTGACTTCAGATCCGTTCATTTTCACCGTACCTGGAGTAACGGTCTTGCTGTTTGTAAACAGTATGCCTTCTGTCTTGGCATTGTTGACTTTGACTTTCCACATGTTGAAAAAGTCGGCGAGCAGTCACTGGAAACATGATCGCCAACTTAACTAACAGGGCACTATATGTAATATAATTCGCCATTTGTAATATCAATATTTTAATATAAAAACTAAATTTCTGTAAGAGAAATCCTACCTTCCTATTATGATCACTGGATGCATGATCGCCAACTTAACTAACAGGGCACTATATATAATATAATTCGCCATTTGTAATATCAATATTTTAATATAAAAACTAAATTTCTGTAAGAGAAATCCTACCTTCCTATTATGATCACTGGAAGCATGATCGCCCACCTAACTATTGGGACCCTCTTTGTAATATAATCCATCGTTTGTATATAAAACGATAATTATAATATAGAACGATATATTTTGTTTATAATTTCAAACGATATAAACTGGACTAGCAAAACCTTTTTGGAGATCTGCATACTCTCAGCAAGCACTTCTAGCAGACATACTCTGAGCAGTTCGTTGATTTCTATTTATTCGGACTTTTTGATCTATCTCAGACACGTTCATCTCCATTGGAAAAAACATTCATTTAACAGTTTACTACTACTTCCTGCGACGTCCGAGATGGTATTATACCATTCAAGGCAAGATTTGACACTTAAAAACATTTGAACAGCGAGATTTCTAAAAAAAGTTTAGAAAATATTTCATTGAAAGTTAAATTAAAATAATAATATGTTTACTAATGTATATACGAATAATGATAATTTTACTATTTTGTTATGTTGTCACTATTATATCACGTTGAAGTTATAGATATGTATATAAAATACCACCTATTTATCAACCCATTAGTGATTACAAAAGTCCCTATTCTTATTATGGTACTAGTTAACCTATTTCAATTATATTTCAAATAATTTTGAAATACAACATATAAATATATAGATACTTACATGTATACAATTATATTATAGAAAAATAATAATTATTTATAAAAAAAACACTGAAAATTTTAATATATTAAAATTTTTTACTAATAGTAAATAACAAACAAACATGGCCTAACGATGTTTCGCTGTAGTAAAACAAGTGTAATGTTATATTCGATTCTATTGGTAAAAAAATAAAATTTTGATTGTTTTCCACTCTCCTATTGGTTAATAAAATTATAATCTCGTCATTCACAGCATTCTCGAATATATTATACTAGAACATTTAATTCCAATAAATACATTGTATGTATATATATATATATTTATATATATATATATATATATATATATAATAATAATATATATATATATATATATATATATATATATATATATATATATATATATATATATATATATATATATATAAACACAAGATTTCGAGCTACAAATTTCTTATTTTATCATGAATGTTGTTCTCGAGTTGCTGATTTGTTTGGAGTTTGTTAACATACACTCACCTTTTCTAGTAGCCCCAAGAAATTAATAGATGTTAAATTTGTTGATCGAGGAACCTAAATAAAGTCAGAAATTCTTGTAATGAGTCGTGCACTGAAAAAATCACAAAGAAACTTCATTGTCTCTCTTATTTTGTTTATAGTGGCTCCATCCTACTAGAACCATGTCAGGACTATTCTGGTAGCATCTAAGGGTTTCGTCCTGTAATGAGCTGATGTAAGCTGATATTATGATGATTATGTGTAAATGTAATTGTTATAACTAAAAAATAAACTCAAAGAAAATTAAAAAATAGCTAATTTATTTTTAATTACACATTTTTTATTAACTACTAATGCACAAAAAATGTATTAAAAAGATTTCTGGCGATAACTAACGAATACTTACACTTTTTTAATTAAATGATATATGTACGTATACATTTACAATATGTTTAAAATAATCAAATAATTAAGATTTATTTGTAAATATTTCTCCTTTAAATATTATATGATGAAATTATTAATGGAAATTTATATTTCATATTTTTTTAACATACCTTTTTAAATTTATCGACTGTCAATTACAAACAATTATACTTTTTCAGTACTTATATTTCCTATATTTAATTTTAAAAAATGTGTAAGTGCTTAGTTTGATTGATCTGTGCATCAAGCTTTTTTCTTTTAATCTTGTGCGAATACTTAAGAAGTATATCATTTAGCATGTTAACATTTTATAATTCTTCGAAATAAAATTTTAATTCCGTATAATTATTATTAACACATAGAGTGATTCACAAAAGTCATAAAACAAGCATTTTAATAAAACATTTTATTTTATTTTTTTAAAAAAAACAGGCAATAATTTAAATGTGATAGTTTTTTAATAGTATTGGAAATGATATAATTTGGAGGTACATATCAGTTGCTAAATTGGAAATTTGGTTTTTGTTGACGAGACATTAGATTAGCATATACATTTAAAAATCGTTTAATGCAAAGTACAGACAAGCTGGGAAGATTTAAAGTCCTCGAATTACAAGGAAAACCCTACTACATAAAAAAAGTGAATTTTAATATATATATAAATTTATGATATGTAGATAGTAATATAAATGCATAAATGTGTATAAAATTACAGTTGATTTTTCTTTTGGTTTTTACATTTATATTTTCTTATGAAAAATTAAATATATATATATATATATATATATATTATATTATTTGTAAGCTTCTTTATACATCTTTGAACATCCACATAAATTCAGTTTCCCAAGACGAAATGTAGGATGGCTCAAATAAGACTGAAGAATAGTAAATAGGTAAATATGTCTAAATTCTTTAATCTCATTTGGGTTATCCTATACATAAACAGTAAGATGAATTCAAAGAAAATTGCTAAATTTTGTGCAGAAGATTTATTAAATTTACAAATGTGTTAAGAGGGTATTCTAGTCTAGACGCACGAATTTTAGGTGTTTTTTCGGGCGCTATAAAAAAAAACAACAAATATTTTTACTATCCATTTTTTAACAGTTATTTATTGGCATTTTAAGAGTATAAAAAAGTATTATTAAAAACAAAAAATTCAAAATTGAAAAAGGTACAGGCTGGCAAAGTGAGGGCTCGAAAAAAAAGGTGTCTCCTGGTTGACGTGGTTCCAACCCTTCCGGTCACTTGAAACAAATTTTTTTTTGAAATTATTGAAAAAGAAAGTTGTAGTAGTATCCCCGCCTAGGGAAATTAAATTTTTTTTTTTGCAAAATGGCGGCAGTGTGAAAAAACAGTCATTTTTTGCCCTATTTTTTTCACTTTCGAATTTTTTTAAAAATAGTAAAAAACAAAATTTTCAAAAAATCCTAGGCGGGGGCAATCATTGTTATATTGAAAAGCTCTGTACCAAATTTCAAGTAAATCGGTCCATTAGAACTTAAGATATCACGTCAACCGTGTCAAAAAAGTAGTTTCGAGAAAAACGCGTTTAAAGTTGATTCGTTCCAGTCAGACTGGATTGGTTGGCGCGTCACAAAAATAGCTATAACTCCGAAAATAATTCGAATTTCGAAAAATCCTCCTACGGACACATTATTAAAGGTCTAAACTTTGAAAATATGAAAAAAATCGATTTTTTCGAAATTCTAGACTAGAATACCCCCTTAATAAAAAAATTCGAAAGAACATGATTTAGGTATATTTACTAATTACATATATATATATATATATATATATATATATATATATATATATATATATATATATATATATATATATACATTGTTCTAGTAACAACGAAGAAAAATATTTTTTCATTTATATGGAAAAATATACCAGGAGCTGGGGTACTCTTTGCCGAAAAAGCACTAGTACTCGGTATTAAAATTTATTTTTTATTTACATTTTATTAATTGGATAAAGAATTATATCTACTAAAGTACAATTTAACTACGGTATCATCTTTTGATTTTCACTCGTTTTTAATTATTTGAAATATTTCATTATTCTGCTCGTCCTATGACCCTGAATCACTCTATATATAAAAAGCTTTTTTTACATTATTTACAAAAATACAAACGTGAACATTTTTTAATCTATTTTAAAATGTATTTAAAATTTTAATCCTATACATTTAAGTATATTATTAATTTTATGTCAAATTTATTCAAACAGTTTAACTGTCAATTTATTAACACTTGCGATGTTCGTTGTTATTTAAAATACAACTAATATGTTTTATTGATAAAAAAATACCATGATAATAGTAACAAATCTTGTTTAATTTATCATCATCCTATGATACATTCTTAAATTAATAATCTAATTAGTAGGCACTATTGATTTCATGCAGGTGTATTTTGATGGATTATTTTTCAAAAAGATTTGATATTAGTTTATAATGAAATTAAATCATTTACATTGCAATTAATTTCAAAAAGTATTACTGAAAATATTACATTTCATAAAATAACATAACATTATTTAAAACGACTTTTTTAAGATTTATGGGCATGTTTATAATTTTATCATTCAGTATAATATAATTATTATAGCTCATTTTTATAGTGACTTGCTTTTATGAAAAATTATTATATATATATATATATATATATATATATATATATATATATATATAATAATTTTCAATTATATGCAATTTTCAAAATTAAAAAAGAAACTTATATTAAACAAATATTTAAAGAATTTAAAATAAAAATAGCTCAAAAAAATAAATAAATCATATTTACATAATGTAAATGAAGTAATGATATAAATGTTATAAGCTGACTGGTACTGCCATATAATGTTTAATTGTGAATGTTTTTCAACATATACTCCAGTACATGTACGCCTGATAAAAATTATACGTGATTACAGATAACAACAATAAATTAAAATATCTGTATGTGGGAAATGGGAAAAGTATTCTAAGAATTAATTCGTAGTAGTTATTAGTAACTGATTTACATATTGATACAATATATTTTGTACTGTGACCAGGCTTACTATTTATTTTATAAAAAACATATTGACAGTTACAAACATTTTTAATTGATGTGTAAAATTAAGTACACAATCATTACTTTTTGGAAGTTCAGATAAAATAAGTTTTTTATTTTTATTTAATTCAACTACCTGTCATAAACATGTCTTTAAAATCTCTCTCTGTACAAATAATAGTACTAATTTGAAAGAAACAAACGACACTTAATTCAATTCTAATATTTTAAACAAGCATACGAAAACCAGTTTCTACTAAACTAATAGAGCACAATACATTTTTTTTTAATATAAAATTGCTAGCCTTTTAATAAGTACACAAAGCTCTATAACAAGCACAATGCGTAATAAAATCGAAATTGATCCTCAAAACTTGTAACAAATACTAGTTTCTTTTTAAATATCTGTGATAATCTTATTTAATTACTTTTGATTATCTTATTTTAATAGAAAGACAACTGTCTTTGTGTAAAGCTTATATTAGAAAGCATGAAATGCATTTTATATATTTATATATATATATATATATATATATATATATATATATATATATATATATATATATATATATATATATATATATATATATATACACACAAATATATAAATATGTATATTCTTTTACAAGATTCATAAAAATACCAAAATACATAGTTTCAATAATTATAAAATATATTTGAAAAAATTTAAAAATATAACAAATATTTTTATGCAAAACCCTTTAGAATATATAACTTTGTTTAAATGACTTTATGGACCACAAGTACCACAAATGAAATATATTACACTCGACCATCACAAATCCAACATTGTTGAAACCGGTAGGGTGGCACATTGATTATTTATCGGATCACCAATAGTTAGATTAGTACATACAGTTTACTCAATAGTAAACCCAAAATTTTTAAAAATAAATCATGTACAATAAACGCAGACAATGGCTCAAGGATCTCAAGTTTGTTCAGCCTTTTACACTGACATAAATATCTTAAAAAATGCAATTATAAAACATATGTATGATACTAGTATATAGAGGCAGAAGTATAAAAACAAAATATACTATTCTAGAAAATAAATAAGAACCACTAAAATATAATACATGCAGATATTCAATCCATCTCAAACAGACTTCACAAAGTGTTAAAATTTCAAACATTTTTGATCAAAGAGAAATATGCAATGGCAATATGTCAATTAAGTTTTTTTTCAAAGGGATACGATCCATTACATGAACCATGTTGTAAAAAAACAATAAATAATACCTTTTCGCTTAAAAGTGACAGAATGCTTAAATACAGACAAATAAACACACTGCATTATACTCGAGAAAATTATGTCCGAATTAACAATGGAATCAGATTACCGATGACCAGATTAGTAACGGTCAAGTGTACTTGTTTTTCTATACACTAACAGTATACAGAACTTAACAATTTTTTTACACTATGAATAAAAATTTACATTGCTCTATAATATTTGTCAAAAAAAATAATACAAATGGGACATATGATATAATGAACAAATAAACAATTTCTGGTATAATTATTATAATATATATATATGAAATCATTTAAAATTTTTCCTTAGAAACTATTAGTATAATTTATTAAAAAATTCAATAAACTATGTAACTAACACTTATTTATTTGGATCAAAATAAGAATACGTTTGTTATAAAACAGATATGTATATTTTTTACAAATGTAAATTTTTTAACAATAAAATTATTTTACGAAATATATCGAGTTTAATATTTTCATAGAAATAAAACAAATACCATTCAAAAATGGTTGAGTAAATCATAATTGCAGAAAAATTATTCGTATTTATTTTAATTCTTTAAATTACAATTGTTTTTGGTCATTATGAACAATTTTGATTGTTGTATCAATTTTTAATAGCTTTGTACAATTCACTTTTAACATTTTATTTACAAATCTGTTAAGATAATTGAGGATACTCAATATAATAAAATATATTCATAAGAAGAGTACACGTGTGAAGATTGTTTCTATAACCAAAAACAATGTCATTTGGGGGCAATGAATATAAAAATTTTATTGCAAAATGGATACACGTGTAAATTTTACTCCAAAATGGATACACATGTAAATTTTACTCCAAAATGGATACACATGTAAATTTTACCGTAAAATGGATACACATGTAAACAGATCATTGTAATTTTAAATGTTTTTTTAACAAATAATATATATTAAAGAACAAGTAATACTGAAAACGTTCTACAGTAAAACAATAATAAAATTCTGAACTGATACATACATATGCTCATTTACAAAAAAAAAAATATATTTATTATACAAAATCAAAAGTTTAATATATATATATATATATATATATATATATATATATATATATAATCACAAAAATGTATAATTGCCTTACAAACAAATCTTTTTCAGTTACTTTACAAATTAATTAAAATAAATTCATATTTTACATTCATAATTCAATATTAGTTATCATTATGATTATGAACTTTTGTAATAAAAAAATACAATCATAATTTGCTTTTGAATATTAAAAGACACTGATGTATACATATTTATATTCTTAATGAAATATATAAAAATACATTAAAATATATAAAAAATCAATTTACATGAAAGAACGAGGTGTTCAAATCAATGATATTAGACTAATATTAATACACACAAATACATAAACATTTTAATCGCATGTAAAAAAAATAACATTAAACAGAGTATAAACGATTAAAAATTTTTATATATTGTGTGTATATGTATAGATATGTACTTATAAATCTATACAAATATTTTTCAGTCAATGAGTAATTAGAAAATAATCTGTACAAATAACAAACACATTATTTAACTTTGATTTTATGTAAACTTACTGTATTTATAGTGTCTACTGTATTTACTTAAGATTGGTTTTATTTGAAGACTTTTTATGTATTCATATATATATATATATATATATATATATATATATATATATATATATATATATATATATATATATATATGATCTAAAGGGTTAATTTGTATAAAATGTATTAACAATCAATTGCAAAATATTAATACAGACATAATTAAAATTGAAAATGGAAACCTATACAACTTACTTATATACATATAATTAAACAATACTTCACTTAAGGAATGCTTTGACAAGTGTCACTGTATGAAATAAATTATTTCAGTTTCTATTGAGAATGGAATGGAAATAAATAAATTTTGAAAAATTAACTACTTAAAGTGCTCTAATCTACAATAATAAGTATCAAATTAAGTTTAATACCATACATTAACTGCAGTAGCAAAAATATCATTACCAAATATCGGAAATAGCAAAAAAAAAAAAATATTTTTGATATTAAAAGATTAATGTGAAATATATAAAATACATTAAAAGGCATTACAAAATACATTCATGGTATTTTTATGAATATTAATTTTATAAAAAATAAAATAAAAACGTTCATAATTTTAATATAGTTATCAATATATTATATAAAAGTTTATACCATTATTATATTTATTATTATATTTATATATATATATATATATATATATATATATATATATATATATATATATATATATATATATATATATATATATATATATATATATGTATATATGTATGAGTGTGTGTGTGTGTATATGTTTATTTTATGTATACATTTTACAAAATTAGAAGATATGGTTTATTTGTAATAAAAATATCTTTTATTGAATTCATTTGTAAATTTCAGTCATTAAGTATCAAATATGTGACTTGTTAAAATATATTTAATTTATTTTAAGGACTTAATTGGCAGTATATATATATATATATATATATATATATATATATATATATATATATATATATATATATATATATATATATATATGGGAGAGTATAGAGCACTTTTAAGAAGTTGAATGTATGTTTTAAAATATGGAATTTATGAGAAAACACCACCTACATAGTGACAAACTGTCATATTGAAGCGTTAAAAAATACAGATTAAGAAAATATTTTTTAAAAAAGAGAACAGAGAAAAAACATACAAATAATAATATATATTCTGTTTTGGTAAATGTGTTGTAATACTAATATAAAAATATAGTTTACCAAAACAATTTCAAAAATAAATAGTATATAAAACTAGTAGAAATTCTTCTTTTCCTGATTAAAATGAAATTATTTCTAGATATGCCATGTTTCAATGTAATCTTGTGAAATAATCTTAAGAATAAAATTTAATCTACTGAAATTTTCTATACTTTTCTTATATAGCACTGGTTAGTTTTGATTAAATTTGCTTCTATTTAAAATGTAAAATTCTTATATTCGATGCCAACTACTGTAAATAACTTGTGATAAATGAAAATGTGTAATATAAAAAGCATGATTTGAAACAAGGCAACTTATGTATAAAGAATGACATTTCATTTTTATCCTTTGGTGTTGATTTGAACACTTTAAGGCAACACTTCGCACCTAGTGAATGCATGTGTTTTTAAAACGCACGTTGAGGAAGCTTTTGTAGATACAACGTTATGATATATACATGTAACTCGAAAAGTAGATTTTTTCAATCGATTCAATGTTATTTATGTTAAATACATTATCTAGAAAAAACGACTATAACAAAAACTACAATTTTACACAAATAGTGTAAGTTGTACTTTTTTTTCATAACATTACAATAATTCATATTAATAGATAAAAATCACCATCTACCGTAAAAGGTAAGGACATTCTTAAAATAAGAGCGTGATTTTCACTTAAATGTTTTAGCTAAATAACTTATAGTTAATAACATTTCATCAATCCACAGCAGTCTCAATGCACTTTTATTCTTTTTTTAAAAAATTTAGATCAATAAGTTTCATTAAAAACAAAAACATCTAAGACATCACAGTTAAATTTCACAACCAACATAATGGCAATTTTGATTAAACTTACTAAATTAATTAATCTTATAAATATATATTATTTCTGAGTTTACTCAACGTACGTTTAAAGCATTATGCTAATATTTCAATTATAATATTTTGAAAAAATCTAATTATTTGAAATATTGACTTCTTCATATTCAATAGTTCCCGACTCACGTGGTAGTCGAGAGTAACGAAGTCCTAGCATATCTCCAACTTCTTCGATGGCTTCTAAAGCTAAATCTAATTGTTCCTTTGTGTGAGCTGCTGATAAACAAATTCGTATTCGACCTTCCATTAATGGAGTAGCCGGGAAACCTACACCGACCGTAGCGATTTTTTTAGCTTCCAACATCCGAACCACAGCACTAGAAACAAGTAAAAAGGAATAAATACTCGAATTTCGATTTTAAAATTGATTTAAGTTTCCCTGGTATACACTACTCACCCGATTTTTGAGAATAAATACACGAGAACAGGCACAACAGGTGAATCTTCATTACCATATACGATAAGGCCCATCTGATGTAACCTGCGTCGGAAATAACGGGAATTTCGAGCTAACTGTTGAACACGACGTGCACCTTCACCTGGACATTCTAATCCCATTATGATACGCATTGATGTGATAATTTGTTGTGCGATTGGAAGTGACATGGAACTTGCATATGTAGCGGCATGACTGTATATTCGTAAGTGATTTATCAATTTCTGCAACATTAAAAAATACATTAAAACTATCATTAAATACATAAATAAAAAACAAATATAAGAAATCTACAAAGTGCATATATATATATATATATGTGGCGATCACGCACAACGGCTGCGGGAATCACACACCCGCACACAACAGGCGACTGAAACAATCAGCCGCAAACGCTGACTCCGCCCACAAACGATGACGGTGGAGTCGAGAGCAAAACAGCCAATTCAGCTGACTCAGCCAAATCAGTGCATAAAAACACAGCGATCCAGAGAATCGCTAGCCAGTGTTCGCACTGCGCTCAACCGAGCCAGTGCTCCCACGTCAACAGACGGAGCACTGAGTTCACTCACAAAAGAGTCAGTCACAACAGAGACTCAAGTCCCTCGCAGAAGGAAAACAACCTGGACATCCACGTTAGCCACGGGAAATAAATGCCGTAGTCATCGGCAACTCGGTGTTTCATTTCCCACAAACGGCGACAGACGAGTCGCAACATATATATATATATATATAATTATGAAAATAACATTTGCAAATAATATTAATTTTTATTATTACTTAAATTGCAATAAATGTTTTAATAATAGATTAGATATTAAATAATAATAATAATAAAAATACTAACTTTGTTACCAGCAATATATCCACCGGCAGAGCCAAAGCTTTTTGTAAAAGTTCCCATTAAAATGTCTACATCCTTTGGATCACAACCATAATAATCAACAACTCCTCTTCCATGTGATCCCATCGCTCCAATACTATGTGCTTCATCAAGGTACAAATACGCTTTATATTTCTTTTTTAATTCTATTAATTCTGGTAAATGAACAACAGTGCCTTCCATACTAAACACACCTTCAACTACAATTAATATTTTTTTCCATGGAGTATAACTTTTTTTCTTTGGCTGACCATAACATATGGCATCGATTAGTAATTTCTCTAAATGTTTCATGTCTGAAAAGTATTATATAGTGAGAATAGAATTTAAAATTACTGTTAAAAAATAAATCATATATAATTTTCTTACTGTTATGATGGAAGACTTTAGTAGTAGCACCGGACAATCTAATCCCTAAAATCAAAGACGCATGATTTTTTTCATCACTCAAGACGAGACATCCTGGAGAAAGAAGACACGGAATGTTTAAAGCATTCGTCGCAAAACCCATTCCAAATGTAATCGCATCTTCAACGCCTAAAAACTGAGCTGTTAACTTTTCCAATTCAATATGTAAATCGGTCGTTCCGAGTTCCCTTCGTGAACTACAAAGTGCAATTCCATATTTTTTTATAGCAACCATTGCTGCCTCAGCACACGGACCAGTATTTTCAGCAAACCCTAAATAATTATACGAACCAAGATTTATACATTTAGTTTTCTTCCCCGTAAATCTAAAAAGAATTTTTTTTAAAATAGTTTTTTTATAAACACTTTATGAAATTAAATTTTATATAATTTGAAAAATTAAATAGATGTGTAATTAAGTTCATTACAAAAAAATACCTATTATTTCAATAGTTATGTATTATATATTTTATATTTAATATAAATAACAAAAAAAATGTTTAAGTATATATTAATAATTAATGAAAATTATTAAATATATACACATAAATGTTAATAAATGTGTTTTAATAGTACTAATTTAACATAATAAAAATAATTATTTTAGATAAAATTGCAATAAACTACTATTTAATTGTTTACCGGAATTTTTAGCAGTAAAAAAGAATGTAACTTCTGTCAGTAAATGAAAATGAAACATAAAGTTGAATGATAAAACAAATACTATTAAATTAAAATATGCCTGTTATATTCATACTATAGTACTAGTCTTCTTTTTACTTCAAATATTAGTATATTAGTGTAAAAAGCAGAGTATATTTATTAGCATGTCTAAAATCATGTTTTATATGAATCAGTATAATTAATTTTAATCAAATATTTAGAATCTAACAGGCAGAGGACAGTAACATACAAAATATAAACTATTTACTCAAATGTCCAGCCATAATCGTTCGTGACTCGATTTTTCAACGTAACACATGCTCCAGGTACACTGCATATCGGTTTATTCCAACAATCTCTGATTCGACGATACACGTAGCGTAAATAAAAACGTTCGAATGGATCGTAGAGAGGTGGATAACCGTCCCGATATTTCTCTGTGGCAACTTTTGGCGTGAAGAATAACTGATTTATATATCCCAGCAGCATTAACATATAGAATCCTAAATATGTCAAACATGCTGTTATAAGAGATGGTTGTTCAAATGATTCTTTAGGACGTTTGTATTTTTTTTCGAATTTAAATTCTGTGTTTTGTATAGTGTGAGGTATTAGGTAGTCACTGTTCTGAAAAAAAAATATTTGAATAAATATGATGTATGCAAATAAATAAATAAATATATATATATATATATATATATATATATATATATATATATATATATATATATACACAACTTATAAACAATAAATCATCCTTTTATAATTTTAAACCTTTATTTGAAAATACTTATATATGTTAAATTACAAAAAGTTATACTACTGATAATCTAAAATTATTAAATTTTTTTGGAATAAAGAATGAAAATTGACTAATAATCTTAGTAAACTGAACAATCAGTTCAAAAAATATTTTTCTTTTTATCAAAATGTACAAAAAAAAAGAAAATTATTTAAAAGTATTTATTACATATTTGTATAATGATAATTTTATAGTCTAGAATATTACAAATACTTTTAAAAGGAATTAAATTATTTTTTATAAATAAAACAAGAAAAATGAAACGCATGTGGGATTACCAGTCCACTAAAGGACACCTCCCCATGTGGCAAATAGAGAAACCCTTAACAGATATAATTAGATACTTGGAAAATAAAATATCTCGCACAATTCAAAACTAGTTTGGTCCTACAGGTTTGGAGTTGAAATGATGGGCCTGTATATTATCACTCAAAAAAACATTCTATTGCAAAAGTCTTAAAAATAATCGGATGGATCGGTCAAAGTGGAAAGTTTTGAGATATGTAGGTCTTCATGTAAGTGAAACATGAAAGTGTGTGTGACTTTATGAAAGTTTTGAGATGTGTAGGTGAGAAGTGCGTTCAATCCCCCAGTTGAGGTGAAGGCAACCTGCTTAACGCAGTGAACCCTGAATAAAAATCATCATCAATTTGTCTAGTTCATCATGCTATATATGACTAAGTACCATTTAATGGTAACAATGAAGGAAATTTTCGCCCAGAAAATATCAAATAACTTTTCTTTCTTTCACACAAAAATAAAATAAAGATAATAATAGATTTTATCAAACCAAGTTTTGATAAAATCTATTATAAAATGATATAAAGTAACTTGAGAATCAAAAAAAGATACAAAATAAATTTGCAAAAATTAATAATGTGAGATTTTTACATCCGTGTCAACAAGTAAATAACCGTACGTCATTGTCAAAAACGTATGCTAAGAAATATTTATTTATAAGCATATCTTATTTATCATAAAAATGATATTTCAATTTCTCAGAATACTCATGTCAAAAAATTAAAGTGCAAATAAATCTACTGCATATTTATAATTATTTTACAATTAATTAATGAATATTATCTCTAAGGTATTAATCTCTGCAATTAATTAAAATTCCACTGAGAAATAAATTCGATCAATAACCACATTTACAAATTAAATACTATTTCTGAAATTAATTACAACGCTGGTCATTAGAAATGTTTAAATATTATTAACTTTTAATAATGTCATTAAGGCAATTCCATTAACTGTTACTGGCATCGTCAAGATAGAATTTTTGTGTTGATTGATAGATTGTATTTGATTTTTTTTAAATAAAGTTCATATAATATAGTAAAAGAGAAATTATCTAATTATGAAATGTAATACAAAAATCTTTTCACAAATAAATTTTCACCTCCCTCCCCCCCTCCAACACCACAATAGGTTATAAAGTGTTCAATAATCACTTATTGTTCACTTTTTGTTTACAGTAATAGTCGGCTGATGCGCATTTCGATGGCGATGCCATCATCGTCAGAGCCCTTCTGCTGTTAAAATTTTAACAAATAAAATTAAAATGTGAAGTTTTGAAAATCTTGAGCTAGAGGAAGATGTTGAGGATTAGCTTAACGAACAGAGTTACAAATCAAGTTTTTACCAAAAAAAAGGAAAATCATGGAACCTATAGTGCCACATATAACAGAGAAGAATTCGACTGATCGGATGTACCTTAAGTCATATTGGACTAGTAACAACTATAATCAAGGGTATTTTTAAGTGAAGAAGATCATAGAATATACGCCTCAGATCAAGATGGTGTGGGTTATGACTCCTATGTGGATTTGAAAAGGAAAGCAGAGAGAATATGGAGAATGGAGAATTGGTGTAAACCAACCTATGGATTGAAAACCAAAGAAGAAAAATCCAAATATTTATTATAATAAAGTCTACATGAAAAAAAATATTTCATCTAAAATAAACTCAAGAGAAGCTTCACTCTACTCCAAATATAAAATATTTTTCATTCTGTTAAAATAAAATAATAAAGGATATTTAATAAATTAATAGTTTTGTCATGTTTCATAATTCAATTAAGCATTTATGAGAAACATTAATTCAATTAAAATCAGTTCAAGTTCATTCACTTATAAGAACTATGTAAACTTATCTCCTTCAAGTTCAAGATCAGTTCAAACTCTCAATAATATTGTAGTATTCGAAGAAATGAAGATACGAAGATCTCAGTATTCTATTTTTTTTAAAAAAATATACTTTGACTAATTGATAAAACGTAAATTATTTTCAAATAAAAAAAGTGGCTGGCTGTAACATTTGTAGATGACCAAAAAATTATCTGCGTATATAATTTGAAATATACTACAATAAATAAAAATTACATCTTAATACACGAGGTTATGTTAGTCATTTTTTAAGTTTATTTTTTTTTACATCAGAACTGTGATGACTCAATAACTGTTTGATTTATTTAAGTGTAAAAAAACTTCTTAAAAATTATTTTGTATTTTTCTACAGGCTAAAATTTCATAATATTTTTCAACTAATCAAACAATTTCTCCTCGTTTTGGCTAAAATATCGAGTTCTCAACTCTTTGCTCTCTCAAAAACTTCTTAATTCCATCCTTATAAAATTTCCTATTTTTTGGCTGAAAAACTGCACCAGTTACTTTAGCAGGTATCCAAAAAATTCAAGTTTTTCCCATTAAGGACATTTTGCAAAAACTGAAACAAATGAAATCCAAAAGTACAAGATCTGATGAATATGACAAATAAAATAAAACAAATCATTCAATCTTCGACATTTTTTTTTAATCTGACAGCACATTTGATGAACTGAATTTCTATCAGCGATACGATCTTAAAACGCAATGATAGCGATCCATTTTTAAAATGGATTATTACAGGTGATGAAAAATGGATCGTGTACAACAATGTGGATCGAAAAAGATCCTGAACAAAACGAAATGCATAAACTTTAATCACTCCAAAAGCCAGGTGTATTTGGTGGGATTAGAAGGATGTTCTATACTACAAACTGCTTCCATATAATCAAACGGTAAATTCAGAAAAGTACTGCTCTCAACTTGATCAATTAAAGACAGCGATCGACCAAAAACATTCAGAGCTGGCAAATCGAAAACGCATAGTCGTCCACCAGAACAACGCAAGACCGCATGTGTCTTTATAGACACGACAAAAATTGGTGCCACTTGGGTGGGATGTCCTACCCTACTCTATCCACCATTTTTCCTTTGACTTAGGGTTCTCAAATTGTCATTTATTCCAGTTACTACAAAATTCGCTTTACGGAAAGAACCTCAGTTCATTGGAAGACTGCAAAAATCACCTCGAGCACTTTATAGGAGAAAAGGACAACAAGTTCTGGGAGAGAGGAATAATGAAGCTACCTGAAATATGGTGAAAGGTGATACAAGAAGGCACATATGTAATAAATTATAAAAAATAGAACTATGTAAAAAGCTCTATATTAAAGTAAACTTTAAAAAGGCTACGAACTTTTGTTTCAACCCAATATAGCGGTAAAAAGAATGAGTTATATACTTTCATTAAAACACTTTACGTGCTTAAAATAATTGTGTGCTAAACGAACTGAACTTTTCATAGACTTCTACACACACACACGTGTGTGTGTGTGTGTGTGTGTGTGTGTGTGTGTGTGTGTGTGTGTGTGTGTGTACACTCACGCATTACAAATCAAAACTCATTACGGGTTCCAGACGGTCGCATTCCCAATGAAAGTTGACATCTCATCGAGATGAATTTAAATTCATAGCACATTTATTCAACAGTCTAGCATATTAGTCTCTCAACTATGATCGTCTCAACAAATTAACTATTATCTAATACACTACATATATTCCACTTGAAGAAGATTCTATTATTAGCTCAAGATAATCAATTATGGAAGATTTGCAACGAGCTTTCTGTCAAAACAAACAAATAAAATGTAATTTATAAGTTTTTGATAAAACGATTTATTATTAAACGAATACAAATTAACCAGTAGTTGTCCAGATCAAAAAAAAATCACCTTGAAATTTTGTAATTTTTTTATACTTAATAGACTTATTCTAATATTCTGTTCTTTGTTATTCTACCCATATTTGCTTAATTTTTTAAAAAAGAAAAAAATGTTAAAATCAAAACTCGTCGGAATTAACACTGGCAAATTCACTTTTGTACACATAAATCATAGACTGATTTGTGCAAAAATAACAAGTACATATTTTTGAAATTTAGATTTATCAACCTAACGTCTATTATATTTCTTAAAAATCGATTATGTATACATTTCATTTCCTCCACTGACAAACATAGTTATCAAAAGTTTTTTTTCGTCATAAACTATTTATAAAAAGTCATTACAAGCGATGTATAAAATAATAATCACTGATTGTCGTCATAGCACATGCTGTCAATTATTTATTATGAAACGAGTTTAATACATACTGATAACATCAATTGTATTGTGATCTGCTTTCTAATTTGTAATTGACATCAATGTACGAACCAATTTCGTAGGTTTGTAATAAAAAAATAAACAAATAGAAACACTTATCATAATGAAATTAATAATGTATATATAAATATTGTAAAACAATACAAGATAAGTTCTGAATAACTAATTATATTAAAAGCTTTTTAGTTTTAATAAGTCACTTCCTACTGTTTTTTCTGTATATATTTTTTTAAAAAAAATTTACAAAGATTTTTCATAATACAAAAATTTGTATAGTGAAAAATCTTACCTAAATGTAACATTTTTAAAGCAGATAATTGATATAGTCTGGATTAATAAAACGACTAATTAATTCAATAAACACATCGATTTCGCCTTAATTGATTTTTATTAGTATTTAATTAGAACATAGTGTTTATTTTCAGATATATTTTACAAGTCTGATTATATAAAAACACCTATATAATAGAGATACAGTAATACCTCGCATAGTCCGGTTTGAAATTTCCAAAAAAAAATGTTTACTTGAAAAAAATTTTACTAAAAAGTTTTTCTTGATAAAAATCCCAAAAAATTAATACATAACATTATTTTTATACGCAAATTTTCAAGTTTCCCTCTTTATTATGAAAACGTAAAAAAGAAAACCGAAATCGTATATGCACATTATGTGTAACGCATGCGCAGTTCTAGTTTTGTGGTCTTTTTTCTTTTTCTATTAGTTTTCGATTCGCAACTCTAGAATAAAGTCGATTTTTTGATAATTAAATTTTAATAACCCATTTGAAAATGAATTTAAAATGTATTTAAAATGAACGTATAAACCCCTGATTTTGTTTTGTTGATACATACAAACATTTGAATATATTACCCTAATTTTATTTACTGAAAAACAGGAAAAAAATTTTGTTTAGAATCAATTAACGTTTTTTGTATTTAGTTCATGTTTCGATTAGTCCGGCTAATCAGTGGAACCGATTAACCGGACTATGCGAGGTATTCCTGTAATTTAAAATTTGCGTTTTTTTTTTAAAAAAAATAATAATAATTTCATAATTTGATACTTGAAAAATAAACAAATTAGTTCTTTTAATATGAAATATTAATTTTATGTTAATATTTGTGTAAAAAATATACTTAATTCTCAGTAGGATTTAATAATGTCCTCATTTAAAAATTGTCTATGTGTGTGTAAATAAATATATATATATATATATATATATATATATATATATATATATATATATATATATATATACAGTGAGTCAAAGTGAAACACATACAGAGTTGTGTTTCCAATAATTTTACACAGATATTTAAATATAATAACAATTTTCTTTATTTTTTTTGCTTAATTTCTTTATTAAAGTTATTTTTATTATATTTGAAAATTTCAATCGTAAATTAATACTTTTACTCCAGAAAAAGTAACCATTTATGAAAAATTAACAAAAAATACATCAAAATGAAACTCATACAACGAATTATTTTCGCTTGAAAACTGCTGTGTTAAAAAAGTATACTCTTCCAATATGTGTTTGGTCACTTTGGTTACAAAAAAAAAACTATTGTTAAGTCGTTTGTAATCATTTTGTAAAAATTATAAGTTGGAATTTCACTTTGAGTAGACAAAGGGGACAATCATCGACGGACGAACGAAAGCTAATGATTTTTCATTACAAAAATGGAAAAACTTTACAGGAAATTGGGAAAATAGTTAATAAAAGCCACGCTACAGTGCAATCTTTAATAAAAAGATTTAAAAACGGTCAAAACAATTCGCAATATACTAAATAAAAATGGGTTTTATGCTCGTATTGCCAGGAAGAAAACTTTCATAAATCTAGCTAATCGCAACAAAAGGTTAAGCTTCGTTGGGGAACATATTAATAAGAGTTTTGATTATTGAAAAGATGTTTTTTTACGGACGAAAGCAAATATAATTTGTTTAGATCCAATGAGAGAATTAATGTATGGCAGAAACCAAATACAGAAATGTCTTTAAAACACTTACGCTCTACAGTCAAACATGAGAGCAGTCATGTTATGGAATTGAGATGTATGTCTATGAGAGGGGGTGGAAATTTAATTTTATAGATGGCATTATGAATCAAAATGTTTATATTGATCTATTAAGAAAAAAATTGAAAGCCAATGCTCAAAAACTTGAGATTTTACAAACATTTAATTTTTATCAGGACAACGACCCCAAACAAAAAGCTTATAAAACACGTAAGTTGGTTGTTATATAACTGCCCCAAAGTAATGGAAACATCACTATAATCACCTGATATAAATGCGATTGAAAATCTATGGAATCACTTAGAAGTGCCATTAGAACACGCACTATTATTAATAACAATGATTTAAAAAAGCGTTATTTGAAGAATGGGGAAAAATTAATCTAGCTTATTGTGAAAAATTAGTTAAATCCATCCCGAATCGTTTAAAGGCAATAAAATTTAATAAAGGCTACTCTACTCAGTACTAAAATAATTCAATCCATTGTAAATTTTAATTTAATAAATAATTTGTTATTGTATGAGTTTCATTTTGATGTATTTTTTGTTCATGTTTCAGAAATTGTTACTTTTTCTGGAGTAAAAGTATTAATTTACGATTGAAATTTTCAAATATAATAAAAATAACCTTAATAAAGAAATTAAGCAAAAAAAATAAAGAAAATTATTATTATATTACAATATATGTGTAAAATTATTGGAAACATAACTCTGTATGAGTTTCACTTTGACTCACTGTATATATATATATATATATATTACATAAAACTAAATTATAAATTAACAACTAATTGCTAAGTCGAAATTTAGTATTGATATTAAACATTTGGCCGTTAGGCAAAATAGCAAATAAGTTATACCAGTTTCTTCGATTTTTTACGAACATCAAAACTGACCTTCAATACTATTAGTATTTCTAGTGAGTATTTTTGTCACAAGTGTATTTAATTTGCGATAAAAATATAATGCAAATAGCTTTAAATGAAATATGTAAATGAATACAAAGAAATAAATATAAGTATTTTTTAGTGATGGATTACACATATATTTTTTATGTTTCTATATAAATGTAATGAATCATTGCCCAAGTCGTACAACTAATAAATTATTAAATTTTCCCTTTAATATCAATATATAACAGATAATATATTAGGTTGTCGCCTAATCCTTTGCGTTTTTTAACATCAGTTAAAATGCATTACTTTTTGTATACCAGAGATATTTTCAGTATTCTTTCGATGTTCATCAGCAGTGCTTGTAACGGTGGTGCTCTTTCGAACCCCATTATATATATTTGTAACATTTTCAACACCAAATGAACAATGGCAGTAGAGATAAAATAAACTCAGTTACGTTACATTATGCTTTATGAGTTCAAATTTTGACATAATGCAACAATGGCAATCGAAAATATTTGTAAAGCAATAAAAATTAAAAAGTGCCAAATGTGGTTCAAAACATTTTCAATTTAAATTTCTATTACGCTTAAAAAAATTTAATTTATAAAAACCATATAATAACATTTATTTTATTAATAAAGAAAAAAAATCCATATATAAAAAAATAATTATAAAAGATTTAGGTGATTTCAAAAAAATAATTCTCTAAAAATGAATGATATTTAATATACTGTATACATAATTTTAAAAACCAGCTGGAATTTTTCTTACAATATTGGTAATTATGACAATTTTTTAAACATATGATACCTGTTTTATTATTAACGAAATTGATAAAGACAACTTCTTATTCAGATTTACTTTTCTAGGGAAGCAGTTTTTCATCTAGATAAGTAAGTTAACAAGCACAATATGTTACTACATCGGGTAATAAACCACTCTACAAAACAATTGTAGGGTTGTGAAAACTTAATATTTTTTATGCACTAACTATGGAACTTTTTTTACATAGAATTATATCTTAGATATTATTTACTTTGATTTTCTGAAGTTTTTGGCTTGTACCAGTTATTTGAGGATAAATAAATAGCAATTTTTCAATAAAATGGAATCCTTTCTCTTATACTTACAATGACTTTGTTTCATTCTTAAAAAGGCAATTCTCTAACCAGTCGATTGGATAGAAAAGTTGGAGTAAATTGGTTATTTACTCTTCATTTACATGACTTAACCCTAATAACTTTTATGGAAATTTGTCAAAAACCCAGTATATGTATATAACCTTCACTGTTGAAAATATTGAATAAACTCAAGACGAATATAATTGAGGCAGTTGAAAAAATAAACCGTCAAATACTTAAGAGCATATGCCGAAAGTTAAATACAAGAAATACTCATGATACTCGTATTGAAATAAAAACAGTAAAAAAAATTAAGTAATTTTTATTTTATATTTCCACAATGATCAATTTTTTCTAAATATTTTTTTAATTACTCAATTATTTTATAATCACCTTTTTTATATTTATTTTACCTTGTAACTATTTTTTTCTAAAAAGAAATCTGAACTTATATTCTTATTATTTGGAAAATTAAAATAATGGCATGCTATAAAAATAAAGTAATATTTGTTAAATTAAAAATAGACAAATGTAAAAAAAATAAAACAGACCTCAGTAGAAGAACGTCGAATTACAATAAGCAATTTCAAAGTGAAAAAAGTTATTGGGAAATATTCAAAATTGTTAATAGAAATGTGAATATCATACATCACAAAATATTACAATATGAAAAACTATCAATAATAAAACAAAAAGGGTATTTAACAAAATATTTACCAATATCGATGAAAGATGGATAGTGCAAGGAAAGGAAAAACCCTCTAAATTCATTAACTAGATTGAAAATTATCTTTAAAAATGTTTTAGTTCAAAAAAACTGATCAATACTTCAGAAAAATAATTCATATGGTCGTATAATAATAATCTACATGTAAAAAAATTGAGTTTATTCAAAACCATATTATCAAAGATTCTGATTACTGGCGAAAAATAATTTTCATTGGCGAAAGAAAAGTTCATATTTTTTCAAATATAAAAATTTAGTGACGACATGACAAAAACAAACCAAAAAATTCTATACGTTTTTATTAAAAAAAATATATAATTGTGTGGGGATGTTTAGCGGTTGTTAAAATTCATTGAAACAAATATGAATAAATGGAATTATGTAAATATTCTTAAAAAAGTGTAGAGGCCAGTGTCAAAAATGAGGGATTCTGAACACTTTTAAATTTTATAGTGATAACGACCTTCAGCATACCGGTCTTTAGTTACAGAGTGTTTTTTAAATAATTGTCCAAAAGTGAATAAAATGCATTTTTAATCACCGTATCTCAATGTAATTTAGTAAGTTTGGAATAAAATGGTTAGAAAACTCGATATATCGAGCAAAGAAAATCTTAACAAAGCTCTACAAGAAGAATGGGTACAACTGAACCAAATTTTACGAAAAAAAATAGTAATATCGATGCAAATGAAGTTATAAAAAAAATCAAACTAAATATTATTTTTTTAAAGAAAGTCCTTTTAATAACAATTCCAATAAATGCACAATTTTAAATATGACATTATTTCCAGTAAATATTTTTTTTCTGATATATAGAATTGTTATTTTTTTCTTAATTAATAAAGTAAATGTTGTTATATGGATTTTATATATATATATATATATATATATATATATATATATATATATATATATATATATATATATATATATATATATAAATGCATTATAAAATAAAATACCATGAAATAATGATTCAAAATGGAAAAAAAGTAATAATAAGTATAGCTGAATTTCAAATACCAATTTTTAAAAATCTGTCTTGAATTTGAAAATAACAAACAATATTAAAATATTACATAAAAAATTATAACTTTAATTGGCAGACATAAATATGAAGTGATTAATTTTGATAAATATTGAATAACATATAAAATAATTATAGTTACTGTTTCTGCGATTATTTGCAAGTTTTTATCTCGGCATTTTTCTCATTTTTAAAATACAGATACAAAAAACCTAAAATTTATCTGTTTTTTACAATTTCATTTATTTCTTATTTTAATTTTATATCATGTGTTGCTACCCATCATATACATACATACATACTAATTTATAATAAATAAGCACATAAATGTAGTTTTTTAAATCTTAACGATTAATGTATAAACATTTTTTAATAATTATTTATTAAATATTTTGTTTATGGAATTAACATCAATCCTGTCAAATGTGAAAATTCAATATATATTTGGAAATGAATCTGCTAGGCAAGTATAAACATATCACCTGGATTTAATCAATACCTGAGCTATATTTAAAAAAAACATTCGAGTTACAATATTTTCTATAATAGTAAATACAATTACTGTTCGGTGGGTTACTTTTTTTTAAATACATATCAGTAATAATAACTTGAAAATATTTAATAACACATTAGTATTTTGTCAGAAATAAATACTGTATTTAAAATTGATAGCATGTTCGTGCATACTTTATTTATCCTTATTCTCCACAAAAACATATCACTACATCTTTCGTTGCTAATACCTATATCAGATCAATATTATTTTCAGAACGATAAGAAAATAACGCAAGTTTAAATTTCAATATTTTTAAAATGTGGTGTCAAACTCATATATAAACACAGGCTACGAAATTCAGTTAAAGAGAATCTGCGGGCCGGAGCAAAAAAAATGTTCCTCAAAAAAAAATGTTAACGAACAAAAAAAGGACTTTTATGTAAATTCGAAAATGACATTTAAATTTTATATTTATTTTCTTTAATGAATTTTCAAAATTAAAAAAATAACATTTTTACTAGAATTTTCAATGTTGTAAATATGTATTTTATATTTTTTTAAATTTAATTTTATTATTTCAATGAAATCAATTTCAAATTTCGGACCGCGGGCTTCGTTCTAAAATCTTGCGGGTTGAATATTTGACACCACTGGACTAAAACAATCAAGTCAGTCATTTGAAAACCATGAGAAAAAAATGAATTTAAGAATCAAGTACAAATTATAAGAATAAAATTTATATCTCATATTCATAGATTTTTATCTTGTATTAGATTTATTTCACAGGACTTATAAAAGAAATCTCATTTATTAAATTTATGATTCGTATTTGCCAGTTTTTTTTTCAATTTTGTACACATAATCAACCCCTCTTCACCCACTATTGAATGAAGATCACTCAAAATTTTTCACTTCTTCCTCTTCCAGTCCATTCCGACAAATTTCCTAATATCTCTATCCCATATATCCATGGATCTCTTCCTGAGTTTTCTGATATACTAAGTTCCTAATCAATAATTTCTCTTGTCCATCAATGATCCCTTTTTCTTGCTGTGTATATGTATATATATATATATATATATATATATATATATATATATATATATATATATATATATATATATATATATATATTAGAGAGAGAATCTAAGAATCGAAATCTATTCAATGAATAAGGTATTACTATATGAATTTACAAAATAACGGTACAGAATTGATACCTGTAAAGTATCCTTGCAAAAAATGGTATAAACATGTACAGCCAAGCATAATTAACATATCTATACAAATAACGGTCTGTTTATTAAGTCAGTGCCTGAAAAACATCGATGGGAATGAATTTATACGTAATGTTGGGGGAAAAAATTGAACATTAAAATCTAAGAGAATTAACATTTTTTTTTTATATAATTGAAATCGGTGTTCGCCACACCTGAGTACCCAATTATAATTAATCTTTTTATAACATAGGATCTCAGGGTCATACTATATATAGTATTTAACTTTTTTTGATTATAATTGTTCAGTGTTGTATTATCTATGACTTGTTTTAAAACTTATTTAGATCGGAAATGATGAATACTGATATTTAATATGCATGTCAATGTTCCTCTTGGTGTAGTAGTAATGGATACTGGCGAGACTTTGAAATTTTTGACGCAACTGACCCTTAAACTGATCAAAAATGATGACTGTTTAATGGTTTACAACTGATGTTATTCACTATTCGTTCTTGAAATCAGATAAAAACATTAATAACAAGAAATAATGTTCCCAGCTGGAGAAAATACATCAGTAATTACAAGTTAAATAACCTGTATTGGTCAACAGTCATGGAATTGTTTTCAACACCCGATCACAGTTGCGATATGAGATTCTTTCTTATCAAAGATATTCACGAAACCTTTTGCCAACAGATTACCAGTTTTTTTTACCATTTAGATCATTTTCTACCAAAGAAAAAGTCGATAATAAAAAGGAATTTCTTAAATATACAAATTCGTATTTATACAAAAATGAATATACGAATACATTTGTATTTCATTGGGAAAAGTGCATTATACCAGATGGTACTTATTTTGAATTGATAAAAAAAATATTTTTTTAAAAATTTACAGGTGTTTGAATTTTCATTAGAAAATCCTTCATTTCTAATGCAATAACCTAATATATGAAGATGGCACATAAATAAAAAAACTAGCTGTATTGAAATACAACACTTTTAATAATTCTGAAGTTAAAATTAAAACAATTAAATATATCACACGGTGCTCGTGTTTTAAAGGGTTTAATTAAATTTTTAGTGGAATTGAACAAATCTATCAAACTTTTTGTTTATTATAAAACGCTCAGTAATTTTTTTTACACAAAAAAGATGATGAGAAATTTAGTTGATAGTCATACGAAAAAAAAGAAAACCCCAAATAAAAATCCAATCATATCCAAAAATGTTAGAGCCTCGTGACTGTTTTTTTACGAGATGAAATCGTCAGCTCCATACTCAACCCCTAACTTGATACTGACACGAAATATTAATAAAAAAAAGTATATAAAAGCATTCGAGAAGAGCAAAACTGAGAGAGTGCGATATTATATAACTGAATTATCAAACTCATCAAAATTCCATTTGGACGTAATTTGCTTTTAGTGATAAACGTTTTCTGTATTTCGTCTTATTTACTTAATTTATCACAATCTGAGTATTTATTTCCGAAAATAAATGTTCAGGTGTTCATAAGAACTTATTTTTAATTTTTTTAAGAAAATGAAGAAGTTAAGAACAAAGAATTCAGTAAGGATAACATAGAATTTTAAAAAATCTTTCAACAAGAATATCGTATGATAGACGTATAAAAACAAAGAAGGATTTTTTTGGAGGAGGTAGAGACTAATTTGTATTCTTCTTATAATAAAACACATGTATAAAAAAATCACCTACGCTATTTATACGTTATTCAAACGACACTGCACATAAAAATAAATATTTTAATTAACAAATCAGCGTTTTATTCCACACTTATCTTTTCTTATTTATGAAAGATACTTTTTTTTGATATTATCAACTAAACATATCATAATACACTTACTGAAAATATTTTACCAGTGAAAATAATTTTCTCTCGAATTAAAAATCTCTAGTTTTTTGAAGACTAGTTCAAATATCTTTGATTAGGTACACATGTTATCATTATTTCTATTTAGATTAAACATTGATTTAATATCAATAAATTACAAATGCAGTAAGACACTTGTAAATTCATACTGTCATTTTATATGTTTTTTTTAGTGAATTTTTATTGCAGCATATTAGTACAGTTTTCTATATTATTGAAAATATCAACTAAAATTAAGTTGTTCAAGAACAGATAGTATAATTTGTAGGTTGATCTTGAATGTATATTAAAAGAAGTAAACATAATTTTAATCAAAATAAATCTCCTATGTATACAAAATTACAAAAGCAATGCATAAAGTATAAATAAAATATTAAACAGAAAAATAAAAAAACATAAATAAGAATATTTTTTTATTAAATCATTTACATGAACTTATTAAAATTATTCAACACTATATCAAACTTTTTAGTATAAAGAAAACATGGAAATAAAATTAGTTGTGTTCAAGTCTGGTAGAAGAGAAGAAAAATCTGTGCAGAAAATGAAGTGTAGTTCGAAATTTTCTTCTTCAATATGGGTTAAAGTATCTTTTCTGCTTGAAAACATTGTAAAACAAATTATTCATACTTAGTGATAGATTAATTAGACAAAATAAAACACAGATTAACACAAGTGAAAATAAAAATTAAACAGAATTGGATTTCTATTTACAAAAACAGTTAAGATATCAAACATTCAAATATTTCCAAAAATATACCTTTAAATATTTATCAGAAAAAATATGACGTTACTGCTATAATATTTCATTATATATATATATATATATATATATATATATATATATATATATATATATATAAATATGTATGTATGTATATTATCACTAATCGTATTACTTTTACTTAACAATTAGCTACATAAAAACACAGGTATAATTCTTATAAACACATAAGTATACAGTAAAATTCAGGTTAATCACCGTTTGTAGATATGTATATGAGTGTATGTGTGTATATATATTCATCGATGTAAGAAGCAAATAAATATAAGGACATGTGATTCTTAGTAACACATTTCTAACTCTTCATTAAAAATATAGAAATTGAAATGAATTTTTAAATTAAGTAAAAGTAACTCAAACATTATTTTTTACACAAAAATCAAACAATTTTTCTTAAGATAAATTAATTGGAGGAACATTGAGCTTTAAATAAATTTATAAAAATATTAAAGTCTTCTCATATGAAAATGAAAATAAAGTGTTATGAAAAATTAAAATAAAATTAACATTTTTGTTCAGTTTTCATCTTTGAGTATATGTAAGGTTAGGTATTTATTTGTGGAATTATTTATATATATATATATATATATATATATATATATATATATATATATATATATATATATATATATATATATATATATATATATATATATATATATATATATATGAGACAAAGAAACCTATTCAAACTTTATATTCACTGAATTCTTTAGTTTAACATTTAAATCATTGTTCTTAAATTGCATCTATTTGAATAACATGTACTAGTTTAGAGAATTGTGTATTAAAATACAATATTAAATAATAATATATGTAACAATATCAGTAGAATAACCATGTATTGTAGTTAAACTTTAATCTCTACTTTCTCATTTACAGATACTAGACACAAGGACAAAATACAAACAATTATTTTTTTAATAACAAGGTTAGAAAACTAACGGTTGGTGATTTCTGTAAAATGATTTTTAGTAAAGATGTTGAAAACTAGGATTGAATATTATTAATGTTCTAAACTAGGATCTGAACTTCTGAAATATGTTTTAATTAACTTTTGTACAATAATTACTTAACTACAATTACTGTACAGAAAATTTTTTCTGTTTATTATAAAGAATTAAACCTTTTTAAAATACAATTTTTTATGAAATTGACTTTAATTTAAAGGTTAATTTTACCGAACAAATTTCTGTATATGAATTATATTTCTATATGTAATAATTTCGTTTTTTAAGTCCTGATAATAAAAAAAAGTTGCAATAAATAAAAACTTACAAATAGTTTTATTTCATTTTTAAGACAAATAACAAAACTAGCAAATAAGGTAAGAAAATAAATAGGAAAATTTTATTTTAAAGTGAAAATTGTAAAAAACTTTATCAAACTATTTCACATAAGTATTTTTTCAGTAATAATTATTTCTTGTGCATTTTACTTTAAAAATCGAGAAGACAATTTCATACAAACAAGTAATGTTTACACAACTACTCCAAAATAATTTATAATAGAAACTGTAAAAATAAATACAGAAATATATATTTTATAAAGTAAAAATGAACAGTAACAAATTTCATTTTAAAATGAATATTGTAAATAACTTTATCAAAATTATCAAACTATTTCAGAGAAATATTTTTTTATTGATAATCATTTTCTTGTGCATTTTACTTATACACACAGGTAACGTTCATAAAACTACCAAAAATAATTTCTAATGAAAACTGTAAAAATATACATAGATCACAAATGATGTGTTATGCAAAAAAAATTTTTTTTATAAAGTAAAAATGGACATTGGTCAATTTTAAAGTAAATATTGTGGTAGATAACTTTATCAGAAGTATTTTTTGCCAAATACTGATCATTTTTTTTAATATTTTAATTTAGAAATCGAATAGACGATTTGAAACAAATACTTAAATTTATACAACCACCCTAACATAACTTTTAATGAAAACTAAAAATTGATATAGGTCACATTTGATATGTAATATAGTAAAATATATATTTTTCTATAAATGAAAATGTTGTCAAGTGTAAGTTATAAATTAAACAAACATATTATTACAAAAATTCATAGTCATCTAATCTAAATCAATACCATTTTCATTGTAAATTATTATAATAATATACACATGTACATAAATACTCAGCAATAAATTATTTAGGATTATGAGTTAGAGAGATAATAAATATATGTACCAGTGTATGTACATACAAAATTAATAATTTTTTTTTTTTGATAAAAAATCTATTTTTATTTATTTCCAAGAAATACAATTCCAATAGAATGTTATGATTAATATACACTGATATTTATTTTTTAAGTGAAGAAAGACCAGAATAAAAATATAAAATAGTTTGTGTACATATAAATTATTTATTTTTATAATTGTTAGCATGTCTCTTATCAATTTATTATACAATTAGACATGTTGTGTGTAATACATTTTTTTCTTGGAAATTTTATTATTGTACATATACTATATTTACGGTTATTTCAACTGTGCATTTTTTTAAAAAAATATTCCGATATTTATCTTCAAGAAGGATGTACTCTTGTGATGATAATACCACAATTTTAACAAAATGTCGTGTGGTGGAAACGTATGAGAACTAGTGTAAATATTTAATTAGTTCGAATGAAAACTAGTCTGCTCGTACAAATTATATATACGTTTTCATTTGAATAATATCTATAATCAAATATCGTAAATGCACAGCAACATAACAACCGTGTTTCATTTTTTCAGGATACGAACGTGTAAACACAGCCTCTATACCGTCTCTTATACTCGTACATTTTGACACAATTATGTATGAAAAGTTGGAAGGCGCGTCGAAATTCCACACCACAAATGTATGATGTGGGGTGATATACTCGAAACGATACGAATTATGTCACCGAGCACAATTACAGCAGTGTACGAAAAGTGGGCAGTATAAATTGACAGTTACACTAACCTCAACACGTCCATTATTGTACGGTTTATTGAACCCGTTCTGTAAATGTTTCGGGTTCTCGTTGTCGACGCCGTTCGAAAAACAATTCTCGCTGGCTTCCACACAAAACACTGTCGATCCAGCGCTTTTATTACGAAGCGTGGCCATTTCTTTCGCACAGATATTGAAACAGCGGCTTCGACTGACACGCTTGCGCCCGCTGTGGCTGTAATTTGTCGCAAGTGGAATTGCGAATTCTGTCTTACCATCCGCAACGCGACTAACACACTACGGCAGCCCGTAAACCGTGCCTATGTGCTAGCACCACGCTAGATCACATGGCATTGATAATACATTAGATAGCCTATCCGGCGTTTTATTACAAATATATGTTAACTATCCGTCCATTCAATTTATTTATTTTGACATATTTGCATAATTCGTATATTAGCACGAACGGTATACATGGACGACAGAAAAAATACGACCGTTCAATACATATGTATATGGGAAAAATACATTTTTTTCAGTTAAAAATCACTTAACGAAATTCATATACAGTAAATGAAACCTTGAATAATCATAAACAATTATTCGAATGGATTTACATGCGACAACGCTTTTTAAAACACATGTATTCAAAAAAAAAAAATGTACAGCCAGTCAATTTAATATTCACCCAAACATAAACTCAGCCATAAAATGTTCCTTTTTACTAGTAAAAAACAAAGCCCGAGTTATGTTTTTTTCATTTTTTATCACACGAACTCCCCTTCTCGTAAATACAAAATATTTGTATCAAAACAAATTTTTATTTGGTAATACGAAAAACCTGAAAAAATATGACATTTTATTATTAAATTATTACATATGAAATGGAGGATTTTCTAAAAATATTTCACTCTAATGATAATGAAATTGCCATCGAAATGTGCATCAATTTTTCTTTGATTTATCACGAAATGCGTATCAACTTTTCTTTCATTTATAGAAAAATATATATTTTACTATAATACATATCAAATGTGACCTATATCAATTTTTAGTTTTCATTAAAAGTTATTTTAAGGTGGTTGTATAAATTTAAGTATTTGTTTCAAAACGTCTCTTCGATTTCTAAATTAAAATATAAAAAAAAATGATCAGTATTTGCCAAAAAATACTTCTGATAAAGTTATCTACCACAATATTTACTTTAAAATTGACCAATGTCCATTTTTACTTTATAAAAAAAATTTTTTTCTCTATAACACATCATTTGTGATCTATATATATTTTTACAGTTTCCATCAGAAATTATTTTTGGTAGTTTTATGAACATTACGTGTGTGCATTAAATTGTCTTTTCGATTTTTAAAGTAAAACGCACAAGAAAATGATTATCAATAAAAAAATATTTCTGTGAAATAGTTTGATAATTTTGATAAAGTTATTTACAATATTCATTTTAAAATAAAATTTGTTACTGTTCATTTTTATTTTATAAAATATATATTTCTGTATTTATTTTTACAGTTTCTATTAGAAATTATTTTGGGATAGTTGTGTAAACATTACTTGTTTGTATGAAATTGTCTTCTCGATTTTTAAAGTAAAATGTACAAGAAATAATTATTACTGAAAAAATACTCATGTGAAATAGTTTGATAAAGTTTTTTACAACAATATTCACTTTAAAATAAAATTTTCCTATTTATTTTCTTACCTTATTTGCTAATTTTGTTATTTGTCTTAACCATGAAATAAAACTATTTGTATGTTTTTATTTATTGCAATTTTTTTTAAGTGAACAAAAAGTAATTATCGACATTTTTCAACATTTTGTAATATTAGGATGATCATCCCTTTATGTAAAGTCTATAATTTAAAAAAAATAACTTAATTATCGAAAAAGTTTTATTGAGACAATATGTTTTTTTACTAAACACTTTCTCATTGAGATAATAATCCATTTGTGTGAAATCTATAATTTTTTTTTAAAAAAAATAACGTTTGTTAATCGAAATAAGCACTGTCAACGAAATACACTTCTTACAAAAAGATATAAGTTTGTGCAAATCCGAATTTTTACACGAAAGAAGTTCTTCGAAAGTGTTTTTGACTATTCTTTCATTGTTGAAGTTTTTCCAAGCAAAAAAACGATTCAAATGTTTTTTAAAAAGTAGTAATCCATTGGCTAGAAGTGTGATGAATATGATGGATAAAAAAGGGTCTTAAATTTCATTCTCTTGAGAATGAGTGAAATATGAGATAATCAAATTTACTCTTTCAGAAAATCCAGTTTTAAAATGTGAAACATATCCTTCACCCTCCCTATTATCACAAAAAATAGCACTCTATGAAACACATGAACAAAATTTGCAGGCAAGAGTAAATGGACCTAAATTACTACGGTACTTTCTAGAATTTGCAGCCCTCAGATACTGGTAACAATGATCAACTATGGACTAACATTCTGCCTTTTTCTGGAGTTATAATAAGATTAAAATGGATACAAGTGTATCATATAGCAAAAAAAATAATCATTGATGGACACGAGAAATTATTAATTGGGAACATAGAGATATAGAAAGGCCGAAAAAGAAATCAGATGTAAATGATAGATGGGATCAAAACTTGAGAAAATTCGTTAGCATGGAATGGATAAAAAATTCATTTCAAAGAATAGTAAATTCCTTTTTATGCAAATGAATTATCACCCCCAAGTACTTTACAATTTCTAAACGTTGAAGTGTTAAATGTTCCATGATAATTTGTCAAATTATACTGAACTGAAATGTCAAAATGAGTTTCAAAAAAATCAAAACATGGCCGCCACCAGTTGTCAAAGTTCTGACATTTTTATTCCAAATTCAAAGAAGTTTTATTGTTTTAAATTATTTATACATGAATTTTGTAATTAACATGTAAAATAAAAACTTAACTATACAATAAGCTATTCTATTTTTAAAAATAATTTAATTGAATGTTTTTGATTGCAGTGAGTTAAAATGATTGATTTTTTATTGTTTATGAAATATAGGTCCAGGAAAAAATTTTCAAAAAATCTGTTTTAGTCTGGGTAAAAATATAAAAATAAAATGCACAAAACACAAAAAATAAAAGAAAAAATAACAACAACTTATAAACTAGGTTTACAGATAATGAAAAAGAATGAAAAGTGTAATAATAATGTACATGTATATGTGTATATATTGAAAATAAAATAATTACACACATATAAACACTAAAATAATTTCAATATATAATTTTAGTGTTCGATATATGTGATTTTTGTGTAGAAAACTCTGACTCTAGCATCCAATCATGGAATTTTTATAATCATTTTTATTGAAAGACCCTATATATATATATATATATATACAGAATGTCTCAAATAAAACTGAAGGATGTAAACCGGGACTGTTTGTGTATCTTATATCTTTTTTTTCGCTGTACTTAAGAGTTATGAGCTCTTTGACCTTTTGCTAAATTGTTTTACTTCATGGTTTCTCTTTCTCAGCAAAAATTTCAAAAAAATCTGAATAGTCTCCTCTGTCCGTACTTTAATTTTATTTGAACTACTTTATATACAAAGTGACTCAAATGAAACTGAAGAATATTAAAAAAATGTATAATATAGTAAGCAAATAAATGTATGTCGAAACCCTGAAAAATCCAAATTGTTCTTTTTTAAAAAAATAAAGAAAACATGAATATCGTATTTAAATTATCAAGTTAACTCTGATAATTATCATTTGTCAAATTTATGTATGTAATTTAAATATGTTGATATTTTTCAATCGAAAATGTAATATAATTCTTAATTTTAAAAATATTTTTTATTGATAAAATAAATCCTGTCATTGATTATCATGCAAGAATACAAGTAAGTATTTTATTACAAAAATATGTGCCTATCTATGCGTATTCATGTTATTTACGTGGTAATATTGAAAATTAGAAAACCGGCATGTTGGTTTTGTTTGCAATGTAGTTTTATTGATTTTTTTAAAATACTTTTGTAATGAATATTTAATTTATATATATATATATATATATATATATATATATATATATATATATAATAGGTAAATGTATTTATATTGTATTGTATTTGTTGGAATATTCTCGGATTGTGATGTCCATATAATGTAAAAGCCGGTAGTAAAATTTGAGTACCACTGTCTTGATAATTGTCTTTTTATTATTCATGGGTTTAAATATGAATCAGGTGTATTTGAAACGTCAAATAAGTTTATATAAATGAATGTTGTATTTGTAGGGAGTTGTATTGCAAAAACAATGTTCTTCATAAATTGATAAACTATATATTTAATAAAATGAACGTAAAGCGGCAAATATTGTGCCGGTAATGTTGCATGAGCGCACGTACGTATGTGAGTCAGTCGGCTCGCTGTCAGTGGCGGAGGGATATAGTGGAATCATTAGAGGGTCACGTCTGGCTTTCCAGCCAATCGCAACGAGGCGTTCACCCCTTCTGCCCGCTACGTGGCAGACAACGACAAAACAAACGAACATCTAGCCCAGCTGCACTGTCGTTTGACAGTTGGCGTACATGCACACTTTGAAGTGAATTTCGTCTTTCGTAAACTCATTTTTTTAAAAAAATTTCAAGTGTTCTCAGTCTTCAAACTAAACAAAATCGTGCGTATTTAATTTCGATATCAAAAATGGAACAGGTCGATAAAAAATCCGAAGTGCTGGCCGATTTATCTGCCATTAAACCGAACCAAGAAAATACCGGCGAGCCGGTTGCAACATTACCTCGTGAAGTAGATTCTTTAGACGATTTCGAGCATCTCGGTCACGATGTTTCGCCTCTAAAAGAAACATCTCCGCCGGTTTCTATGAGTCATGAGAGCAGTGCGACGCCACGTGCTGATGCGCCAATCAATACCGGCGCCCTGACGGGACACGCATTCGACGCAGAAAACACAGATACTAGTAACGATAATTTATCATCATCAATTATTACTAGTTTTCCGCATTTAAACGAGAAAGAATCGAAATTCGACGTCGATCTGGCGAACAAACTGAAACCGGTCGAAAATCTCGTCGGTGAATCACCAACGGCCGTGAAGAATATTGTCGACACACCTCAAATCAGCACGTCACCTAACCTCCTGGATATGGATTCGACGACGAATTTATTAAATATGGATAACGATATATTAAATCCGACTATTGAAAACGTGAATGTAAATAAAAAAGAGTCTGCGAATAGTGCTTTGAGTGATTTGACAAGTCTGTCGTCTTCGGTCGCACAAAATGTCGACGATTTCTTCTCATCCAGTGGGAATATTATTTCGAAGGATCCTCTAGATTCGTTTTTGGGAGGGGCCAAGACTGCAACGCAGAATTTCATGGAAATGGAACGAGATCAGATGATTGTCGAACCGTCGAAAATAGCATCGTCGTTCAACGACCTCGCAGATAAGTTCACGGACAGCGAACCCGAAGTCGAAGACTTCAAGCAAACAATCAGTGATCGTATCATAGACGACATCCTTCGTGCAGATTCACCGACAGCAGACACGCCGCCCCTCGACACATTCAAAGACGTCGAGGACGACAAACCGATTTCGAATTTCGATGCATTCGTGCAACGGGAACCGACACCGGAACCGATAAAGCCGGAACCGTTCAAAGTGGAGCCTAGTTTCTCGGCACAGGCACCGTTTGCGAAAGTGATAACGCCATCGCCGTCTGCGCCTCCGGAAGATGTGCCGGTACGGGAACCCAGTCCGGCACCGAAGAAGGAAACGATCGTCGAAGAACCTAAAAGCGTGCCAAAACCGACACCAGAAGTTTGTAAAATCAAACCTAAACCAGAAGTAGGTGTCATCGAAGCAGAGGAAATGTTCTGCAAAATGGGATTAGGTGAGTACTTTTTATATTAATCGTTTTTTTTTAAAAAAAATATTTTTGAATGATGAAAAACATACAAGTTCAAATTGGTTCGTTATTATGTAATTTTGAATACTGTAGATAACTATTTCATAAATTTTATATTTTTATCTTTTTAATAATGTGAACTTTTATTAATTTATTTATTAGTTATGTGTATATTATTATTTACACTGCAATTTATACAACAAATTTCTAGTATCAATTCAAGATTAAAAATTGGCGATTAATATTTTACACAATTCATGGAATTTCATGCGAAAAATAATTAGAAGACTTTATAAATTTCTGTTTTTATACAGAAAATATTTTTATTGCAAATATATTCGTTTTTTTTTAAAAAAAAACAAGTAGCTTTTATTTACCACTAAATAAATATCACACAAATGGCTGCGTTGGATTCGAGGCGTGGTAGTGGATGAGAAAAGTGAATATTATGTAATTTACAGTTATTTTATTACTTATTATATATATATATATATATATATATATATATATATATATATATATATATATATATATATATATATATATGGTCTAAGTCATATATTTTGAAATATTTTGATTTCTGCATTTGAATTATTTAAAAAATATTTTTCAATAATGACAAACAGAAAATGTTAGTGTATTTAATCTTGAAAAATATTTTTTTTATGTAATTTTAAGAAAATTGTATGAAAAAACATGTTTTTTAATATTTCAAATGATTTAGATGTTTTTCAAAATTAATGAAAAAGTTAAAAGAAGACTTATATAAAAAAATAGTAGGTTTTATTAAAAAAAAATCAATAACAAAATAAACTGTCATGTTTAAAAATTCTAATTGTACTCAATTATACTTAATTTTTCATATAATTTGTAATTTGTGATGTTTTGCAAGTTTAAAAATAGGTGTGATAAATCTGTGGTATATATGATAACAAATCCATCACAATGTATTTTTCCTTCGTTACTAACTTAAAATCTTCATATAATAGCAATAATTTAATGTGTCTATATTTTTGGTCATTCATTTGGCTGTTAGAATTAAAATATGAAATTTCACTTCATCATCTAATGATGTTTTATGAAACATCTTATAAGGGGATTTTTAAAATAACTTTATCTATTGTATATGTAACCAATTAATATGATTCCCATTAATATTTATTATTCGTTTTGTAATTGATTTTTTAGCTTTTTGACTGAAAAAAATCTTTCTGAGTCTGCTTATATACTTTAAATGGAGCTTTTTTACAACTTTGAGATATTAGCTTATAACAATCTTTAGGAAAATATAGATAATTTTCCTTTCTCATTTGCATCTCAACTACTCCAAAATAATCTAACAGTACTTTTTTTAAAAAAAATAAAATAAAAATTATTATAAAACGAGTGACTAAAACTGTTATCAAAATAAGAACAAACTGAATTTTATTAAATGAAAAAAATATTGCCTCGATAAAACCATTACTTTAAAAAAAAAAATGTTTTCTTTTATTAAAACTTAAATCATTGTCATAAGAATTTAGTAATAAACTCATTTTTTAAAATTTTTAACTCAGACCACTTATATATATATATATATATATATATATATATATATATATATATATATATATATATATATAATATACCACACACACACACACACACACACACACATATATATATATATATATATATATATATATATATATATATATATATATATACACACATACACATATTTATATAATGAATTAAATTTTTAAAAGCCATTATACATTTTCTATTGGAGATAAAAATAAAAATCTTTCAACATTATTAATTATTCCAAACAATTCTTAAATAATGTAATTGTTGTTTTTACCATTTTGTATATTTTTAATTGAATCAGAACAAAATTAAGAAAACATTTTAGTATTTTCAAATAATTAACCATTTAACTTATCTATAGAGTGTTTCCAAGCGTGATAAAAATTCACATTGAAATCAATTTAAATTTTTATCATGTTTAAAAAACATCTATTACATTCTATTTTTTTTATTATTATATCTAATTTTTTAATCCCTTTTAATTCGTTTATGTCTCTACATGTACATCATCATCTTCATCATTATAATAACCTCTATCAATCCAGCCCACTGCTGGACGTAAACCTCATCGAATGTCATTAAATCTTCTTAAATGTATTCTCAACATTTTTTCATTGGCTCTTATTCGCTTATAATCTCATCTAACCCTTATCTCTATTATACTTTATATATATATATATATATATATATATATATATATAGAGAGAGAGAGAGAGAGAGAGAGACAAAGTTTTTCAATAAGGGATTCAGAAGTTTAAATGGAAATAAAATAAAAAATATTTAATGAATTAGTTATTAATTTTTAAGAATATTCTATATGGCATTTATATTGGAATATCATTTCACTCATATGACCATCACGACTTCTCTTGACATAGTGATTTCATTTAGTCCAATTTTCAATCACTCCTTCGCATAATTTTGATCCAATTTCATGAATTACACATTTAATGTTTATTATTAATGCTTATGTCGTTTGCTGTTTATCAGCATAAACCACTGATTTCACATAAGCCCACAATGGAGTTAGATCACATGATCTTGGTGGCCAATTGATTGGCCCATTTCGTAAAATAATGGACTCATTAGATTTTTGTTTCAATAAATCTATTGAAGTTTTTATAATTTCTAACCGTTGTTGAAGTGTTAAACGTTCCATGATAATTTGCCAAACTATACTGAGTTGAAATGTCAAAATGAGCTTAAAAAAATTTAAACATGGCTGCCACCAGCTGTCAAAATTCTGACATTCTTATTGGAAAATTCTATACATGCATACAACACATATAAAAATATTCTAATATATTTTAAATATTAAACGTAATTAATTATTGTAACTCTAAATATTTTAATATAAATGAATTATTATTAAACTTTTGCGACGAGTTATGTGAATATTTATAGTACATTTGTTATAATTACAAAAAGTATATTTTTTATTTTATAAAAATTAAACAAGTTCAATAAAGAATCAAAAATAGTTTCGTAGTATATAAGAATTATAAATAACAGTATTTTTATAATCGATATTTTACTAATATGAATTTGTATAGTTCTTCTAAATAACTTCTCATCGATGGTTTTACAATATACCATTCAGTGATATCGTTTAAATGCTGTCGTATTTCTTTTATTAAATGTTTTATACGAGAAATATCATTTTAGGTCATTGCTTGTTGTCTTAATGTAGGGCTTCTTAATCTGTAAGTTGCGATGCGAAAAGAAATCGGTTTTCTATTTAGTTGATCTACTTCATATGATGCATCAATTATCAATTCTTTTAAAATCGTTATATTCTCCATAAAAGATCATATTTTCCATACTTCTTTATATTTCAATCATTTTATTTTTTATAATCTTTAACAGTAATTGAAAAAATGAAATTAAATTTGTTTATTATAGAACTTATAAGAAGGAATAATTTTGAAAAATTTATATATATATGGCCATCCAAATGTGACGCCTAGATTCGTGCTTTATTAAAAATACACTATACACATGTTTTCATATACACCACCTTATACACATGATTCTTTTTAATAAAACACATTTGGATGATCCTATATTTAGAATCATTAAAAACGAGTACAGTATTTTGTTTGAAAAAAAAATTTCTTCGAAACGAAATTATGTTTCTTAAAAATGTTTTATTGACTTTCAAGAACGTTCTCTGAATATTTAGCGAGTGTATAAAAGTACGCTGAGGAATTATTCATGTTTTTATTATTATTTATGAATATATTTTTAAAATATATTGCATTTTTATATTTTTTTCTAGTTTTTATCGAACCTCTGTCTTAAATAATGATGTAGTTAAAACGCAATGACTATTATTCAATTGATATTCATTATTCGTTCACATCTTTTTTAAACCTTGAATTCTCTTACATTTACAATCGATCATAAATATATTTAGATTTTTTTCTAAAACTTATATATATATATATATATATATATATATATATATATATATATATATATATTCATTGGAATGAACTGAAAGAGAACGACACTGAATCGATTGAAGTGGAAAAATTTTAGAGAGGCCTTCAACCAGCAGTGAATAAAAAGAAACTAATGATAATGATATATATATATATATATATATATATATATATATATATATATATATATATATATATATATATAGGATGTTTTTTAAATATGATAGAACTTTAAAATGAATCCCTATTGAAAATTCTATCTAACCTAAAAAACGTTTTTTTATATAAAGGTTTGTATATTTTTTTAATAAAATATATTTAAAAAAAAATTAAATATATTTTTTTAACAATATTTAGCATTATTTAATAATGTTTTTTTTAAAATATAATATATACTTCTCTTCTCTTATATACTATAATTTAACTATGTGAACAGTTTTATTTTTTATTCTTTTTTATCTGATTTCCAATAACATGTGCAATAGAAAAAAAAACATATGGCTTTGAAAGTGTAAAAAAAGATTAATAACTATTAACTTTATTAGTTCAGATTGTGTGATTTTTTTCGAAAATTTTAGGTTGTTTTATTTAAAGTTTGAGATTTAATAGTTGTATATATATATATATATATATATATATATATATATATATATATATATATATATAATCAGCCACTCTATTCTGTACAGAATAAAGGATTCTACTAAAAATTCTAAAACTTTCTACTGAGACCGATCTAATATTTCTCTTTTCCACTTCATTTCGACCAATTTTCTTGTATGTTTATCCCATCTATTCATAGTTCTTTTCCAGATTATTGTTATGTCTTTCTTAAAATTCCCAATCAATAATTTCTCTTGTTTATCGATAGCCTTTTTTGCTATACGATCAGTCCATTTCCATTTTAAACTAAGGTGATCCAAATCACATAAGAAGGTTTAGATATGCATTCACTTGCTTACTCATTTACATTTTTTAATATTTTTTAGTCTCATTTGGGCCACCCTATATGTGTTTGTATATATATATATATTTAATATATATTTGTATATATATATATATATATATATATATATATATATATATATATATATATATATATATATATATATATATATATATATATATATGTATGTATAATGATTATAAAAGCCTATATCACCCCACTGCTGGACATAAGCCTCATAAAATACCATTAAATTCTCTTAAATGTTATCCCAAAATTTTTCCATTGTTTTCTTTCTGCGGTTAATCTACAATCTCCATGATCTCCAACCCTCATCTCCATAATACTCTATAATATCATCCCTCCATATTTGATAGATTCTGTTCCTGGGGTCTTTTTTGTGTCTTAATTGCAACTCCATATTGATGTTTATACATCGATAATCTTCTCTTAAAAAGTTATTTATTTTAGAGCCATTTTCCAATATGCATTTATTAATTTATAAATACCCTGTAATTTTTTTTTGTTTGCTACTCATATGGTTATTTTTTAATTTTGTTTTCGTTGAGACAATATTTTATTTGTGTTCTGATTTTCATTGGAAATAATTAAGTATTTATTTTCAAATTACTCCCCCTCCCCTCTCTCTGTCTATATATATATATATATATATATATATATATATATATATATATATATATATATATATATATATATTCAGTTATTTTTTTAAACAACTTTTTATTTTTTAATATACATCTGTTGTCACGTAAATTATTTCTAGCATATTTTTATTGTCTATTCAATGAATTACATTTTTCATTTTGAATTCGGGTAACGCAATGAAAATATTTTATTTGTAATGTCTTTTTCATCGGAAAAAAATATGAGTCATATTGAATGTAATGTAGAGTGTTCGAGGGATGGGGTATCATTTTAGTAAATTTTTGAATGATTCAAAAAATTGTATAGACTTTATAACAATGTCTTTTGTCATCATGTGTAATAAATGAACTTATATTGAAATTATTCTTCAATATTCGACTAACGTACCCGTGTTTATATTCTATTCTTTTTGGTAGAATAAGACTAGAATGTCTGTGGTTAATTTTTTTCATATTTTATTTAACATATAAATTGTTTAATTTTTCTTTAATCTTACAAGATAATCAATTTATTTTAACCTAACATTATTCTCTCTGTATTGTAATTTGTTGTATATATCCAATTTGCTAGTGCAATCGTATATACGAATCACTTTATTTACATTTTATTCTATTTTTACATTTTATTTTTAGTTTTGTGATGTGAGATATGTACATCCTCCATTTATAGCTGCAAATAAAAAGTATAACTGGGAATTACTGCCTGCGAAATATTTCAGTGAATTTGTTCTGCTTTTACATTTTTGTTCCATTGTACTATTTTTATTTTAACAACGATTGGATACACCAGTGATTTCCAATTGATGCTCTGTAAATAGGATTATGTGAATTGAAAATAAAAGTTCTACTAAAAAAACAGTAAACGATAATTTATTACACTAAACTTGTAACAATTTTGTTAAGAATTGTTATTTTTTTAAACATTTTTCTAATTCTACACATTATTTATATTTTCAAATTATATTTTTGTACTTTTCATATAAATATATGCAGAGCCGGATTTAAATGAACAGAGGCCCTACTACTATTTTATTTGTGAGGACCTTGAAACTGCATGTGCAGGAAAGATCTATGACTGTCAAAAATATTATACACCTTGACCGAAAGTTCCTTAGATTATAAGCCCTTAGGTTTCAGTCTGTCAATCTTGTAGGTAAATTCGGCTCTGTATATATATATATATATATATATATATATATATATATATATATATATATGCGTGTGTATGTATGTATGTACATAAAAAATGCATTTATATATTTTTTATTTATTATTTAAACAACTGTTTAATTGTAATGTACTTTACATTTATAATTTTTTAAAGATTACATAAAGGTTTTATAGTTAAATCAACCGTCGACGCCCTATGCTCACAGGATCCGACATTGGGTATTTTTGTACCCCAGATTTTCATTAAATATGAGGATTTAAAATATAACTAACATAATTAATAAAATCATGGGGTACAAAAATACTCCACGTCGGACAGCCCAGGTTAAAAAACACTAAGAGACATTACAGATGTTTTCTAAAAATATTCAAAGTTTGTTTTTTTTTCAGTGCATGTAACAACTTCCTTACCGTCTTTCCATTCACACTCTACATTCATGTTAATCATTTCATAGCATTTTCTTTACTCTCCTATATTCCATTTTTTTCTAATTTCTTATACTAACTTCGTGCTTTAAATAATAAATAAATAAAAATGTATTAAATAGATATTTTACTATTTGTTGGTATTTTTTTGGATTAGATTTATTTTATGTTATTATTATTGCCATGTGACATTTATGTCACCTGATTAGTTCGTTTTTTTTTTGCTAATATTAATATTGAAGAATGTGGTAGCCATTTTAATATTCACTTAAAAATTGATATATATCGTATATGTAAAGAGAGAAAGATAGTAAATGTACAAAAATCATTATGGAATGGTGATCAATAGATAAAAAGAAGTTGAAGATAAGATCTTATCAAAATTGGAGAAATGAAATTGTGAAGTATAGTGGAGATGATGGTTGGATCAGATTAGTCATACACAGGAACGAATGGAAGATTTTTGGAAAATTATTTGAAAAGAGTCATTAATATTCGATGAAAATTTCGTCTAGTATTGAACTGATATAAAGTTTTATGGCAATGATGATGAAATAGAGAGAGGGAATTAAATTTATAGAATAGTATATGTTGATATTTATATAGGTATTGTAAAATACATATATATATATATATATATATATATATATATATATATATATATTGTTTCCAAATGCATAAAAATACTTAATAAATATTTTTCTAAAAATATTTTTGGTATTGAATAAAGTTGTAACACAAATTTATGACCAGAAATCAATTTTAACTACTTACAAAGTATAAAATTCACAAATAGTTTTTAAAAAAATAAAGTTGTATTTAATTAAATACAATTTTAAACTAGGTTGTATAGTAAGCTATATATATAGTTTTTTTTTTAAAAAAAAACATTTATAGACATCATGTTTTTATTTCAAGCGACTATAAATTTAAACCTATCCGGAAATTCCTGTCTTCACACATACTATAAAAACTATTAATTCGAAATATTTGATAACAAATGTATTTATAGAAAAGTATAACATTTTTTATTATCAGTTTATTACACAAAAAATAATCTATATATACTATTTCATAAAATTTTCTTATCTGCTAATTATTCTGTTTATATTTTCTGTTTAATTGCAAGACATTATTAGTTTAATTATTTTTATAATAAATAATTATTTTCTGATTTAAAACATTGCATATTTTTCAGTTTGTTGAACACAGTATTCGAGTACGTAATTGCTGTAAAAAGTGTTAACCTTACTTGTAACATTCACAAATAGTATCATGAAATCAGTAACTCCATTTAACTGCATTTACGTTTGGATTATTTTATGAGTCATACGGCTTCTATTTCAGTACGTAGTATATTATTTTACAAGATTATACGTAGATGGATAATAATATGTTCGAATATCTATATATCTACATATATATATATATATTAAAGTGAAAAGTAATTATTTAATTAATGTTCTCTATTATATAAAAATGATTCTGTTGATAAAAATCCATTTTGAACTAATTTTTTTTCTAGTATTTCCTAGATGATAACTATAATATTATTAAATCAAAATGATTCATGGAATTATTTTCATTATATGTAATTGAGTCGGTGATAAAAAAAATATTCCATTAAATCCCTATGAAAAGAATACACTACGTTGTAGTAACATCAGAATTAATATGTAAAAAAATCAGTGAAGAGAAAAAAAACCAAGGCTGTGTAACACATTGTGGCTTTCATCGTGAAGATCTTGTGTTGAGAAACTCATTATCATTTGTATATCTTTGAATAGACAATACATTTGTTTCGTTGTCTACTTCCTATTTTATTTAAAAGTTATCCTATTTAAATAATCTCATGATAAATATTTTATTCTCTTATTCACTGCCTAGGAATTTGTTATAAAATTAATGAATATAATAATTATTTAGTATTTGGTAAATATTACATTATTTTATAAATCTAATAGACTTTTTATGTATAATAAAAATATGTTTTTATTAGTTGTATTATAAATAAACACATACATCAATTTTATATGTGCATTCAACCTAGGTGTAATCAATGCATTATCATTGAATATGTTTTTATATGTTATTTATAAACATAATCCGTTTTTTTTATTTATTAAGTTCATATACAGTGTGTAACAAAAAAAGTATAATACACTTTATAATTACATACATTTCGTTTTAAATAATTATTGTAAAACAAGTGTTTATAAATTAATTAATATAATTGTGGGTTAGTTCCTATTTAGTTTGAAACTGTGGTGGATTCACATGAACACAAATGGATTTTCACCCCCAATACCACAATATGTTATAAAGTATTCGGATAATCACTTATTGTTTACTTTGGTCTTTTTTTATAATATTAATATTTTCTTATAATATTTTTTATAATAACAACGGGCTAATACGCATATTGTCAGAGCCTTTTTATTATAAAATAAGTGATTATTTGAACACTTTATTACATATTTTAGTGTTGGGGGTGAAAATTCATTTGTGTTAAATATGGATTAGTTCATTTATGAGCATATCATCGTCATAATTATTATTAACATCGGGGCTATAGCCTTAAAAAACATTGATAACCGATATACGAATAGGGATTTTCATGTCGAAATTCTGTAACAATTACACTTTTTTACTAGACGAGGTTATCAGCCCCATGCTCAATCCCCAATTTGGATGATTCTTCAATCAGTGATTGAATACAGTTTCATATACGATAGATGATGATGTATGTTTTTTAAAGTATATATTGAAAAGAAATTGGTTAAATAATGACAAAACATCGTAAAATAGTTTCTTTGGAGACTTCGAATAAAATTATTTTATTTAATAGTTTTAATAAAAATATATTAATAAATAACTGCAAGCACTGTAGCTTAATAAAACCCAAGCCCTTTGAAAAGAGTCAGAACTATGAGAGAGTTATGCTTTTTATGAGGTGAGGTTGTTAGTTTCATGTTGAAACTCCAATTTTGGACAGATTTTGATCAGTGATTAAAAATAGAGTTTTTCACGATAGATGGAGAAAAATATTGTAAAAAGAATAAATAGATTAAATATTAACAAAAATCGTAAATAATATATATATATGCATATATACCTAATGAACTTAAAAAAAAGAACAGAAGAATTGAATAAAGAAATTAAAAAATAGGTTTTATGAAAAAACGTTGACAAGAGAAAGAAAATGTTATACGAGTTTCTAGATTAGAAGAATCGAATTAAAATGAAAAGAAATAGAAGAAATTGAAAACTGTGTTAAGATATTTATGTATGAAGTGAACAGGAGAGTAAAAATGGGATGATGTCAGTTTGGATAAAATTCGTATATTATGAAGTTAGATTCTCCTTTATGTTTAAAAAGAAATGTTTTTTATCAATATATTCTATCTGTTAGACCTATTATAATGAAACATGGATCTTGAATGTCAAAATGATTCAGATACTTCAGAAAATACAAAGAAGCATGGAAAGATGTATGTTGGAAATAACACAAAAAAAGAAGAGAAATTAATGGATGAGAGAGGAAATAAAAGTTACAGATATTGTGACAAAAGTAAAAAGTTTGAAATGGAAATGGGTTGATCATAAGCAAGCAGAAGGGATTATCGATGGATAAGTAAAGTTATTGATTGAGAACCTAGATATTTAAGAAGTACCATAAAGAGAGGAAGAAGAAAACATTGGATGTTTTCTTCTTCCTCACAGTTGAAATGAAAAATTTTGGGTAAGGCCTTTATACAGCAATGGATTGAGAGGAGCAGAATATATATATATATATATATATATAGAGAGAGAGAGAGAGAGAGAAAGAGAGCAAGAAAGAAATAAAAGATTGAGAAAGTAAAGGTTGATCATATAATTATATTACATAATAATTATATTACATACAAAAAAAGTATAAATTCTGATAAAATAAATTTGTCATAAAAATACAAATACTTGGGTAGATATATTTACTTGAGTTAATGTAATTTTTTGTAAGGGGTTTTTGAAGATTTATATTTATATATATATATATATATATATATATATATATATATATATATATATATATAATATCATTATATCAGTTTATATCAACCAATTGTTGGGTGAAAGCTTCATTGAATGTTCTATTCATTCTTGGTTATACTCAACATGCTGTTCAGTCGATTTGGTGAAAATTTTTTATTCGTCGATTTACTCCCTTAAATAACTCTCTTTCACCTCGGTCATTACCCTATTTCTCCAACGAAACGAATGCACTTCCGCATGACAAACTTAACTACCTGCTCTGATATGTCTTCTGTCGTGAAAATACATTCATTTGGAATATTTATCTCTCACACTGAATTTTTCATATTATAAAACCTTTCATCCCTTATGAAATATTCTATAGATTAGAATATGTAGTAATATTTTAGAGACTTTTTTTGTAATAAAATTTCCCGGTTCAATTTTTGAATTTTTCCAGTTGTTGTTTATGATCGCATTGAATCAATAATTTATTTTACTTTTATTTC